>CP139506.1:409560087-409941744 GCA_021014915.2 Artemisia tridentata subsp. tridentata
TCATATCACCTATGACTTCGAGCGCAATCTATATTTCATTTATCACTTCCACTCATCGCTTAACCATTTATTAATAACACATTTTACTTTTTTATGTTTTATATGCAACATGATCTCCTCACATCTTAACTTCGCACTTTAACTTTCTCATTTTAGTTTTTCTTATAAGAATTCGTGTCTTCAAGCATCTAATCGTTATTATATCATTTGTGTCCTTCTAATCATCAACTACAAGCATACTTTATTGTCCATTTCTTACTTTATTCCAAGCTTTCAAAGCATCTATACTTCATCAAACACTTCTCATACTTATCTTATTTCATAAGTCAATTTGTTCTTTTAACTTTTTCGGCCACAACTAGGTCAACACATGTATATGGCAATTATACCTTATATTAGATCTAATCCATGCTTCACACAACTCCTATTATCAACCACATTAGCTCAAAAATCATTATTCGCACATAACGCTCAAGTCTCACATAATATGCATTCCAATGCATCTATCATACCTCATACACTTCTATGCATTCATGCTATCGAACACAATCTCTTTCTACTTAGACATATAACCAACTACCGTAGGCTTAACATCGCATAAACGATAATGCTTAACATTTAACACTTTAATTAGCTGCAAGCAATAGCCTACCTTATAACTAAGGCATCATATAACTTTAATCTAATCACTAACCCATCTCCAATACCACTTAGCATTTCTACTCGCATCCCATTACTATTTCTCTATCATACCTTCACATAATCACAAAATAAACACCGACACCAAACGAGGTGCAAAGCTAACTAACTATTCAAACACTCCAAGTCCTCCACGGACTTCTATCACATTCACAATAACACATAACACACATTCATCACTTATCATCCTTAAGCTCATCTATCATAACACACAATCCATCTTATACTTAACTATTACTTTCCGCATTACTAACACTTACGTTAAAGGCTTCTACGAGTGGTTTAAGACTAGGCAACCTATAGTGGAAACCTAATTCACTTAAACCGAAGCTCTGATACCAAGTTGTAACGCCCCGTACCCGTTTAGACTAAAATTTAAAAACTTTTGACGCGGAAACGTTTAACTAAAACGGACTCATACAAATTCTTCATTTAAATGACTAGAAACTATAACATTTAACCCTTTAAAATACTTGCAAGAACATATATTCGAAAACCCTTCAAAACATATCACAATATTTTATAACACAACTAACAACCCTTCTGTAACCGACGATACGCCGTATCCCAAAAAGGGATACGCCGTATCGAAACTGATAGACCATGCGCCGTATCAACCTAAAGTGATACGCCGTATCACCTTAAACCTCTGATACGCCGCATCTGATATATTAGATACGCCGCATCACCTTAAACTTCTGATACGTCGCATCTAATATATTAGATACGCCGCATCGACCAATTTAGACAGAACATCAGCAGGAAAACCTGCATATACTCAACTCACCACCCAAGCCACTTTGACACCTCAAATACAACACTATAACTTGTATCAAAACACTCACTTTACATTCAAAACCATATCAAACTATAATGCACGGCAATTGACCCGTTTGACTCCAAAATGGGTACAAACACGCTTAATCCAAACGCTCCTTTAAACATTCACTACAAACACTTAAAACACACTTGACAACTCGTTAGACCCCCAAACCGTTACCCGACTTTGACACACTTTATACGACTCATAAAATAGACTCTCGGGGTACAACTTTGACTCGAGCTCGGTATTCTACCTAGCTCCTAATGCTTGTTATCTTCCAAATCCATTCCAAATCCTCATGCTACAATCCAAGCCTTCCATTCCGCCGCACTTAAGCCTACAAAAACATTAACAACTAAAAGAATAAGCTTACGCTTAGTAAGTAACCCGTCATAAAACATATATCATACACATATACTCACATAAGCGTCATAATCGCATAAAAGCCTCTAAACTACCACATATCACTCATAACATACACAACTTCATAACATAACCACATTCATTCATCACAACCATAACCAACAACATACCTTAACTAATCCAAAGCCGATAACTAACATACTCCTATCCAAGGTCACTAGCCATCCATCCTTAGCTTACAACCATACTAGTCCAACTCTTATACACTTATACCACCACAATACATACATGATAAATACATACATAACACATGCTTTAGGGAGAGTTACTTACCTTCAATCCAAGCTAAGCTACTAACATAAATCCCACCAATCAACATCTTCATATCATCATCATCAATCTTCTACAACATATCAAACCCTAATAACATCACAATTAATAATATAACAAGGGTTAACAAAACCCATCAAATACACTCATTTTCCAAACCATATCATCATATGATCATATCTTGATCATATGATGAAAACCCACTTTACTCATAATCTTTAACTTACACCCATTATAAAACATTCCTTAATTATTATAACCTCTTAATTATCTTGAAACCATCATTTACCCCACTTATCCCAAATTAGGGTTTATAAACCCTAATTCGAAATTCATCAATTAACACTAATTAAACATCATACCTTATGAAGAATCAAGCTTAGAGAATTGTTCCATGAATTGGAACACTTAACCATCTCTAAATCATCATCCTAAGCTCCATCTTCTTCCCTCTCTTCTCTCTATCTCGACATCACAGGAACACACAAGAATTGTGTGGAGATCTCTAGAACCTAACACATATAAACTAGCTGAGAGGGCATTTCTGTCATTTCTATCCATTTTAGGTCGATGCGCCGCATCTATCTTTTAGATGCGCCGCATCTCCTGATGCTTCGTATTTACATTTCAGATGCTCCGCATCTAAGCCTCACTTAAAAGACTCAACCACATATTCTTAGTCAAACATACTTAGGCTCGGGTCAACTTCATCTAGGGTGGGGTCCCAATACCCGGGAAACGGGTCTAACTGCGACAAACTCAAACATTTTTCTCAGATCTGTGAAGAAGCCTATCATAACGAATAAGCGACAAACTCAAACATTTTAGCTCAAATCTGTGAAGAAGTTCTTAATTTTATATCATTGGATTGATATTAATAAGTGATCGCAAGAAGTGAATACACCTGGCACGGTTGCAAATCTAAAAGCTTGCCCTGCCAAGAGCCAGGGATTCACTTCTTTAATCAGACTCACAGATTCATCACAGCCTATTGTGCAAACATCTGTGCAAGTTCACTATTTGATATGAAACATCACAACATTTCTACAGCAACCGATGAAAGTTTACAAAGAAGATCTGCACAGATACCGAGAAAAGCACACGAAAGACACACGTACAGTAGGTATGATAGATAGGTTATCATTGGATTGATATTGTTGATGCAAATAATGTACTAAAAATGTTATTTATATCTTTCGATTACTTCACGTTTTGAGGATGACAAAATGTGAACTCACGTTACGTTAAAATTAACGCTAACAAGTTTTTAATCGGAAGATCCCGTTTCTACGCAAATCACTCTTGAACAAAGTTACAACTTGGACTAGTGATCAAAGAAGTGAATTCATGTTTTGAAAATTCACATTTTAAATGGGACAAAACATTTTTTCAAAAATACACATGACAAATTATTTTTGAAATATTAAGAAATGTTTTAATGGAAAAATAAGTTTGAAAATCACAACAGCTATTTTCCCCCCCAAAATCAGCTCCAACCTTCCCCAAATAAGTTTTCACCAGAAAAGACAAAATTTGGAGCGTCCTAGTCTACCACGGCTCCACGGTACCGTTAAATTTAACGGAGCCGTGGGTCATTTAGTGGAGCCGTCCGTACCATTTTGAATTGTAACGTTCAGATTTTCTTTGCCTATAAATACCCACCTAATACCCACCTCTTTCACAAGTTTAGGCACCCTTTACACACAGAAAAATCCCTTAACTAAATCCTCTCACACCTTTCACTTCTAAGGGTCAATTAGATTAGTTTTTCTTTGTTTCAAGAGTGATCCAATCATCCTTCAAGTGATCCTCTTTATACCTCTTCACTAGCAAGAGAAGAACACAAGTATCCAAGTTGATACAAGGTGTTGTCATCCCTCTTCATTGGCAAGAGAAGAACTCAAGTAATCAAGAAGATACTAGAGTTGTAGTTGATAGGTTTTTGTAACTCTTGTTACAACCTTGTTGTATCTTAGCATACATCAAGTTTATTTTCTTTTTGTGAGTGAGAGTGAAGATCAAGTGTGATCTATAGAGATAGTGAACATCTCTTGAAGCCATTGGGCTTGTGTGATTGATCAAGAAGATCAAGGGTCATTAGGTTAGTGTTAGTTGAGTAGAGTGAAGTGAGTGTTGATCATTGTGATCGTGTTGAGATCTTGGTGATCTCTTGAAGCCATTGGGCTTGTGTGTTTGGTCACGTGGACCTTGGTAGATTGGTGCTAGCTAAGATTAGCACTCGACATCTAGCTTAGTGTCGGAAATAGGATAAGCGACGTGTACGGTTTTCTCCGCCTTAAGGGAGGTTGTTGACATAGTGCTTGAAACTCTCGAGTGTGGTACTCGAGGAGTGGAGTAGGGCGAAGAAGAGCTTCGTAGCCGAACCACTATAAATCCTCTGTCTCGGTTCGATCTTTCCAACTCTACTCTTTACTTTTATTTGTTATTATTACGTAGCTTAGTTTGTAGTTCATATTGGTGTTGATTGATTACACATAGAGTTCGAATCAAAGTTTCCAATAGCATACTTTTAAAACAAGATTTTTAAAAAGAAGTTTTTAAACAGGTAAACTATTCAACCCCCTTCTATTTTCCCACAATTGGTATCAGGAGCCACGTCAGTCAAGTTTTTAAAGTATATTGTATTTTAAAGCTTGAACCGATCAATGAATTCCGACAAATATCTAGAAGGGAAATCTATGCAAAGACCACCACTTTTCGAAACCGATTATTTTATTTATTGGAAAACAAGATTCGAAACATATGTGAAATCAAAAGACATTGATCTTTGGCATGTTATTACCGAGGGTGACTTTCAACCTATTCAAAAGAATCCGGAAACTAAAAAGGATGAAATAGTTTCTTATGATAAACAAAGTGATGAACTTAAAAGGAAATTAGCCAAAAATAATGAGGCTAAAATGATGATTTATAATGCTTTGCCTAAAAAGGAATTTGAAAGAATCTTTATGTGTAATACGGCAAAAGACATTTGGAAAACTTTGTTAGTCACTCACCAAGGTAATAACCAAGTCAAAGAGAACAAGATAGATCTTCTTGTTCAACAATATGAACAATTCTCCATTTCGGAGAATGAGTCAATAGATAATGCTTTTGCTAGATTTAATACTATTATCACTAGTCTTAAAGCTCTTGATGAAGGTTATTCTAGTAAGAACTATGTTAGGAAGTTTCTTAGAGCTCTACATCCTAAATGGAGAGCAAAGGTCACCGCCATAGAAGAGTCAAAGGACTTGGCGGCATTGTCACTCGATGAACTTATAGGAAACTTGAAAGTTCATGAGATGATAATTAAGAAAGACTCCGAATTAGTCAAAGGCAAAGGCAAGAAAGTTAGATCTCTAGCATTGAAAGCCAAGAAGGAGTCTAGTGATGAGGAATGTTCGAGTTCCGATAGTGAAGATGAGGAATATGCTCTAGCGGTTAGGGATTTTAAAAAGTTCTTTAGGAGAAGAGGTAGGTTCGTTAGGCAACCTCGTGATGAGAAGAAGACATCACAAAAGAACCATGTTGAAAAGAAAGGGACAAGTGATAGGAAATGCTTTAGATGCGGAGATCCTAATCATCTCATAGGAGAGTGTCCCAAGCCACCGATAGTCAACAACCAGCGAGCTCTCATAGGAGGCGCCTAGAGTGATAGCGGTGATGATGAAGAAAAGAAGCCCAAGGACGAAACGTGTCTAATGGCTCATGCTTCAAATGAGATATGCTTGGGAATCGACTTGGAGCCTGACGAATGGGTCAAGGATAGTGGATGCACCAACCACATGACGGGCAACCGAAGTCTATTCTCATCATACAAGGCATACAACGGAGGTAATGTCACTTTCGGTAGCAAACTTAAGGGCAACATTATTGGCAAAGGTACGATTACTCATAACTCCCTCACTATTAGAAATGTTGAGCATGTAGATAACTTAGGATTTAATTTGCTTAGCATTAGTCAAATGGTAGATAATAAGTGTAGAGTTATATTCTCTGAAGAGGGTAGTGAGATCATTAAGGATGGTAAAACCATAGGCAAAGGAGTTAGGAGAAATGGCCTATTCGTCATGAAAATAGGAAATAAGCCTCAGGATAGGATATGCTTAGCAACCATAGATGATAACTCCACTCTATGGCATAGGAGATTAGGTCATGCCAATATGCGTTTAATACAATCATTGGCATCTAAGGAACTAGTTAGAGATCTACCTAAGATTAAGTTTGATCAACACTTTTGTGACGCTTGTAAAGTTGGAAAACAAGCCCATTCTAGTCACAAAGCTAAGAATATAGTCTCAACCTCTAGATGCCTAGAACTCCTTCATATGGACTTATTCGGTCCATCCGCCGTACGGAGCTACGGAGGAAACTACTACACCTTAGTAATAGTTGATGACTACTCTAGGTACACTTGGACTAGATTTCTTAAGAATAAGACTCAAGCCTTTGAGGAATTCGAGGTTTTTAGTAAGAAAGTCCAAAATCAACTAGGATGTACAATAGTTTCCATTAGGACGGATCATGGTCGGGAATTTGATAATGAAGTGCAGTTTGGAGTATATTGTGATGCTAATGGTATTACTCACAATTTCTTAGCTCCACGCACTCCACAATCAAATAGGGTAGTAGAGCGGAAAAATCGTACTCTACAAGAAATGAGTAGAACGATATTGAATGAACAATCAATTCCGCAAAAGTTTTGGTGTAATGCGGTGGACACCTCAACTTACATACTTAATAGGATTTTAATTAGGCCTATCTTAGGAAAAACCCCATATGAAATCATGAAAGGTAGAAAACCTACTCTTGATTACTTTAGAGTGTTTGGAAGCAAGTGCTTCATACTAAACACTAAAGATTACCTCACCAAGTTTGACCCAAAGTCTTACGAAGGTGTCTTCCTAGGATACTCCCAAAATAGTAAAGCTTACATTGTCCTAAATAAGGAAACAATGAAAGTCGAAAAGTCACTCAACGTGACATTCGATGAAAGCCCTCCTCCAACTAAGACATCACCCTTGGTGGATGATGACTTAGATGAGGAACAAGCCATTGAAGTTAATGGCAAGAAAACCTTAGATGATGACATTGAGGATGAAATAGTTAAAGTTGACGAAATTGTCAATGTTAAGGAATCCAAGAACCATCCTATTGAAAATGTCATAGGAAACCTAAACCAAAGAACCCTTAGGTCACAAGCACAAAACAAAAGTAATTTCTTTTGTTTTATATCTACTGTAGAACCTAAGAATGTTGGTGAAGCGATTAAGGATGAAAGTTGGACACTTGCCATGCAAGAAGAACTTAATCAATTCACCGCCAACCAAGTTTGGGAGTTAGTACCTCCTCCTAGGAATCAAACCATCATAGGAACTAAGTGGGTGTTTAGGAATAAACTCGACGAAAATGGCGTCGTGACTAGGAATAAGGCAAGGTTGGTAGCACAAGGCTATAACCAACAAGAAGGAATAGATTATGATAAAACCTATGCACCTGTAGCTAGATTAGAATCCATTAGAATACTCCTTGCCTATGCGTGTGCCTTAGACTTTAAATTGTACCAAATGGACGTGAAAAGTGCATTCCTTAATGGTTATATCAACGAGGAGGTATATGTTGCTCAACCTCCGGGATTCGTTGATTTCGAATATCCTAATCATGTTTATAAACTCAAGAAAGCACTCTATGGTCTTAAACAAGCTCCCAAAGCTTGGTATGATAGACTGAAAGCATTCTTGATTGAACATGAATATACCATGGGAGTGGTAGACAACACGCTTTTCACAAAGAAACGAGATTCACATCTCATCATTGTTCAAATATATGTTGATGACATTATATTTGGCTCAACTTGTCCAGAACTGTGCAATGATTTCTCTAAAATCATGCATGACGAGTTTGAGATGAGCATGATGGGCGAATTAAATTTCTTTCTTGGTCTACAAATTAAGCAAATGGAAGATGGTATATTCTTTAATCAATCTAAGTATAGTAAGGAAATGCTTAAGAAGTTTAGTTTAGAAGAGTCTAAGCTCATGAAAACTCCCATGTCCACGGAAATAAAACTCACGAAGGATGAAGAAGGTGAGTCCGTGGATAACACTAAGTATAGAGGTATGATAGGTAGTTTACTATACCTCACGGCAAGTAGGCCCGACATCATGTTTAGTGTCTGCCTTTGTGTTCGCTTCCAAGAGGATCCCAAAACCTCTCACCTTGAAGCGGTTAAGCGTATCTTCCGATACATTAAAGGCACTATACACTTGGGATTATTTTATCCCAAGGGGACCGGTATAGAAACTGTTGTCTATGCCGACTCTGATCATGCGGGAGATTACGTGGATCGAAAAAGCACGAGTGGCGTTTGTACCTTCATGGGTTGTTGTCTAACTTCTTGGTTCTCCAAGAAACAAACGGCTCTTGCTATCTCCACTACCGAAGCCGAGTACGTAAGCGCCGGAAAGGCATGTCAGCAAGCACTATGGATGAAACAAGCCCTTAACGATTATAGCATATACTTAGATGATGTTCCCATTATGTGCGACAATAAAGGTGCTATTGACTTGAGCAAAAACCCTGTCCAACACTCCCGTACTAAACACATTGAATTTCGCCACCACTTCCTTCGCGATAATGTTCAGAAAGGAAACATTTCCATTGAGAAAGTTCCTTCTCAAGACAACATCGCTGACATACTAACCAAACCTCTCAAACGAGAATCCTTTAACTACCTCCGTCTAGGTCTAGGAATGATGGAACATATTCCATAAATCTCATGACTCTTGAAGTCATCCCGTGTATCTCGTCTAGTCAAGTTTAGGAATCCCTAGTCATAAGAATTTGTTAGGTACAAATTCTTTCCTTATGTCATAAGATCTCACTAAAACAGCGAGACTTAGTCGTCAAAAATCAAAATGGGACAGAAAATAGTCCTAGCAGATCACGGCTCCACTAAATGTGGCACGGCACTGTTAAATTTAACGGTACCGTGGAACCGTGCATCTGGAACATTTCGTATTTCAGTCCCCTTTTCCCACATTACTCATTTAAAACCCTCACAACCTCAGCAATTGCTGTCATAACCTAACCTCACAACCTAAAACTCAATTACACCTCTTCAAGATCATATTCAAGACATTGATTTCAAGATCCTCAATCATTTTACCCTTTTCAACATAATTTGTAAGTTTCTCTCATTCTAATTTATTTCTAATTTTGAGTCTAGGGTTTGTTCATTGATGAAAATTGAATTGGGGATTTTCACCTTTTTATAGGAATGTTTCAAAATTAGAAGTCATCAACACTAAAACACCCCAATTCCATCAATTTTAAAATCTCACAAAATTAGGATCATGAAATTATGCCTTTTCATGCATTGTTGATGCAAACTAAAAACACCTTCTCATGCATTCATGATCTCACAAATATTATTCGAATTACATAATCAATATGTACTCTTCGACATATTTGTTTGAGCTAAAGTGAAATCAGGAGTGTTTGGGTAATCTCATTATTTTTCTTTTGAGTCGAGATTACCGCACCTCCACATAGTTTGCATATAGGCACACACTAGGCACGTGTTGTATGCAACTAGTTTTTATTCTAAATTTTTCTTAAATTTTCTTATAGGACACAAAAA
The DNA here is from genome assembly GCA_021014915.2 of Artemisia tridentata subsp. tridentata. Taxonomy (NCBI): domain Eukaryota; kingdom Viridiplantae; phylum Streptophyta; class Magnoliopsida; order Asterales; family Asteraceae; genus Artemisia; species Artemisia tridentata. Next base: position 409,569,948 of record CP139506.1, read on the forward strand.
TGTCTCATGAATATGATTTTGATCATCTCCTAACCGATACCTATACACCCGAAATCTCACATGAACCCACTACACCCGGTAACCACATTCGTGCCTATGTCAATCTTGAAACCCGTCGGTTTCATGAAGGCCGTGTCGTTGATCCATCCCTAGTTTACCATCGGGATATCAACACTTCCTTTAGAGCTATAGGACTCGATTGTCTACTCCACATTAACGAGTACATTTGTCCTCGCTTTGTGTTGGAGTTCTTCCGACAAGTTGAACTCGTACGTAACGAGGATCAATCCTTGTCACTTTGGTTTTGGGTCAAAAACTTCAAATACGTTCTAACTCTTGAGCAATTTGCTCAAATCCTTAGTATACCCAATCATGGGCAATGTGCCTATACTGAAGATTGGTGTCTCGAGTCTCTCCTTCACCATCGTGAGGAGAATAGTCCGTACTGTTCGTACATACCCTCTCCAACAGAACTAACCAAAATCATCCGTACTCACCCTCACCCACATCCAACAAAAATTCGTCTGGAAGAAGTGCGTCATGAACTACTTTCTTGGGCAGTCATCCTGCGAGAAAATGTTCTTAGTCTCACAGGAAATCGTGAGCAACTCCCGGCGTGTTGTGCTCATATGATTTACTGTCTCTTAACCCAACAACCTTACAATCTTGCTTACTTCTTCGCTAAGCGAATTGTACATCTCAATTGTAACAAGAATAAATTGATACCTTATGAGATGTTCCTAACCCGTCTCTATCATCACATCATAACCTTTCACCCTTACCTTCATGGTCCTCAATACTCCCTATTCACACCTGTCATGAAACCCATAACCGAGTCATATGTCTCAACCATCCTCACTTCCGAACTCACCACCCCCTATGCACCCTTTGATGATCCTATTCATGAGAATGAGACAAATACTCAAGAAGAGAGTGTGACAAGAAGGGGGAATGCTCAAGTCATAAGTAGTTAGGAAGTGATTTATATCTCTCACTAGGGTTTACTACTAATAGATAATATTAGGAATTAATGCTCAAATTATCTAGCATGCTTACATAAATGTTCTATTTGACATTTGGATGATATCTTATCTTGTTCTTTATGCTTGCATGCTTATGATTCTTTAAGTATAATGCATGATCATCTTTATGTGCTAGATGTAGCATTGTATGGATATATTAGGAAAATAAGTACCTAGTGAGTTGAGGCACTCTCATTTCCAGGAATTAGTTTCCCTAGAAAATTCCCCCTAGCTGCCCAAAACTAGCCTGCAAGGAAATTTTCGTGCCAACAGTGTCACGGCACCACTAAATAGGGACGGCACCGTTAAATTTAACGGTACCGTAGGGTATTTAACGGAGCCGTGACCCTGTATAACGGATTTTTCCTAATGCTCCTACTTCCCTATCACCCTAACCTCAAACCTGCAAACCTTGCACCCTCCACATTCACCCTAGGATTCCCCTCCTACACCATAGGATCAACTTTAATTCAAATTTCACCCAACTTGCCTATATAAGGCCTCACCCTTGCAAGCTTATCTTGCACTTCACCTTCAACCTCCCATCACACAAACACCATGTCCTCCACACATGGTTCAACCTCTCAAATCTCCAAGAAACCTAGGATAACCGTAAAACCACCCTCAAAACCACTCTTTGTGGATCTCACAAGAGATGATGAAGCTATGACACCACCTTCCCAAGCCACTCCATACTCACCATCACCACCTTATGCACCATCTAAAACATCATCTACCTACACAACATCTTCATCATCCTATTACACCACATCATCAATGGAATACACACCATCTCCCTTCACCCCATTGGACAATGCCATGCCAATTTCACCTCCAACAACCCTACCACAATCACCATCTCCTATCATGACACAACCCAACCAACCACATCCCTTGGAATTACATAATGCTAATTGCCTATGTTGTCTCCACAACCGTAATCTCATCTACTTCTTAAGAGACGAGATTCATTTCATGTTCTACTTTATAGAACATCTCTTGACACCTCTACCACCTCAAATGGGGCCCCAATCTCCACCACCTCCTAACCAAAACAACTAAACACTTGCTTGTTTAGTCCTCCACAATAAACTCTTAGGACCCCTCTTGGAAATGAAGCTTGTCTCTAGTCATTAGGAATTTAGGCTTCTTGTTATCTTTCTTAGTGTTATCTTTCCTAGTGCTTTCTATGTAGTCATACATTACTAGGACACTTGTTTGTTTTATGAATGAATGTTTTTATGTGGAGGTTTTCCTTTTAAGGGATTGGTTATTTGTCACAATGTGCTACTTGTTAGATATTGTATATTTGTCGTCTAACTTTGTTTTGTAGCACGATCCATTGCTCGATTCCTTTGTGTTCTCCAAATGAGGGGGAGTACACATCAAGGGGGAGTCTTAACCACCTTTTTGATTTGACAAAAAGGGGGAGAAATGGGAGTAAACTCATTAAAAACTTGTTAAAATTAATTTTAACCTAAAATGAGTTTATATTTTGTCATCATCAAAAAGGGGGAGATTGTTGATGCAAATAATGTTCTAAAAACGTTATTTATATCTTTCGATTACTTCACGTTTTGAGGATGACAAAATGTGAACTCACGTTACGTTAAAATTAACGCTAACAAGTTTTTAATCGGAAGATCCCGTTTCTACGCAAATCACTCTTGAACAAAGTTACAACTTGGACTAGTGATCAAAGAAGTGAATTCATGTTTTGAAAATTCACATTTTAAATGGGACAAAACATTTTTTCAAAAATACACATGACAAATTATTTTTGAAATATTAAGAAATGTTTTAATGGAAAAATAAGTTTGAAAATCACAACAGCTATTTTCCCTCCCAAAATCAGCTCCAACCTTCCCCAAATAAGTTTTCACCAGAAAAGACAAAATTTGGAGCGTCCTAGTCTACCACGGCTCCACGGTACCGTTAAATTTAACGGAGCCGTGGGTCATTTAGTGGAGCCGTCCGTACCATTTTGAATTGTAACGTTCAGATTTTCTTTGCCTATAAATACCCACCTAATACCCACCTCTTTCACAGGTTTAGGCACCCTTTACACACAGAAAAATCCCTTAACTAAATCCTCTCACACCTTTCACTTCTAAGGGTCAATTAGATTAGTTTTTCTTTGTTTCAAGAGTGATCCAATCATCCTTCAAGTGATCCTCTTTATACCTCTTCACTAGCAAGAGAAGAACACAAGTATCCAAGTTGATACAAGGTGTTGTCATCCCTCTTCATTGGCAAGAGAAGAACTCAAGTAATCAAGAAGATACTAGAGTTGTAGTTGATAGGTTTTTGTAACTCTTGTTACAACCTTGTTGTATCTTAGCATACATCAAGTTTATTTTCTTTTTGTGAGTGAGAGTGAAGATCAAGTGTGATCTATAGAGATAGTGAACATCTCTTGAAGCCATTGGGCTTGTGTGATTGATCAAGAAGATCAAGGGTCATTAGGTTAGTGTTAGAGTGAAGTGAGTGTTGGAGAATGCTCGTGTCATAATAACTAATTATATGGCTAGATATATGTGAGCCTATGGGGTCACACACTTATACACAGAGACACCATTTTATAGATTGTATTTATCGTATTTACAATATATAAACGACTACGTAACTCGGGATCAATAATGGGCTACTAATAACTAAGCTAGTACTTAGTTTATTGGATTGGACCAACAAATGGGCAAGCCCATTTAGGGCCCCCATGGCAAGCCTAGGTGAGAAAGGAACAAGGGAGAAAGATCAAGGGGCAAAGTGTAACTTTGATCATGATAAGTTCAAATGAGATTTGGTCTTTGATTATGACTTATCACATTAAAGACTTACCAACTTTCTCTCCTCCTTCCTCTCCCTAATGACCACGAAATTAATCACACCCATATTAGGGTTTGTGGTTTTTTATCCCATCTAACCTTATTCTAGTGTAGTTCAAGGCTAGATCGCGTGTTACGTGTTCAAGACTAGCATCGGGTGGTGATCGATGACGTGTAGTGTGGATTATTCATAGAGGTGATCTTCTTTGGTCACTTTTGGTTCTTATTTCATTCAATTCGTGTAGTGATATTGGTGGTGTTACCCGGATCACGCTACAAAGGTATAAAACATGTTTGTTTAATTTGTTTTTATTTAGATTGATCATATGGCTATATGGATCCTGTTATGGTGATGTTTTTCCGCTGTGCTCATTTGTTTAACATGTTATTTTATCATACATCACCTATAGTGGTATCACGAGCCATCATATGTTGTCATATGATCATCTTGTATGCATAAAAATGGCTAAAAACATGGTTTTTTAATGGATTTAAAAGTGGGATTTTAAAATAGCCCCTAGGGCTTATATATTATGAATATGTCGACTTTTATAAGGTCTTAAGATCTGGACTTTTTGATCCTATGGCCATTTGTTATGCGTACGTTGTTTGTTTACTTGATCGGTACCCGTAAAATGGCCTAAAAACGCGTTTTTTGGAAGATTTTTAACCCGATTTCAAATCAGCCCATGAGGCTTATTTTTCTATGGTAAAATGGTGTTAAGAAGGTCCTAACATCAGTGGGGTTTGAGTCTTTGGCCATTTGTCACGCGTACCATTCGGGGTTTTAATCTTGTTAATTATTTCTTCGATTCGTTGGCTAACAATTTATTTCTTGTTATTTATTTTGTTATCCATGGCAAATACATGCGTGTTTGTCCATGGAGTTAGCCAACACCATGTAATAATCTTTATTTTAATGTATTATTATGTGTTCATATGCAAAGCCGATGAAAACCTAGACCACTTGTGCGTTGTGATTGTGATTGTTGGTTGTTTTTTCTTGTTTTGGGGTTTGCCATTGTTTCGGCACTTTTGTAATGTAATTCATTTTTGGTGTAGCCAATGTTTGGGCATTTTACAGTAGATACAAAGTAGATTAGTTGTATTTCACTTTATATGTATTGTAAACAAAAGCTTGGAAGCAAATGGCGAAAGATTGAAGAGTTGTAGACTGAAAGTTGCTGCTGGACACCTGTTGGGAAAACGTGATTACCTGCTGATTGGTAAGGTATTTTTTTCTAAATTTTTTGGTGCAGGTCCACAAGACATAGGGCTACAACTTTGTCAACTGGGCCGAATCATGAGGAGGTGATCTTCCTGGGCATTTGGGCCTTGCAAAACAGAAAAACTGGGCTGACAGAAACTGAAGTTCATGTGCATAATGGGCTTTTTACTTGCTCATGATTGTCTTGGAGCAAGTGGGAGCCCTCCGTGTGGTTGTGGTTTGTGTCCCTAGTTGACTCTTGGTTCTCTTGATGGCTCACGAGACCAAGCATAGGATTTTCATCGGTTGAGGCTTTGCATATTGTGGTTGTATGTTTGGTTGGTTGTTTTTATGTATGTTGTGACTACATATAAAACGGAAAAATGTTTTCTTAAAACTTGAAACTAAACATAAACCATTTTGAACTAAGTCTTATGATTTAGTTTAACTAAGTTTAAATATGATTTGAAACTTAAAAATCATTGTTTTCTAAATAACACTTAAACTAGTTAAGATTGTTTATTTATTGATTTATTGTATTGTCCAAACTTAATTAAAATCCACCTAGGATTTATATTAGTCTTGAAAATGGACAAATTGACACACATAAATTAAAACAATGATTAGACTTAAGTTAAGAAAAGTTTTTAACTTGTGCTACGAAGAATGAATGCATGCTTCTTTCGTACACGTTTTTGATCCACATCAAAACTATTTACCCGTCAAAATTTAAGTCACGCCGTCCAATTATGAGAACACTTGCAATTACCTTTTAGCATCTGGTCAGACCTAGGCTGAATTGTAACCCAAGGTGACTATTCTCCATGGTCAGACCTAGGATTATTCTCACAGTTTTCAAATTGGATGACTTAATCGAGTAGTGTGGTCAGACCCTTACCCGAGGCAAAGATGGGACTAAACATGCCTACATGACACTAGTTGTTTGACACTAGATGCCATGAGTCCCATAAGGATCTAAGAGTTGTACATGTAATACAATTGGTGATCGTCGCCTACCTATTGAATCCACCATTTCTAGTAGATCAACTGCATTAATGGTCGAACCTCAATGAGGATCTTAGCCTTTTCGTAAATTAATTGTTTTAAATTATAAACATGGGGTAGTTAATTTATAAAAGGATAATTATCGAAAATACTAAAATTGAACTTTGTAAATTCAATTAATGCAACGCATACCGTAAACAAGAGTTTGTTCTTTTCTTGTTAAAAGGACGAACTAAGTCGATCTTTCCTTGTAAGAAAGAGACTTATTCCTATCCTTTTTCTTTATGAGGAAAAGCCATAATAGGAATATTTGAATTTTCCTAATTCTAATCAAACTCAAGGAAAACCTACTCTAGAAATCGTGATGTCTTGTAAAAGTCAAAACGGTTAAGTATGGTTACACATCTTATTCCTTCAACGTTGTTTTATAACCCTTGTTTCGGTTTTGAAACATTGAAGAAATATAAGATATTTGGACAACCAAGAACACGTGCACTTGACTTGACCTCTTTGGTCAGACCTTAGGGCCATTTCAACCCATGGCGAATTTTGCTCATTGGTCAGACCTTTGGCGATATTTGCATGTTCTTGCTTGGTCAACCTATTTCGTACTAGCTACCAAACTAAAATGAGTTTAAATAATTAGAAGACGGAAGTATCAATAAACCGCAATGTGGTAAAGGAAATTACTAGCATGATTACCTAGCAGTTTGCCTTAACCCAATATGCCTACTAAGGTCCTACATACCCTTGTGGTAAAGTAGACCAATTATGGAGGAAATGCATGCCTATTTTCAAGTTAAAATAGCAATGATGGCTAGCCCATCATCTATATGTTAGAACTTGATGCACTTTCTTGAATACCTAAGTACATGTTTACTAGTCAAAGTGACTCACATTAGCAATAATGTGTAGATATTCAAAGAAAGATGGAAAGTATCCAATCACTACTCACTCTCCACTAGTGACGTAACACATTGTAATGTTGTCTAATCCAGTGGGAGCTACGTGATTATATTACTGGTGACGTAACACATGTAATGTTGTCTAATCCAGTGGGAGCTGTAAGCTTTATTACTTGCAAGTTGCCCATTTTATTTCCAGATTGTCTTGAAATAATACACTACTTTCCACGTGTTAAGCATCATAGTTTATATAAGAACCATTGCATAAGTTTTATATGATAACTTGTCGCGTTCCTGATGTTGCTTCCTGAAATGTTATCTATAAAATTGTTATGCATGATTCATTATTCAAACGATAAAGTTCTACATATCTATATTTTGATTTTTGACTAAAAATCATATGTTATCTTATACATTGTCATATTGCTCATACAAACAAACGAGCGTAGTGTTGTTTGCATGCTCTCACGATGTTGTGCCATGCACAAGTAGGAGAAATCTTAATGGTGTGCAAGGTACAACATATAACAATATGACTAATAGTTTTTCTTGACTGAAAGGTAAGAAACCAAAATTCTACTAGGACTTCTACACATAAAATGTAGGTTGCCCTAATTAGAACAAATATCAAGATAACATGAAAAGCTACTTCAACATATTCACTGAATTGTTTAGTAAATATGATTATGTCTTCTTGTAATGTCATAATCATGAAGTATGAAATTAACTTGAAATTACTATTGAGGCCAAGTGTCGGCGCTCGTAATTACTTTAGTTGAATATGTTTAGGTCTCTTGTAAAGACACAAACAACAATTTAGTTAATTGTTGAAAGACAAATAACGTAAAGTAAGACGTTGATTTGTTATGTCTTCTTGTTAAGACATGTACACTTACGACGTATAACATTAAATGTTTATGTTTTCTAGTCAAAACATGCACATGAAGTAAAGTATGCAGTAGGCTAAAATTACTATTGATGCCATCTGGTTTGACTTGGTTGGCAGATATGTAAGCCAAAAGGTATAAGTTCATCTAATGAGTTGTGTGATAGTCTCACAACATCAGTCCTCATGGAATACCACAACTTTATGGTATGTCCATCATGGAAAATCAAACACTATTGATATTGTTTGATCTTTGATGACTTAAACTGTTTTACCTCCAAAGCTATCAAGGTTAGAAATTGGGTGTGCCATGTGTACACTCAATATGATTCCAACCCAGAAGGAATTTAAGACACCATTGTATTATGGCATGGGATGAATCCCATTATGTCTTAATTGAAGTTCTTAATTTGTTAACTACTTAAGAGTAAAGAATTAACAAACTAGAGTCAAGAACTAACGGTGTATTATGGATGTCCCACTTGAAAACAATTTATTGTTACTCAAGATGCTGAGTATCTAGAGATTAGTCTCTACATACAAAAGCAAGTGGGAGTACCTTTAGACCTTGAAGTTATTCAAGAACTAAATACACAACCTTCTGAGTACACTTGCTAATGTCATACTATGGTTGAACATGCATATGTTAAACCATAGATTGATATCTCTTATTCATAAATCCGCAAGGATTCCTCTTGCACCTGAATGATATAGTTTTTTATATCAATGCTAAGAGACATAAGTTAGAGGATCATGGTGAACCTGCTAACTACTGAGATGCATTATCAGATATTGTATCTGATGAGTAGCTCAAAACTATGAATGTTAAGATGCAGCCCTTAAAAGACAATCACTCATGGAGCTTGATTGATCACTTACAAATCAGTTAGACTGTGAGGTTAAGAATGAGTTTCTTGATAAGAAGACTCAAAAGGGAAAACTTGTACACAAGTTTAATGCACGACTAGTAAAAGGAGTTTACTCGTACTCAAGTAATTGACTATGACTAAATCCTTCTGCCTAGAAACATTAAATGTATAAAGATGATTAATTGTCATACCTGTTTTCATATAAATGAAATATGACAATAGGATATCAAAACACTTTTCTTGTTGATTACCTTTGCGAGGACGATGAGTAATCAAAAGGGTTTATGAATCCATATAATCTTTATTATGTATACAAGATAAAATAATCCATGTGTGGATTAGATCATGCATCTAGGAGCAAAGATCTTGAGTTAATTATAAAATCATTAATTTGATTTTGATTAACAAGATTACTCCTAAGTACACTAAGAGCAAGTTGGAGCACTGTATTTATTTTCTTAAATCTCATATGTCATTAACATATTAGAAACAATATTCTATCTAAGCTAGACTTTAATCCTTAGCTTGGAATGAAGTTTCTCTTGAGGGATTTATAAAATAAGACATACAACCTTGTTATATATATGTTTATTAGAATAAACATAAGCGGTTATTAAGTCTAAACACAATATGACACGTTATTGAGGGGAGTCTCAATGATCAATCACACTTGATGAGATTGAACACATGATTGGAAATCTTAAGTTCGACTAAAGGATTCATCATGTAAGTCATATTACGCATTGGGCTATGTTTATCATTTGCATGAATGCAAGATGAGTTGATAACAAATATCTAAGTGAACGTCATTGGATAATTGTTAAACGAACATTATAATGGACCTACGAAGGACCAAAGATATGTTCAAACGTTTACGGATATTTGAGGAGCTCTGTTTTGTTTGCATACGTTAATGCTTATTTAACTGAGATGATACTCAACCACAGTCGTGGTCATCATGAATGATGACATTGATGACTAGATGTGCTCGACTGAGAGCATTAACGCGTTATACATTAAAAGAATAAGAATACCTTATAGTTTGAGAAACTATTCAGATGACTATCTAAAGTAGGTGTCTTGCTAGCTTCAAACACCCTATGGAATGTATTGTTGCAATACTCATCGTGTACTTGAATGCACACATACAAAGGACAATCATCATTCAAACCTTTCATGAATTATGAAAGAAGTATTCTCAAAGTTTACACAGATGACCACTTGTTGCCTTGTACAACATGATTCGATCATGGTGGGAACATAGGATTCCGACCTATGAGTAGTCTTATGCATATCTGTTTTTAGTATTTGGATAATGGAACCGTAAGCAGTCGTATTATATAATGAATTGATATACATGGTATGATCGTCTTCATTTATACTACTGTGTTCTATATTTGCATGTTTAATCCATGAATAATTTATTTATTCTAAAATTATCCATTGTCGGTTGACGATACGGGAGTATCATCAAATTAAGACAAATGTGAGCGTGTTGGTGATTTATTTGCCACACTCACATGTTGTTCATTGTGATGAACATTGGATTGACCCAACCTACGAGTATTCACTACATGGATCGTCGTCAATAGTGAATCTCGCAAGAGGTTATGTCTCTTATCCTTAGACTTGAGATGCAAGCAGGTCTTGCATGTGTGGAATTTTATTCCTTGATATGGTTAAACGCTGTCCTGAATAAGGTAGTTATAAAGACCATCTTCAGGAGTGATATGAAGCACATGAATGACACGTGCAGTCAAAATAGGATTTGTTCCTCCACATGTTATGGAGTTAGATACTATTGGGCCCCTCGATGAATTGAACAGATGTTTGTATGGCCGTACCCAACTGGGATTAAGATGAATCTTAAATCCACTTGGTAATCTTGTTCAATATCCATATCGAGAAACAGAATAGTTGAACTATTAGAATGACTTTTGATCCATGTCTAATGTTCAACACGGTATCTGAAACAAAAGGATAGATGACATATAAACCATCTGAAATGAGACGTTTAAGAAACTAACCTCACATATTTCTAGGGGCATTGGCGTGTTGCTAGACGCTAACCATTGCTTGTATAATTACTCAATTATTATGACGTCGCAAGTGGGAGCTGTTGGAGAATGCTCGTGTCATAATAACTAATTATATGGCTAGATATATGTGAGCCTATGGGGTCACACACTTATACACAGAGACACCATTTTATAGATTGTATTTATCGTATTTACAATATATAAACGACTACGTAACTCGGGATCAATAATGGGCTACGAATAACTAAGCTAGTACTTAGTTTAATGGATTGGACCAACAAATGGGCAAGCCCATTTAGGGCCCCCATGGCAAGCCTAGGTGAGAAAGGAACAAGGGAGAAAGATCAAGGGGCAAAGTGTAACTTTGATCATGATAAGTTCAAATGAGATTTGGTCTTTGATTATGACTTATCACATTAAAGACTTACCAACTTTCTCTCCTCCTTCCTCTCCCTAATGACCACGAAATTAATCACACCCATATTAGGGTTTGTGGTTTTTTATCCCATCTAACCTTATTCTAGTGTAGTTCAAGGCTAGATCGCGTGTTACATGTTCAAGACTAGCATCGGGTGGTGATCGATGACGTGTAGTGTGGATTATTCATAGAGGTGATCTTCTTTGGTCACTTTTGGTTTTTATTTCATTCAATTCGTGTAGTGATATTGGTGGTGTTACCCGGATCACGCTACAAAGGTATAAAACATGTTTGTTTAATTTGTTTTTATTTAGATTGATCATATGGCTATATGGATCCTGTTATGGTGATGTTTTTCCGCTGTGCTCATTTGTTTAACATGTTATTTTATCATACATCACCTATAGTGAGTGTTGATCATTGTGATCGTGTTGAGATCTTGGTGATCTCTTGAAGCCATTGGGCTTGTGTGTTTGGTCACGTGGACCTTGGTAGATTGGTGCTAGCTAAGATTAGCACTCGACATCTAGCTTAGTGTCTGAAATAGGATAAGCGACGTGTACGGTTTTCTCCGCCTTAAGGGAGGTTGTTGACATAGTGCTTGAAACTCTCGAGTGTGGTACTCGGGGAGTGGAGTAGGGCGAAGAAGAGCTTCGTAGCCGAACCACTATAAATCCTCTGTCTCGGTTCGATCTTTCCAACTCTACTCTTTACTTTTATTTGTTATTATTACGTAGCTTAGTTTGTAGTTCATATTGGTGTTGATTGATTACACATAGAGTTCGAATCAAAGTTTCCAATAACATACTTTTAAAACAAGATTTTTAAAAAGAAGTTTTTAAACCGGTAAACTATTCAACCCCCCTTCTAGTTTCCCACAGATATTAATAACTGATTGCAAGAAGTAAATACACCTGGCTGGCACGGCTGCAAATCTAAAATATAGGCTTGCCAAGAGCCACGTATTAACTTCTTTAATCAGAATGACAGATTCATCACACCCTATCATAACCAATAAGCGACAAACTCAAACATTTTTTCTCAGATCTGTGAAGAAGCCTATCATAACCAATAAGCGACAAACTCAAACATTTTAGCTCAGATCTGTGAAGAAGTTCTGAATTTTATATCATTGGATTGATATTAATAAGTGATCGCAAGAAGTAAATACACCTGGCACGGTTGCAAATCTAAAAGCTTGCCCTGCCAAGAGCCAGGGATTCACTTCTTTAATCAGACTCACAGATTCATCACAGACTATTGTGCAAACATCTGTGCAAGTTCACTATTTGATATGAAACATCACAATATTTCTACAGTAACCGATGAAAGTTTACAAAGAAGATCTGCACAGATACCAAGAAAAGCACACGGAAGGCACACGTACAGTAGGTATCATAGATAGGTTCAGATACAGGGGAAAAAAAACCAACACTAAACACACGTCATGGCTGCAACCACAATGCTGGTTACCTCGCCAAGTAACATGCGTTAAAAAAATGTAAGTTGAGAAAATTATCATGATTGCTGTACAGAGACAACTGAAAAGAGGTAGTGGCTGCAAAATAAGTCCAGTTGCTTAGTTATTGTTTATACTATGCCGTCTGGTAGTTGCCACGCCACTACCTAATTATATAATAGCCACTCTAAGTTGAGGGCAGTTGCAAAACAGATCCAGTTACATAGTCAGTATTTATATTATAACATTCAAGAATTGCGTCGCCAATACCTTTGCAAGGAACACTAAACACACGCCATGGCTGCAACCACAATCCTGGTTACCTCGCCAAGTAACATGCGTTCAGAAAATGTAAGTTGACAAAATTATCATGATCGCTGTACAGAGACAACTGAAAAGAGGTAGTGGCTGCAAAATAAGCCCGGTTGCCTAGTTATTGTTTATACTATGCCGTCCGGTAGTTGCAACGCCACTACCTAATTATATAACAGCCACTCTAAGTTGAAGGCAGTTGCAAAACGGATCCAGTTACATAGTCAGTATTTATACTGTGACATTCAAGAATTGCGTCACCAATACCTTTGCAAGGCAACTGTGCAACCAACACAGAAGCAAAAGACGAATAAGTAAATTGAATCAGCCCAAAAAATATGAAACGTTGGTTACACCACTTGATATGGCACTCATATCTGCTATTTCCACTAATAACAGGTATAGGTGACATATCAAGTGACTCAACAAACGCATCACAATATCAGAGAGTAACTGCATAAACATACACAAACAAATTATAAACTAAACCAAATAAAAGAGTAACACAAACCAATATCAACATAACTTTTTTACCCACACAAAACATCTAAAGATCTAAACCATAAACCATAAAACAACCCAACATGACATCAAAAAACAGCTGCATAAAAAAAAGAAAATACGCAAACCCAACATCCACATATAAATCATAGACCATCCGACAAATCAAGAAATATTACAAATTTTTAACCCACCAAAAACAGCAAGTACCACAAAAAACAAAACTGTAGCTTTTAGGTCGACGTTCCATTATATACTTAGCATAGATCTAAATCATAAACCATAAAAACATCTATAGATCTAAAATCTCAATATGAGACCTAAAAACGGATAGATAATATAGATCTAAATCATAAACCACAAACAAACAAAATATCGTCAGATTACGACAAAAAAAGCAGGTACATAAGCAAAATATGAACAAATAAGCCACCACAAAAAACAGCAAGTACCACAAAAAATAGCTACATAAACAAAAGACATCTAAAACAGCAGCTACCATAACCGATCCGTAAGTAAACAATATCGGCAGTCAAGTAGGCAGGTACATAAGCAACAAAAAACAGCAAGTACCACAAAAAACAGCTACATAAGCAAAAGACATCTAAAACAGCAGCTACCATAACCGATCGGTAAGTAAACAATATCGGCAGTCAAGTAGGGTTTCGCCAGAAGACACCAGAAGATGCAAGAATAAATGAGGTAGGTACCGCATTCTCCAGTGCATTCTCTCATTTGTTAGCCATCGAAAAAAGGCTAAAAGAAGCGACAAAGCAAACGAAAGGAAAAAAGCGGGAGCTCACAACCCAAAACTGAGCCCAACACTGTTATGTCAATGGTAGCTTTTAGGTCGACGCTCCATTATATATTTGATAATTGATAATTGATAATTTGATATCACAGTTAATGCATTTAAAGCGGTTTATATTTACAGCAACTGTCCCACTTAATAAACACCCCTCCTCCCTCTTTAAAGCGGTTTATATTTACAGCAGCTGTCCCACCTAATAAACACCCTCCCTCTAAGTCAACACACCCCGGTGTTAGCGTATCATCACCCTTTCATGTTCTGTACTTGCTGCATAACAACAATCAACAACTCATCATCATATTCATATCAGGTACTAATTAATTCTCTTCTTACATTTTTTTCTAGTTTATTTAGATAAGTTTTTTCAACCACTTATTGTGCTTATTGGATCACCTTATTTGATAAACTTCAGCTAATTTGGGATAAGCTAATAAGCATATTATTTGGATTAATTGCTAAGTGTTATGACCCCACATCGGCTAAGTATGGGATTGGTTGGTGTTTATAAGCCAAGCTAGCTTTTTTGAGTGAGTTATACACTTGGACTTATGAATCGATACGAGCCTAGTATGGGATGGGTTCGTATCAATAAGCTAATACACTAAAATGGGTAAACGGATGAGGTTTTGACTCATATGTACACGGCCTAACCGAGGTATCCCCGCGACCATTTCCAACCTTATCACTGGCCACCACCAAATGTGCACCTAGTGAAGTTTGAACTTGTCACGAGGTTCGGTTTCTTACCACTAAGCTAATTAACTGTTTTTAGAAATTCAGGATAAGTTGATTCAGTAGGTTTGCCCAAACACCCCCTTAACATATCAATCCTGTCAAGGCTGTGATTAGGAATCAAAATGCAAAGGTTAATATAGTAATTTACCATAAGTACCGAAAACAAGCGTGACAATCACATATAATAGCTATATACCTTTATTAGGGGATGTTTGTTTAAGCGTATTTGACTCGGCTTATATTTCGTAAGTAAAAAAATAAGCCACAATTAAGTGGCTTGTGAAATATAATATAAGCCGAGTCAAATAAGCTTAAATTAGATGTTCTGTTTCACAAGTTTAATGAGTATATGTACATATTAAAGACTGAGTTGCATATATTAAGGGGGTGTTTGGGATTGCATATTCTTTGCTTATGGTTATTCTTAAGCACTTGTAAAATTAGGACCTCTACGGGTGCTTATTGATAACCCTTTTTTTTGGTTTTACATCCAAATACTCAAAAGTGGATATCGCGTTTACAAGACGCAATAACTTAAAATGGAATCCCAAACACCCTGTTTTGTTTCTAGGCTTCGTGTTTGATCAATTCAAAATCCAACTATGTGTTAGGTTTAGTTTGTGTTGGTCCTAGACAAAGTTTATCTTAGATGGATGTATTTTACAGCAACTAATTTTGCAGGCTTGCAGCAGTGTTTAGTTTCGATCCAATAATAATTATCCTGAGATGGATATATTCAGCAACATTCCTTCTAGTATAATAGAAACCATCTTATGTCTTTTACCAATTCAAGAGGCAGCAAGGACAAGTATACTCTCTAGCGAATGGAGGTACCGTTGGATCAAAATTCCTAAAATTGCTTTTATCGAGAATGCATTTCAAGTATCAACTGATGAGGCCGAGCTGTCTGTTTTGGAGCAATCTTGCGTTATACCAAATGAAAGAAAAGAGATCAACAAAAAGTGTAAATTTATCCATGCTATAAACCATGTTCTGACGATGCACGAGGGTCCAATACACGAGTTCACTCTTTCCATTGAGACAGATGACTCGTGGATTGAGATTGAACATATAATATCCCAATTGGTACAAAAAAATACCATCAAGAAGTTAGCACTCAACTTTCTTTGTGGGGGATATCAGTTACCCTCATCTCTCTTCTTGTTACATCAGTTAACTGACCTATGTCTCGTTGGTTGCTATTTTGACCATCAACCATTAACATTCGATGGATTTGATCATCTTACAAGCTTGTCTCTGCAAGAAGTATTCATCTCTAATAAAACGCTTCTACATCTCCTATCCAATTGTCCACTGATCAAGACTCTGGTAAGTGCTTACTAAATAGAAAATCAAATCCTCATCAGCTATTATAACTTATCTGAATATGTTAACTTGTTGCAGGATATCAACAGTTATTTAATCCAAGGTAGCGACAATTGCACAATTATTAACCTATTCGAGTGTTTACCTGTGATCGAAAATCTGTCTATTTTACTCGCAATTGTTGAGGTAATATTATTCACATCATACTATTAATTTATGCAACTCAGATATTGCTAAATATTGATTTTTATTTTTATTTTTTGCTATGGCTCAAGTGTTTTGGTGAAGACGGAATTCCGCAAGAGCTTCCAAACGCATTAGTCCACATGAGATACTTGTATATTGGAGACATATGTTTCATTCACAAATACGGGTTACCCATTCTTGCTCTTTTGATGAGGAGCTCCCCAAAGTTGGAGAAACTTAAGCTCGAGGTAATGACATTAATACATAAATCAATCTTTATATCCTATTTGTTTTGATTCTTATTCCAGAATAAACTGACACAAGTTTTTTATATACTTATAGATTTTAGACGATTCATGGGTTGAGAAATGTGATAGAAGTGACCATGTTACACCTGAAGATTATTCGGATATTTGGTTGGAGCATCTGAAAGAATTGGAGATTGAAAATATGATTTACAGAGAGATTGAGTTGGATTTTGTGAAGCTTGTTTTGGCCAAATCACCGGTCTTGAAGAAGGTGAGGCTAATCCTACACGAAGAGGTTAGTAAGGATGAACAGATGCAGATTGCAGAAACTCTCTTAGACTCCCCTTGGGCGTCACTGAAGGTACAAGTCACCGTTGAAATTGTTGAGGGGTCCCACACCGGCTCCAGAAGCGTAATGTAACCAATAAAACTAACGAGTTTCTGATGACCGTTGATCACATCTGCTGCTTTGTTTGCAATACTTTTACTTGTGGTTTTGTTGCAACCTCAGATTTGTATTTTGTTAGAATGCAAATGGATATGCTTAAGTTTGTTCGAGTTAGCAAATTTAGAACTTTTAAGCCTTATTCTGCTAAGAAACCATAAGAATGAAGGTTTTAATTGGGTCATTGTGATGATCTGTATACTTGCTCATTGTGACACAATCTAGTAGTATTGGCAAATTGCAAAACAGCATGTCACATTGGCTTATTCTTATTTTCTCCTACATAATGTCCACACTCCCTTTCTTTTCAAATATAGTTTATTTGTAAATCAACATCTTAGTTCTTTACTTCACAATGATCATGTGCAGCAGAAATTTTACGAAAAGGATGTAGCAGACTAGCAACTGCATCTTCTGCAATCTGCAAGCATAGAAATATCACATCAAATATAAACTAAAATAAAATAATAATAATAATAAATTAAAATAAAATAAAATAAAAATAAAAATCACATAGTATTCCCTCTTTTGCCCAGATTACATAATAAATATCCAAAACTGAGACCAGATAATATAAAAATGTATAGGTTTCGAAACTTAAACTGAAGGGTATCTTAGGGAAAGTTGTGGTGTAAACAAATTTATGCAATGATAAGTCGACAACTGGTGATGTGTGTGGGGACTATAAGAGGATTTCCGAAATCCGAAGCTCTTCATCTTTATGAATCTCATTGCCTAATATTGTCACCTTTTTTGGCACAGGTGACCTCGCCAAGATAATTTCACAAACTCCAGGCCCATAGTTTGTAAACCTTGTGAATCGTAGTACATTCAGATGCTCCAACCAAATATTTGAGAAATCTTCGAGTCTTATAGAGCATATATCACCTTTTGCTCTTGATTCAGGAAAGGTGCTTGACACGTATCCTCAATAACCATAATATTAGGAACTTTAATCAAATGATACCTCCATTCTCTTGAGAGGAGTACTTGTCCTTGCTGCCTCTTGAATAGGTAAAAGACTTAAGATGGTTTCTATTATACATAAAGGAAGCTTGTCGATCACATTCATCTCAATATCGTCTACAAAATTACTATCATATATAACAGTAGTAATTATGTATGAGGAGAAAAATATATGATACTCCTATAATTTAACAGGTATGAATAAAATATATGTTACAAATATGATCATTAAGATATCCACCAGCCAGCCACTCTTGTTCAATCCGTTCTTTTTCTTCAAACAATTTGATTATTTATTCTCCGTCTAACGTTCCCCTACCACCTACACCACTCCCATTCCCATAAAGTGTATCATTGTGGAAAACTTTAACTAAGTTTTTCTTTGTAATGTTAAAATAATGGAATGATCGTTTAGGAGAAAACACTGAAACGTTATAAAGAATCACAGCAGCTCCTACAGTAATATCCTTTCCAAAACCACTCTCGTTAATGATTTTGTGATGTATTGCACCAAATATTGAACCTGAGAGATCATTGAGAGTTACTGTAAGATCGTCAAGGGCATTTGGAGTACACAACTTGATTATTGCAACAACTTGACCAACTTTCCCATTATTGATAAAGCTCTTTATATCACCTAAAAATCTAATCACAACCCCCCCCCCCCCCCAGCATTCACAAACTCAACCGCGCTAAGCCATGACCCACGTGTAAAATCCTCATCCTCACCCACATACTTAACAACTTTCCTAATATACTCTTATGTCAAAATTACACACTCCTGCCCACCTTCGCTAATATCTGCTTGTTTACGATGCTTCGCCAATTGAACAACACCAGTAGGACCGGGTATTATCCTAACAGACTTTTCAGAGCTGTGTGATGAAACTGTTGGAATATGTGAATCATAAAAGTCTATAAACACATAATCATCACAAGTATGCGCAGCGGATAGATCTACATAACATATAATTAATTAACATAAAATTAAATAGACACGTACCTTATTTGATTCCTAACAAGAACAAGGAATCACGTGCTCCAAGAACAATATAAACCCTAATAGGGTTTAAGGATGGATCGACTTAGGTATAGTCGAATAGGGCAAGGTAACAACAAGCTAAAGTAAGCTTGCACTCCGTTCTTGTACACACGTATTACTAGCGTCTCAATGTGAAAAGCTAGGTTCATGTATCACAAATAAAACATCACAACAACTAGGGTTTGATGTTTTAAATAATACATGATCGAATCCACTAACAAAAAATAAAGGAACAAATAAATTACCATGCATATAAATATGCATGTAATCTACACGTTTGACTGATCAATGCATGTGCATGAATATATCTTAACCCTTTACTGTATCAAGTATCTTTTCGGTGAGTGGAAGGACAAAAGAGAATCAATGAATTGTTAAGGATATATTCATTGACCGATTATATTGAGCAAAAATCGGTTTGGGATATTATATTATTGTCGACCATTATGAAGCTATTGAGGGGTTTATATACACTCCAAACTTGCTCACCAAGTTTGAGTCAAACACCTCCTCAAGTTTCATAAATCGACACTCAACCCCCTTCCACTTTCCTTGTTCGATCATATAAATATTTGTGATTTAATAATTAATCATAAATCATTATATTAATTATTAATACATTGAGACTCATACGTAATGTGTGCAATCCCGAAGTCTCGGGTTCGAAACCGGACATACGTATATTAATATTTATACACAAACTCTAACAGCTCCCACTTGGATAAACATTAATATAGTAATGACATGGGTCAGTCTAGCTTAACCTTCCCAATGCCCCCAGCTTGATCCGAGTATGGTTTTCCTGGAAAAACCACGTGATGAATTTAATCATCATACTTATCCTTTTGTTTCTAATACCGCGTTAATATGGATATGGATCTAGGTCATTCCATAATTAACTATTCTGTTTCTCGTTGTTATCGATTGATCAAGATTACCAAAACATCTGAACGTATTTCAGATAGACTTTGGGTATGGCCATACAAACATCTTGTCAACCCTACGAGGGGCCCAGCAGTATTATACTTCAAAACAAATTTGAAGGAACAAATCCTTTATTGACTACGAGCATAACCCTTGAATTTCACATCATTTTCGAAAATTGCCCTTATAACTACCTTTTACGGTTAGCGTTAGACCATCTTACAGAAAATGAGCTACATTCTCGGCAATTATCTGGTATCTCAAGTCTGAGGATAAATATTCATGATATACTTGATGACTATGATCCATAAAGTATAATCATGTGGTTGGGATAAGTCCTATATTCAATTTATCCAATATTGAATATCATGTGACATTGGTGTCTCAACCTTACAGTACATTCTACCAATCCTCACATTTGTCTTAGTTCAATAATATTCCCATAATATTGATCGACAACGGACTATTTATAATAACATTAGTTATTCATGGATTTAAACATGCAAATATAGGACACAAATATTAATAATGAGAATAAACGTTATCCGCACTTTATTTCATTAAAATAATAATTGTTTACATGTCCCTTATCCAAATACTAACTAGATCAATGCATGATAATTCTCATTAATGAATTATGCCACAAGTCATGTTCCACATACTTGTTGACAAGGCATAAATCAACTAATGTTAATCTATCGGAATTTTGAGAATACTTATTTCATATAATGAAATTCTTGTATGTGTGCATTCATCTATCTAGATATTGCCACATACTTCATAAAATGCGTGACATCCTCATGCACGAATTTATGACAATTAAACTACCAAACCTTGTAGTTAAAGTATTCTAATTCTTTATGTATAATGCAACTATGCTCATATCGAGCACAACTAGTATACATGGTCTCCTAATAAGGATGAGCTCCCACCATGACTAGCATTGAGTGTCATCTCAATCTTACTAGCATCATTGTATCCAAACAACAATATGCTCTTTTAAAAGTTCCGTAAACTTTTAACATTCATCGTGTAATGTTTTGATATCTTCAAATCCTTCAAGATTTGACCACTATATCAATTAAGCAACAATATGTCATATGGTTCATATTTAGAATTTTGGAGCAAATCCAGGCTGAGGATGTAAATTCTAAACCATATTCATTACACTTAACTATCTAATAATTTATAATTAGATATTAATGTTGTCAATCATCTTTCATTCAAGCATGATATAACAAGCAACATGATGTACATGAATAATCCTTAGATTTATTCATGTCATATCTTTTGAAAGATATGATTCTATCTAGTACTTCTAATAGAATATCATGTTCTTTTAGAATCAATTATTTACCGCTTATGTTTATGATAATAAACATATATTCCAAGGTTTTATTTTCTAAATTTCCTTGTGAAGTTTCATTCCAAACTAAACCTTAACATATAAATGTTAATGGAATGTTACTTCCCTTATGTTATACAACATATATGAAATAAGAAAATAAATACATCACTCCCACTAGCTTTCAGGAATATTAAGAAATATCTTAATTTTAATTATAAATCAAACTAGATTTAATAACTAAAAATAAGTATATCTTCTAGATGCATGCATTAATCCATTCACAAATAATTTGCATTTTGTATACTACCAATGATTATTTGAATTCAAACACTTCTTTCAATTACTTTTCGTCCTCGCTCAAGTAATTATCAAAGAAAGAGTTTTGATATTCCATTATTAATTTCATATAAATGAAACTAATAATGACAATCATAATCTTTATATATTTAATGTGTTTAGAAAGAATTTCGATCACATTTAATTGCCTAAGTGTGATTGATAATCTTTTCACACATTTAATATGCATACAAATTTGTCCATTATGATTTCTACACAAGAATTTAAATCTCTAGGATTTTCATTTCCTTTGTAGAAATTCATTTCCATTCTATAGTGTTACTATAGAGTCTAAGATTAACTACATTTCCAAACTAGTTATCTTCTTGGACTGCATCTAATCGTTCATAGTATGAGTAAGCTGCCAAATAACATTTTATTAACAGGCATATCACGATCCTGTAACTCATAACCCTCAACATATTCTACAAATATTTGAGATATCCTTGCGGATCTATGAAATGAGAATTCCATCATCTTTGAGATTTAACACTAACATGTTAAATCCTCATTATGATTTGCCAGCGTATTTAGAAGATTATGTATCTTGTAATTTTTATCTTTTGAAGATAAAACTCCCACTCGCCTTTTGCAATTTATAGATTACCTATAAATGCTTAGCAAATAAAGCAACACAAACTTGTTCTCTTTTGGGACTTTTACAAATACAAATTGACAGTTCCTAACCTTAATTTGTTAATAACCTACCCAACAAGTAGTTTAGCAAATTCTGAACTTCAATTTTAAGACTTAATGTGATTGATCACATTCCATATTAAATGGTGTCTTATTAATCTTCTAGGTTGGAGTCAAATTGAGTATATCTAATTCATACTCAATTTTCTAACCTTGATATCTTTTAGGAAGATTAGAAGATATAATTATCTTTAATCAACCAATTTTTCAAGAGTTTGATTTTCCTAACTGAACATACCATAAACTTATGTATTTCATTAGGATTAATATTGTAAGTTAATCTTACAATATGTAAGATAAATATATTTCGTTTTGGCTTACCTATTTACCAACTAAGTCAATTTAATGGTACAATAGATTTCCAAGCTAATTGCATAATTTATAACATAAGTGCCTTATTGTCCAAGCCACTTAATATCTATGTCTTACCAAAAAGACATAAACTGTTATAATCCCAATCTACATTATAAGTCATTGATCATCTTTTCAATGACTTCTTGTATATGTCTTGATTAAAACATAACAAGTTAACGTCATACTTTGTTATAAGTCTTACAACAAAGACTTCATATTTATATCTTTATACTAAAATATAAATATGCATAACTAAAGTAATTATGAATACCACAACTTGGTTTCAATAGTTATTTCAAGTTAATTTATTTACTTCATATATTTATGTTATTCCAAGAATAGATAAACATTCAAATTATGAAGTAGTATAAGATTACTTCATTTATTTATGTCATTACAACATAAATATTTACATTTGAAGTAGTCTTATTATCATATCGACATTTGTTCTAATAATTATCTAATTTTTAGAAACTTGTAAATTAACATAGTTTCATTATTTTAGCCGAGGCTGCAATGATGAAAGTATGTAATTTACCTTGTCATTAATATCTAGTAATGAAAGTAGATATTAACTCCAAGTGTTCTATAAATTAGAACGTGTTTAAAACACATTAGAACATTAGTCTCTTACCTTGCAGTTAAGAGAACCCTTTAAATCATATTCCTTTATGTTGTTGCTTGCACACAATAAGATTTCTTCCACTTGTGCATGGAACAACATTACGTATCAGATAAACAACACGTCAATAGTTTGCTTATTTGATCAATATGATTGTGTCATAGATATAAGTAGATATAGAATCACCTCGTCTAGTAAGGAAACTTACACGACTATCCTTAATACCACAAGTGTCTATAATTTGAAAGTATTTTATCTCAGGAAATTCTAGAGATAATCCGGGTAACTACCATGACTTGTAGCTCCCACTGAATTTAAGATCACTACATGAACTCATTATTCAGTAATTACAACACAATGCTCCTACTGGCTTTGACAACATTGTAAGTGTTGCATCACCAGTAAAAGCAAATATCGTGCTGTTTACTTTCCTTCATCTTTGATGAATCCCTTACGTAACAGCTACTAAGGTACTTCAAAGAATGTATTCTACTTTGTGAATGATGGAATATCCATCAATGCAATTAACTTGAAAAAATTGGGTATGCAATTTCTTCCTTAGTTAAGTCTACCATCCCCATCATGGTATGTAGCACATTTAAATGGTTAAAGCATAATAACTAGATCAAACATTCTAGTTTTCCTTTTACCACTTTTGCGGCAATTAGTCTAGCTTCTAAATTTATAACTCCTACACGTGCAATTTCTTCAGAAATTCGCCATGAGTTATTTCTTAGAATTTAGACAATTCTAATTATCCTATTATACCTTTCTCACTCATGAAAAGGAATAGGATTAAGTCTCACTCTTCACACGGAAAGTGGACTCGGTTTATTCTTTTCAGCAAAAATTGAATCTATCCAAAACCCCTAAGGGTGTTGATCAATTTACTACTAAAAGAATATCCCATGTTTACGGTTTTAACGTTGCATTAAATACATTAAAAGAATTTTCAAAATTCAATTTAGTATTTTTGATAATAACTTTTCAAGAAAATTAAACACCCACGGTAAATAAAATATCACCATTTAATTTTCATTGAAAATTAGGATCCAAATTGACGTCGTTTCATCACATCAGCTTTGGCTGCTAGCAATGAAAGTACTCAATAAGGTAGAGCTGCACTCAATTGCCAATCTACAATTGCAATTCCTAGAATCATGGGACTTACATTATATTGCCAACCTCAGTTGCAAAATGTAAGCATGTTTCATCCCAAAATCTTTATGCCTTGACGCCGTTCCATCACATTCAGCTTTGGTTGCTAGTGATGAAAGTGCTCAATTAAGTTAACCAACTTAAGAAACTGTAAATTGACGTCATTTCATCACATTCAGCTTTGGCTGCTAGCAATGAAAGTACTCAATTTACCCTTAGACAACCACCCTTTGAACATCAACATTCAGCTTTGGCTGCTAGTGATGTAGGATGAAACCTTAGGTGTTCCTTTTTGTAGTTGGATGGCATATTACTTAAATTTTTAGGGTAATAAATTTTGATGTGTTAAATCAAAAAATATGTACAAAGATGTCATGCATGCATCTTTGTATCATATATATTTTCAACAAAATCCGTTTACTCATTCGTAAGCTCAAATCATCAAAGTTTTTAATTGAGGCGTTGAGCAAATTACAACATTGCCTTAAGATGTTTCGTACTTTTTCATGGTGTACTTGGTAAGTCTATTATTGACGCACAAGTGAGCGGAGGAGCAAACGTTCACCCTAAGGTGATTAAAAACGCGCCCCTTTCGGATGACAATTTAATGTCAAGCCTCCTTATACCCACTTTATTAGTTTGTCAATAATAGGTCCGCCGCTTCGACCACTTTTGTACAGTCGCATCAATCAACTAAAAGTTATGATTTTCTTGCTTAAAACAATTTTATGTAGTAAATTATTAATTGCTAGTCTCGCCTGGGAGCAAATTACCGTGCGAAGCGAACCACTGTCGGCACATAAGACTTGGCAATTAAATGGTTTACTACAAAGGTTTCATAGTTATTAGGTTCATTTATTTTTATTTTGAAAAATTACCCTCTTTGTTGTTACAATCCATCATAATTAAACACACAAAGAACAAGTAATTCAAAAAATAAATAAACACATAATAACACATATATGATCATTAACAATATCATATAGCCACATGCAAACCTTTTTGATAAATCCTATTAATTATCTATGTGAATTTTCATGTATCTAATCAATAAAACTCCCATTGGTTTTCGAGCTCATTGTACCCAATGGACCACAGACACCAAATAAATTTGGCCGCGTAAGTTTTGATCAATTAGATACCACATTGCACATAACCAATTTTAATTAATATATTAGGGTCTTCCCTAATTTAAGATCTATCTTAAAAATCATGTGGCAAATAAATCATGTTAACACATATTATCATGTCAATATATCCTGTACGCAATCTAATTAATTAATTAACGACATCACATAAGGTACTCATTAATTAATCCCTAAAAATTGCATGCAATCCTAGGGTTTTTCTACAAGTTTTCTACAAAAACCAAAAACCCTAAATCTTTTAATTTAGGTGTCGACCTAATATTAGGTTTACAAAAAAAATAAACCCTAGATTTATAAATTGCATGTATCTAATTAAAGATTCAATTTTTAAGGTTTTATGTAATCAATTACATGTTAAAAACGCGGCTCATGATGCCACTGTTGGAATATGTGAATCATAAAAGTCTATAAACACATAATCATCACAAGTATGCGCAGCAGATAGATCTACATAACATATAATTAATTAACATAAAATTAAATAGACACGTACCTTATTTGATTCCTAGCAAGAACAAGGAATCACGTGCTCCAAGAACAATATAAACCCTAATAGGGTTTAAGGATGGATCGACTTAGGTATAGTCGAATAGGGCAAGGTAACAACAAGCTAAAGTAAGCTTGCACTCCGTTCTTGTACACACGTATTACTAGCGTCTCAATGTGAAAAGCTAGGTTCATGTATCACAAATAAAACATCACAACAACTAGGGTTTGATGTTTTAAATAATACATGATCGAATCCACTAACAAAAAATAAAGGAACAAATAAATTACCATGCATATAAATATGCATGTAATCTACACGTTTGACTGATCCATGCATGTGCATGAATATATCTTAACCCTTTACTGTATCAAGTATCTTTTCGGTGAGTGGAAGGACAAAAGAGAATCAATGAATTGTTAAGGATATATTCATTGACTGATTATATTGAGCAAAAATCGGTTTGGGATATTATATTATTGTCGACCATTATGAAGCTATTGAGGGGTTTATATACACTCCAAACTTGCTCACCAAGTTTGAGTCAAACACCTCCTCAAGTTTCATAAATCGACACTTAACCCCCTTCCACTTTCCTTGTTCGATCATATAAATATTTGTGATTTAATAATTAATCATAAATCATTATATTAATTATTAATACATTGAGACTCATACGTAATGTGTGCAATCCCGAAGTCTTGGGTTCGAAACCGGACATACGTATATTAATATTTATACACAAACTCTAACAGAAACTAAGTTTTTCAAGGTGGGGGTTCTGTGACGATTTTGGTGATGGTTGTTGCAGGGACGGAGGGGGTTGTTGAAGTTATCGAATTTGTCCATTTTGTTTTGAAGAAGTATAATCAAATATGTGTGAATTTGTATTTCAGAACTTGTGTTTGGGAATTTGGGGTTATAAATACTGAAATGGTGTTTTAAAACTTTGGTTGTGATTGGCGGGAAAGAAGGAACAAGGGTGGAGTGAGATTATTGAAGAAAAGGAAGGTAAAATAGTCATTTCACACGTCTACTAACGAAGAAAACTAACGATCGTTAGCCAAAAACGAGAATTTGCAACTACAGTAACTCTTCAAGGGCAAAACTAGCAAAAAAATGAAACGTTAGAGACATTTCTTGCATTTTTTTTTCGAGGACAATTTTCGCAATTTTTAGAAAGTTTAGGAACATTTTTTGTTGTTTACTCAAAAGGAAATTTGAGCCAAAATTTTCATCCCAAATATGGGATGATTTGGAAGAAAAGATAATTAAGAAATGCATTTTCTTTCATAATGACACATCTAACACTATAAAATATAATACTCTCACACATATATCTTAACTACTTATAATTGAAAAAGGGTCAAAGTAAAAAGTAGAAAACTGAATTTTGGGTCAATCCCCATTTTGCCCTTGTCAATCTTAACTACATGCGTAATTAGACAGCCATACTTATTAAAACATTAAATGGTGTCATTGAAAAGAAAATATTTTGATATTGAACATTCAAAGGAAAGTAAGACTTTTTAAAAAAAGCCATGCGTCTGAAATAGTTTAAAGAGTATAAGTATTGAAATAGGCTCTTTAAACATTAAACAGGAAACTATTGAATTGCCAAGTTAACTATAGCAACTATTGAATGGCCAACTTAACTATAGCAACTTAACTCTTGAAAACACAACTAGCAAATTGATTCTTATGAAACTTATGAATCACACTTTGTATTCCATTGTCTTACATAAAAAGCTCTCATCTCATCCATCAATAACAACTCACATCACAATCCGACCACCACCTGTCGCCACCACATTACAGCCGCCAACACCAACAACACCACCCTGCACCCACCACGTTACAGCCGTAGACCACCAACACCACCACGTCACAACCATTACCACGTCACAGCCACCACCACATCATAGCCGCCACCACCACGTCACAGCCGCCACCACCACGCCTCAAACCCACCATAACCGAAAGGTTTTTTAAGTACTTATGTTGTTTTTGAGTTTTTTTTTCTTCTATAGATCTATATATTAAACAACTTTCGAAGGATTATTTGTATGCATCTATATTTTTTTGTATATCTGAGTTTTATAACGATTTTGTCTTTTTTTCAATCCAGCTGCCGCCGCCTCTGTAGACGAAATACTCAGCCGATGCTGAAATAAGCATTGCCGACGCCAAACACATCAAGTTTTCAAGTATCTTTTTCAGATTCAAGTAATTGTTCAGATCCATACGCTTTTGTTATATATATGAGTTTGTATATGTTTTTTTTAACAAAAAAGCTTTTATAGGATTTGCTGGAGCCGCCAAGCCGAATTATCAGATGTGTTGCTGCCAACGCCGCCTTTTTCGGAATCTGTATTGCGCCGCCGGCGGTAGTGCATAGTTCATTTTAAAATCTGTTGGTATATTTGTTATAATAAAGGTTGTGTAAACTTTTCTGTAAATTGTGTTGGTTATCTTTTTATCATTTTGTTGGTTTTGTTAATAAATTTGTAAGGTATATTAGGCAATGCACAATGGCGACCTAGGTTGCATATGTGATGCGTGCGATGTGTCGTTGCGGTTTAGCAGTATTAATGCCTACTCAAGTTTTAAATTTATATTTAGCCGACTTATCAATAACACACACACTTAACGAGCAGTGTACCCGGTCAGTATGAATATAATGGTAAGTAGAGTGTCGATCACTAAGAGTGGAACGTATTATCTAGTTATTCTAATCAGTATTTTAATATATTAAGTTAGCTGTACAACCTAATCTAACGCAAGGGGGTTCAGCCTGAGAGACTGGCACGATTTGGTTGCAATTAAATAATAAACTAAACCAATAGGCACGAATCAGCGAATAGCACACACGTACACAGATAAATACTTGAGACAATAAGAAGATCTGTCCTGATAGATAAGTAGTTTGTCACTTGTTTTATTGCTAGTTTTATATGAAGTGTATAGTTCGATGCAACGCACCGAGATTAAGTCCTTTCTCGTTGGTTCTAATCTTATCGGCGAGTAAACCCTTAATGATTACTTATGACTATCCTATTTATCTTTCTTCCTACTTTTCTACAGACGATAGAATGCATAGGCGATCTAATAAATAGGCGAGGGCAGAGGCATGGCGACCCGATCAACGCTCAGCTAGACACAGAGGTTATCAATGCACTAATAAAAGTCACCAAAGACATCAACATATAAACTTTAATTAATGAGAAAGCAGTTTTAAGGGAGTGCAATCTTTCCGTTGTCACATTACACAAGCCACAAATCTTGAAGAATTAAAGTTTACTAACACAATAAAACAAAACTACTTAATGAATTAAACACATGCAGCACCTTCTTACAGCTTTTGTAACTTCGTTTGGGTGTGTCTTGTGCTGCCTATTCGTCTGAATTCGTCCTAGGTTTCTCTGGTCTTCGTACCTCGTATATAATATATGCTCACGAAATTCGTCTGGTCTTGGGGTATTTATAGTTTCTGTCTGAGGGTAAGATGCGGCGCATCTAGTAAGTAGATGCGGCGCATTGACTTAACTTCGCGTGGGGTCCAAGATTAATATATTCAGGAATATTCGTACACCGCCAGAAGATGCGGCGTAACTCCATAAATAGATGCGGCGCATGTCCTCTTGTATCTTGGATCGTATCTTGTGAAATCTGGATAGTGATGCGCCGTATGTAATAAGCGAGATGCGGCGCATCTGGAGCAGAAAGTCTTAATCTTGTACATTTCAGTAGACTCTTAACTTCTTGCATGTTTTTCTCCATAATTAGTCCAAAATGGCCAAGTTTCACCAAATGCTTGTTTTTACCTGAGAATTACAAAAGTAAACGATTAAGTATCAATCCTCATACATAATATAATAAAACAAGTCAAATTAATAGGATAAATGATAGTAATAAAATATACTTATTTGAGTTCATCAAATACCCGCCCCCCAACTTGAACTTTACTTGTCCCCAAGTAAACCTTAGAATTAATCTTATGAAAATGTATCCTAAAAGATGTTAGGATTTATTTTTGTATTTAAGCATGTATTCATCTTTGTCGTAATCACACAACCAAACACTTAACGAATTAGAAGTAAAATAAAATATTCTGATAAAAGCAAATCTAATCGTTTAACTGTCCAGTCGCGACGAATATTCTATCATAAGCTTGGCAAGTATACACATCTCCCCCACTAAAGCCAAGGAATAACAAGTCTAAAGCGGTAAAAAGGGTTTTGAGGTTTAAGGGTTAATCATTCTTAATCTCTATCGATCTCAAATTCCAGAAAAGGCGACAAAATCACAAATACATGATCGAATCCACGAACACGATACTTGCAATTGCTCAAATCCTTAACTCGAATAGGCTAAAGATAGGTCCAAACTTCACCAATAATATTATATCAAAAAGGGCGACAAAATCATAAATACATAGCCGAATCCACGACTACGATACTTAAGATTGCTCAAATCCCTAATCTCAATAAATCAAAGGTTTGGTTGGATAAAGAATAATACAGGGTATGGATAATTTTTGGGATATAAATTGGTGTAAAATGAAAAATAAACAAAACAAATAAATTAAAATCCTAAGTGTGGTTAATCACTATCCCAACCATCCCATGAATAAGACTCACATCATTGAATAACTCACACTTTAACACTTGAAACACACGCTTTAGGTAGACACGAATTATACTCAACAAGATCTTAATCAAAGAATAAACCTTAGTTGGTGTTCCCATAACTGCCAACTCCCATTCAATCCATAAATATAATACAACAAATAGTGGTGATATCGACCACATAATACAAAACTTTACATAAGTTGGTTAAAACAAACGTCCAACTTTTCCTTTTTCTTTTTCTTTTCTTATTTTTTTTTCGATTTTTTTTTTTTTTTTTTTTTTTTTTTTTTTTTTTTTTTTTTTTTTTTGAAACATAAACAAAGATGTGTAAAATTTCACCACATCACTATAATGATAATCCTGGATAATTTTTCCATACTTTTCATGACTTCAGAAATAACGGTAATAGTGAAAGTAGTAAACACACGAAAAATAAACTCAAAGATATACAATATTTACTTTCACTCCAATTGCATTGTGCAATTTCTCGACCTAACCATAGATAATGAATTACGCACGCGAACACAGGTAATGTAAGGAAACACACTTTGCCTAAAGCAATTAACCAACCACGGATTTTAATCTACAGGGTAGGCTAAGGTGTAAGGGTGTAACGAAACATTTTAACAAAGGTGTAAGAAACGAAAGGAATGGCTCTGAGTGTTTTTCTAGGGGTATCTTACTCTAAAAATGAGAGTAACAAAGGGTTTATACGGGGGTTAACTAACCAGTGTAGTTAGCTAATAACACATAACATATAATAGGCTATTTGGGTGTAATCCTAGAAATTTACCAATTTAGACAAGTCATTCCAATTATATAAATAATACTTATTATGGTGGTCTCGAATAGTATACAAGCCAAGTTCTAAAGTTTACAAGTCACCGGCACACTCATAGATTTGTGAATTTTGAAAATAACGTCATGTGTGCAGCTATGCAACTTAGATATTAAACAAAAACATGCTAAAAAATTTTAAGTTTTGATATATTAAGCACATTTTAAGCATATTTTGAAAAATTTAGGACAAGTAAGTGTTAAGTGTTCTAATTCTCCAATCCCCCCACTTAAGTTAAACAACGTCCTCGTTGTTTGTATAAAATGTTAAAAACTGGAAAATAAAAGAATTAGAACAGAAAAACTCCCCTGAGATTTGCTCGGTATGATCCTCCATTTGTATAAGAGCAAAAATCATCTTTCTTGTGGATTAGAACGTTAAGCTTCATAATAGATGTATCCACAGGAAATGCAGGAATCTATAATACCACCAAGGCTTTAAAACACACCTAAGTTAAGAAAGGTTCAAACTTGCATAATACATTAGTAGTTAGGAAAAATAAAACATAAAAATTAAAAATAAAAATCATCAGGTCAGTCGATGCGCCGTATCTTATGGAAGAAGATACGCCGTATCGAGCCTGGAATAAATACGGATCAGAATAGAAGATGCGTCTCATCCTTAACCAGGGATGCGCCGCATTGAAATAAACTGATAAAAAGTTTTAAATTCGAAAATAAAAAATGCAGAAAAATAAAATAAGATATGACCATTGCAGGAGATGCGTCGCATCTCAGGATTGAGATGCGCCGTATCCTCTGCGGCCTGACTGACTCGACACAAAAACAGAAAATTAAAAGATAAATCCGGGTTGTCTCCCGGTAAGCACTTGTCTTTATTCCAGGGTCTTCAAGTTAGACTCACGATCAGCTCATTATTCTGTGCTATTGATCCCTACATTGCCACGTAGGATCCATTTAGCAACTAATTCGTCACGTATATATTCAGGTCCCAAATTCAAAACTCCTTTATAGAATCCTTCCATCATTTGATATGGGTACTCAATCCCTCTCATCATGTCATCATTACTAATAAAAAGGAATGGAGAGAATTTGTAGCAGAACCTATTAGTAGCATGTTTAAACCCAGGGTGAGTTCGGGGCATCATATAAGTGATAATGTCGCTTCCACATTGAAAGGTGATCTTTCCTTCAAATCGTTTTGCATTAATAGTGATCTCCCTACAAAACGGTTTTCCAACAATCACGTCACCCATATTGCTGTCACGATAGGCATTCATGTCTTCAACAACGGCGAACTCAGTAACAATAGTAAAACATCCAACGAAGATCGGGACATTAATGAAGGCCCCAACTACATTCTTTCTCTTGTGCTCCACTTTATTTCTCATAATAGAATTGTAAAAGCTTCTCGACATGACATTGATTGGTAAAATAGGAAAGAAATTGGCGTCAATACACTTGTACCCAATCATGCATGGGAATTGCAAATTGTAAGCACAATCGACGTGGATCCTTCTACCGTAATCCCAAGAACCATCATATCCCTCAAATTCATCGTAGTTCTTTGTATTAATAACGTTGACTCCTGTACTATCCAGGATTTCTCCTTCTTCTAACTCAGATTCCGCATCATCCATGAATAGGTCATTGGATTCTAATGGTCCATCAAGGTCATCAAGTTCAATGTAGTCCCCATCGTATCGTTCGGGGTGATTTATCATGCACAAATTCTCCATTCATAAAATTGGCTTCGAAGTCGGAGTCAATCAGTTCTCCGAACCCTTCCATTTTCCTTCTGAAATAATCACGAAAGCATGATGAACTCAAATAAGTACATTTTATTACTATCATTTATCCTATTAATTTGACTTGTTTTACTATATTATGTATGAGGATTGATACTTAATCGTTTACTTTTGTAATTCTCAGTTGAAAACAAGCATTTGGTGAAACTTAGCGATTATGGACTAAAAACGGAGTAAAATGATCAAGATTGGAATTGGTTGTGAGAATGAAGAGAATGAAGACCACTGCCTGACTTTGAAGAATGCGCCGCATGGATTTATCCCATGCGCCGCATATGAAACTTTGGTCAACGAAGAATAACCAACTTGTTCTGCTCCAGATGCGCCGCATCTCACTCGTTACATGCGCCGCATCACTATCAATATTTCACCAGATACGATCCAAGATACAAGAGGACATGCGCCGCATCCAAAGATGAAGATACGCCGCATCTCCTGGCGGTGTACGAATATTCCTGAATATTATAATCTTGGACCCCACGCGAAGTTAAGTACATGCGCCGCATCTACTTACTAGATGCGCCGCATCTTACCCTCAGACAGAAACTATAAATACCCCAAGACCAGACGAATTCGATGTGACATATATATTAGATACGAGACCGAAGACCAGAAACCAAGGACGAATTCAGTCAAGGTAGCAGCACAAGACACACCCAAATCAAAGATACAAGAGCTGTAAGAAGGTGCTGCATGTGTTTAATTCATTAAGTAGTTTTGTTTTATTGTGTTAGTAAACTTTAATTCATCAAGATTGGTGGCTTGTGTAATGTGACAACGGAAAGGTTGCACTCCCTTAAAACTGCTTTCTCATCAATTAAAGTTTATATGTTAGTGTCATTGGTGACTTTTATTAGTGCATTGATAACCTCTGTGGCTAGCTGAGCGTTGATCGGGTCGCCATGCCTCTGCCCTCGCCTGTTTATTAGATCGCCTATGCATTCTATGGTCTGTAGAAAAGTAGGAGAAAGATAAAAAGGATAGTCATAAGTAATCATTAAGGGTTTACTCGCCGATAAGATTAGAACCAACGAGAAAGGACTTAATCTCGGTGCGTTGCATCGAACTATACACTTCATATAACACTAGCAATAAAACAAGTGACAAACTACTTATCATAAGGACAGCCCTCTTATTGTCTCGAGTATTTATCTGTGTACGTGTGTGCTACTTGCTGATTCGTGCCTATTGGTTTAGTTTATTATTTAATTGCAACCAAATCGTGCCAGTCTCTCAGGCTGAACCCCCTTGCGTTAGATTAGGTTGTAAAGCTAACTTAATATATTAAAATACTGATTAGAATAACTAGATAATACGTTCCACTCTTAGTGATCGACACTCTACTTACCATTATATTCATACTGACCGGGTACACTGCTCGTTAAGTGTGTGTGTTATTGATAAGTCGGCTAAATATAAATTTAAAACTTGAGTAGGCATTAAAACTGCTAAACCGCAACGACACTTGCACGCATCAAGTTTTTGGCGCCGCTGCCGGGGAGTGAATTGTTATTATCTGTTAATTTGATTAGTATTTTAATTAGGTTTTAATTTTTTTTATCTAACCGCTAATTTTGTTGTGTATTAGATTAATTTGCATTCATTGTACTATTTTGCATATTTTCTGTTTTTGTGTGCTTTTATTTGTGTTTATTTTCGTTTGTTTTTAATTTTTAGTATTTTGTGTGTTCTGCTATCGTTGTACTGAGCTAAATCGAACGATACGGCGCATCTGATTTTTCAGATACGGCGTATTGCGTTCAATTTTTATAAAAAACAACGCGTTTAATTAATTCGATACGACGCATCTTTTCCCTAAGATACGGCGTATCTGTTTTTGATAAAAAATTTTCTAAACGTTAACGCCATACGACGCATC
Source organism: Artemisia tridentata subsp. tridentata (assembly GCA_021014915.2). NCBI lineage: Eukaryota > Viridiplantae > Streptophyta > Magnoliopsida > Asterales > Asteraceae > Artemisia > Artemisia tridentata. Next base: position 409,605,344 of record CP139506.1, read on the forward strand.
TGCTCTTGCAGATACGGCGTATCTATTATTTTAATTAAAAACAGTTTTCGAATTATTAAACAGATACGGCGTATCGATTTTTATCGATACGGCGCATCTTCTGAATCAAAAATCTTATATTTTGAAACGTAACGAAGATACGGCGCATTAACTTTTGTTAATACGACGCATTTAATTTTTATAAATATCGATTTTTGATAATTAAAACAAATACGGCGCATTCTAATTTCTAAAGCGACGTATCTATTTTCTGAATAAAGTCTGATTAAATTTTAACGATTATAAGATACGGCGTATCCAACTTTTTGGATACGGCGCATCATCTGCAGTTATCAGTAACTTTTATTTTTCTTATCTCCGAACGGAAAATACTCTGACCCTTATACCTGGAAACTTTTACTTTGAAATCTGCCTCTCTTTGATTTTCAGGAACAATGTTCGATATTTTCCCCAACTTGTTCGGAAGACCCCGAAGAAATCTTACCATGGAAGAGTTTGCACTACTAATCGCTCAAGCCAATGAAAAAGAACATCATGAAGCAAGAAACTTTATTAATGAATTCAAAGGCAGTCATGAGCTGTTACTAAAGGAACAAAACAACATGATTTATGGATTGGCAATTGAAGTGCACCAATTGTCAACGGTGCTTAACAGGGTTCTTTTGGTAAGGCAAGACTTGAAAGGGATTACAACTAGAGGCGGAAAGTCAACCTTTCAAATCGGAGAGACACCCGAGGATGACGGTATAAACAAGATTTCCCCTGAATCTTTATCACCTGAGCAAGAGCAACCAAAAGAGAGTGATCCAGAACCAGTAATTAGAGAAGAACCTTCTGTTGAACCTAAACGATCAACACTACCTTTCCCACATAGGGTAAGGAAAGAGAAAGAAGATGCCTATCAAAAGAAATTCCTGGAGAATCTCAAGCAGCTGCAACTAAGCATACCATTTATGGACGCCCTGGTGCAAATGCCAAAATATGCTAAATATCTGAAGAGCTTGCTTACAAACAAGTCTAAACTTGAAGAGGCTTGCACAATAACAATGGGGAAAAGAAGCTCAGCTGCATTGCTCAACAAACTTCCGTCTAAAGAAAAAGATCCAGGGAGTTTCACTATTCCTTGTCAAATTAAAAATTTGCATATTGAAAATGCTTTAGCCGACCTAGGAGCTAGTATAAGTCTTATGCCCTCTTCTATGTATGATAAATTAGGTCTTGGTGAACCAAAACCTACTAGGATGTGCTTAGAACTAGCTGATAGGTCCATACAATACCCATTAGGAATAGCTGAAAATATATTAATAAAAATTGATAAATTTGAATTACCTATCGACTTTGTTATCCTCGATATGCCTGAAAATTCTAGGACTCCTATAATATTAGGACGACCGTTTTTAGCCACTGCTAGGGCCATAATTGATGTTTTTAATAAAAAGATAACTCTTACCATAGGAAAAGATGAGGTTGAGTTTAATATGGAACAATCTATGAGTAAAGATAAATCCGATGACGATGAATGCTATAATATCGATGTTTCTGATGACACGATTAATCAATTTACTCAGAAATTGTTAAAAAGTAATTTACTTGATTCTTTTCTGCTTAAAAATTTTGAAAACACAATTGCTATAGAAGATCAAGTTGATGATATTGATTATAATTTAGCTGCTGACTCTGCTGTATGTAACGCGATACGGCGCATCGAAAACATCGATGCGGTGCATCTATCTAATGACAGCAACGATATAATCAAAGAACAAGTTTATTCCGCAAGTGCTACTGAAATTGATATTGTTAAACCTGTGCTTAAGGATCTCCCTTCTACTTTGGAGTATGCCTATTTAAATGGAAACACTAATTCGCCCGTTATTATTGCATCTGATTTAACGCTAAAGGAAAAGGAATCACTTTTGCAGGTACTGTATAAATGAAAAGGAGCATTAGCATGGAGTATGTCTGATATTAAGGGAATTAGCCCGTCATTTTGTACGCATAAAATCCTTATGGAGGATGAATTCAAGCCAACTATCCAACCTCAAAGGCGTTTGAATCCAAAAGTCCAAGATGTGGTGAAAAATGAAATTGTGAAATTACTTGACTCCGGACTTATCTACCCAATTTCCGACAGCTCGTGGGTAAGTCCTATCCACGTCGTACCAAAAAAAGGAGGAATGACGGTAGTACTCAATGACGACAATGAGCTAATCCCCTCAAGAACTGTTACCGGATGGAGAGTTTGCATCGACTACCGCAAACTCAATGATGCTACGCGAAAAGATCACTTCCCTCTTCCATTTATTGATCAAATGTTAGAAAGACTATCAGGTCATGATTATTATTGTTTTTTAGATGGTTTTTCAGGTTTCTTCCAAATACCAATCGCCCCTGAGGATCAAGAGAAGACGACTTTCACCTGCCCTTATGGAACCTTCGCCTATAGGAGAATGCCGTTCGGACTATGCAATGCCCCTGCTACTTTCCAACGCTGTATGACGGCTATCTTCCATGATATGGTAGAAGACTTTATGGAAGTCTTCATGGACGACTTCTCGGTGTTCGGTAACTCATTTAGTGATTGTCTATTTAAACTTGATAAAATGCTTGCTAGGTGTGAAGAAACTAACCTTGTTCTTAATTGGGAAAAATGTCACTTTATGGTTAGAGAGGGAATTGTGCTAGGACATAAGATTTCTGGGAAAGGTATAGAAGTAGATAAAGCTAAAATTGATGTAATTGCTAAACTACCTTACCCCACTAATGTAAAAGGTGTTAGAAGTTTTTTAGGGCATGCTGGATTTTATCGTAGGTTCATAAAGGATTTTTCAATGATATCTAGGCCTATGACACAATTATTGCTAAAAGATGCGAAGTTTGATTTTTCTGAAGATTGCAAAAAGGCATTTAATATACTTAAAGAAAAACTAACTTCCGCACCTATTATAATTTCACCGGATTGGAATTTGCCTTTTGAACTAATGTGTGATGCTAGTGATTATGTTGTTGGAGCTGTACTTGGTCAAAAGATAGATAAGAAATTTAAGCCAATTTATTATGCTAGCAAAACATTGAATAATGCCCAAGAACACTACACCACCACGGAAAAAGAACTTTTAGCAGTAGTTTTTGCATTCGATAAATTTAGATCATATCTTATATTGTCAAAAACTATGGTTTACACTGACCATTCTGCTTTAAAGTATTTGTTCAATAAACAGGATGCCAAGCCAAGGCTTATTAGGTGGGTATTATTGCTCCAAGGATTCGATATTGAAATTAAAGATAAAAAGGGTGCCGAGAATCTAGCTGCCGACCACTTATCTAGACTTGAAAACCCTAATATGGAGGTGCTTGACGAACGGGAAATTGCTGATGATTTTCCTGATGAACACCTTATGATGGTAGGAATTAAGAGCAATAATAATGGACCATGGTATGCCGACTATATAAACTTTATTGTTGCAAATGAAATTCCGAAAGGGCTAACATCCGATGAGAAGAGAAGGTTTCTAACTCGCGCTAGCGAGTACATTTGGGATGAACCTTATGCCTTTAAATTATGTCCTGACAATATTTTACGAAGATGCGTAGATGGTGATGACATCCCGGCAATATTGGCACATTGCCATTCAGGGCCAACGGGGGGACATCACGGTGCAGTCGTCACAAGAAGAAAGATTCTTGATGCGGGATTTTATTGGCCCACTATGTTGGATGATGCAAAAGATTATATAAAAGGATGTGATGCGTGTCAACGATCCGGGAATATAACATCAAGAAACGAAATGCCACAAAATTATATCCATGTGTGTGAAGTTTTCGACATATGGGGATTGGACTTCATGGGACCGTTTCCTGCATCTAGAGGTAATAAATATATTTTGGTTGCTGTTGATTACGTATCAAAATGGGTCGAAGCGCAAGCATTGCCAACAAACGACAGCAAGGTAGTACTCAAATTTTTGCAAAGTTTGTTCTCTAGGTTTGGAATTCCAAAAGCATTGATTAGTGATAAGGGAACACACTTTTGTAATCATCATCTGGGAAGAGCCTTGCAAAAATATGGGGTATATCATAGGGTTTCTACCGCATACCATCCTCAATCCAATGGGCAAACTGAAGTAACCAATAGGGCTATTAAGCGAATTCTTGAAAAAACGACTGGATATAATCCGAAAGGGTGGTCTGACAAGTTAAATGATGCTTTATGGGCATTCCGTACTGCCTATAAGACACCAACGGGATGTACTCCGTTTCGTCTTGTATACGGAAAAGCATGCCACCTACCGGTCAAAATTGAACAAAGTGCATATTGGGCTTTGACTAATTGTAATATGGATATGGAAGCTGCAACGAAGAACCGTTTCATGGAACTTAATGAACTCCATGAACTAAGAGATGAGGCCTACAAAAATACTAAGATCTACAAAGAAAGAACTAAAAGATGGCATGACTCGAGGTTACGTGGGGATAAAACGTTTACTATTGGAGAGAAAGTGCTACTATTTAATTCTAGATTAAAGATGTATCCTGGTAAACTTAAATCAAGATGGACGGGTCCGTTCGTTGTCAAGAAAGTGTATCCATATGGAACTATTGAAATATGCGATAAAAATGGTTATATATTCAAAGTAAACGGGCAACGTGTGAAGAAATAATTTGATAATAAAATTGAGAATAATGAGAACGAGGTGGTGGAGTTTGAACCTGACGTACTGGAATAAAGAGTTGAACGTGAGTCTAACTTGAAGACTCTGGAATAAAGACAAGTGCTTACCGGGAGACAACCCGGATTTATCTTTTTAATTTTCTTTTTGTGTCGAGTCAGTCAGGCCGCAGAGGATACGGCGCATCTCAATTCTGAGATGCGACGCATCTCCTGCAAATGGTCATATCTTATTTTATTTTTCTGCATTTTTATTTTCGACTTTAAAACTTTTTATCAGTTTATTTCAATGCGGCGCATCCCTGGTTAAGGATGCGGCGCATCTTCTATTCTGATCCGTATTTATTCCAGGCTCGATACGGCGTATCTTCTTCCATAAGATACGGCGCATCGACTGACCTGATGATTTTCATTTTAAGTTTTTATGTTTACCTAACTACTAATGTATTATGCAAGTTTGAACCTTTCTTACCTTAGGTGTGCTTTGAAGCCTTGGTGGTATTATAGATTCCTGCATTTCCTGTGGATACATCAATTATGAAGCTTAAACGTTCTAATCCACAAGAAAGATGATTTTTGCTCTATACTAATGGAGGATCATACCGAGCAAATCTCAGGGGAGTTTTTCTGTTCTAATTCTTTTATTTTCCAGTTTTTAACCTTTAATACAAACAACGAGGACGTTGTTTAACTTAAGTGGGGGGATTGGAGAATTAGAACACTTAACACTTACTTGTCCTAAACTTTTCAAAATATGCTTAAAATGTGCTTAATATATCAAAATTTAAAATTTTTAGCATGTTTTTGTTTAAAGTCTAAGTTGCATAGCTGCACACATGACGTTATTTTCAAAAATTGTGATTTTTCAAAATTCACAAATCTATGAGTGTGCCGGTGACTTGTAAACTTTAGAACTTGACTTGTATACTATTCGAGACCACCATAATAAGTATTATTTATATAATTGGAATGACTTGTCTAAATTGGTAAAATTCTAGGATTACACCCAAATAGCCTTTATATGTTATGTGATATTAACTAACTACACTGGTTAGTTAACCCCCGTATAAACCCTTTTGTTACTCTCATTTTTAGAGTAAGATACCCCTAGAAAAACACTCAGAGCCATTCCTTTAGTTTCTTACACCTTTGTTAAAATGTTTCGTTACACCCTTACACCTTAGCCTACCCTGTAGATTAAAGTCCGTGGTTGGTTAATTGCTATAGGCAAAGTGTGTTTCCTTACATTACCTGTGTTCGCGTGCGTAATTCATTATCTATGGTTAGGTCGGGAAATTGCACAATGCAATTGGAGTAAAAGTAAATATTGTATATCTTTGAGTTTATTTTTCGTGTGTTTACTACTTTCGCTATTATCGTTATTTCTGAAAGTATGAAAAGTATGGAAAAATCATCCGGAAAGAAAGTTATAGTGATGTGGTAAAATTTTACACATCTTTGTTTATGTTATATATATATATAAAAAAAAAAAAAAAAAAAAAAAAAAAAAAAAAAAAAAAAAAAAAAAAAAGATCGAAAAAATGAGAAAAGAAAAAGAAAAAAAGAGAGAGTTGGATGTTTGATTTTAACCAACTTATGTAAAGTTATGTAAGTGGTCGATATCACCACTATTTGTTGTACTATGGATTGAATGGGAGTTGGCAGTTATGGGAACGTCAACTAAGGTTTATTCTTTGATTAAAGATCTTGTTGAGTATAATTCGTGTCTACCTAAAGCGTATGTTTCAAGTGTTAAAACGTGAGTTATCCAATAATATGAGTCTTATTCATGGGATGGTTGGGATAGTGATTAACCACACTTATGATTTTAATTTATTTGTTTTGTTTATTTTTCATTTTTACACCAATTTATATCCTAAAAATTATCCATACCCTATTATTCTTTATCCAACCAAACCTTTGATTTATTGAGATTAGGGATTTGAGCAATCTTAAGTATCGTAGTCATGGATTCGGCTATGTATTTATGATTTTGTCGCCCTTTTTGATATATTATTATTGGTGAAGTTTGGACCTATCATTAGCCTATTCGAGTTAAGGATTTGAGCAATTGCAAGTATCGTGTTCGTGGATTCGATCATGTATTTGTGGTTTTGTCGCCTTTTCTGGAATTTGAGATCGATAGAGATTAAGAATAATCAACCCTTAAGCCTAAAAACCCTTTTACCGCTTTAGACTTGTTATTCCTTAGCTTTAGTGGGGGAGATGTGTATACTTGCCAAGCTTATGATAGAATATTCGTCGCGACTGGACAGTTAAACGATTAGATTTGCTTTTATCAAGATATTTTATTTTACTTCTAATTCGTTAAGTGTTTAGTTGTGTGATTATGACAAAGACGAATACATGCTTAAATATAAAAATAAATCCTAACATCTTTAGGATACATTTTCATAAGATTAATTCTAAGGTTTACTTGGGGACAAGTAAAGTTCAAGTGGGGGGATATTTGATGAACTCAAATAAGTACATTTTATTACTATCATTTATCCTATTAATTTGACTTGTTTTACTATATTATGTATGAGGATTGATACTTAATCGTTTACTTTTGTAATTCTCAGTTGAAAACAAGCATTTGGTGAAACTTAGCGATTATGGACTAAAAACGAAGTAAAATGATCAAGATTGGAATTGGTTGTTGGAATGAAGAGAATGAAGACCACTGCCTGACTTTGAAGAATGCGCCGCATGGATTTATCCCATGCGCCGCATATGAAACTTTGGTCAACGAAGAATAACCAACTTGTTCTGCTCCAGATGCGCCGCATCTCACTCGTTACATGCGCCGCATCACTATCAATATTTCACCAGATACGATCCAAGATACAAGAGGACATGCGCCGCATCCAAAGATGAAGATACGCCGCATCTCCTGGCGGTGTACGAATATTCCTGAATATTATAATCTTGGACCCCACGCGAAGTTAAGTACATGCGCCGCATCTACTTACTAGATGCGCCGCATCTTACCCTCAGACAGAAACTATAAATACCCCAAGACCAGACGAATTCGATGTGACATATATATTAGATACGAGACCGAAGACTAGAAACCAAGGACAAATTCAGTCAAGGTAGCAGCACAAGACACACCCAAATCAAAGATACAAGAGCTGTAAGAAGGTGCTGCATGTGTTTAATTCATTAAGTAGTTTTGTTTTATTGTGTTAGTAAACTTTAATTCATCAAGATTGGTGGCTTGTGTAATGTGACAACGGAAAGGTTTCACTCCCTTAAAACTGCTTTCTCATCAATTAAAGTTTATATGTTAGTGTCATTGGTGACTTTTATTAGTGCATTGATAACCTCTGTGGCTAGCTGAGCGTTGATCGGGTCGCCATGCCTCTGCCCTCGCCTGTTTATTAGATCGCCTATGCATTCTATGGTCTGTAGAAAAGTAGGAGAAAGATAAAAAGGATAGTCATAAGTAATCATTAAGGGTTTACTCGCCGATAAGATTAGAACCAACGAGAAAGGACTTAATCTCGGTGCGTTGCATCGAACTATACACTTCATATAACACTAGCAATAAAACAAGTGACAAACTACTTATCATAAGGACAGCCCTCTTATTGTCTCGAGTATTTATCTGTGTACGTGTGTGCTACTTGCTGATTCGTGCCTATTGGTTTAGTTTATTATTTAATTGCAACCAAATCGTGCCAGTCTCTCAGGCTGAACCCCCTTGCGTTAGATTAGGTTGTAAAGCTAACTTAATATATTAAAATACTGATTAGAATAACTAGATAATACGTTCCACTCTTAGTGATCGACACTCTACTTACCATTATATTCATACTGACCGGGTACACTGCTCGTTAAGTGTGTGTGTTATTGATAAGTCGGCTAAATATAAATTTAAAACTTGAGTAGGCATTAAAACTGCTAAACCGCAACGACACTTGCACGCATCAAAGCATCAGTAGGATTTGTTCGCTAGAAGAAAAATTAATGAATATAGGAACGGATATAAGAATAAAAATAGCTGATATCTGCAGACGATGCGCCGTATCCAAAAAGTTGGATACGCCGTATCTTATAATCGTTAAAATCAAATCAGACTTTTACTCAGAAAATAGATACGCCGCTTAGAAATTAGAATGCGCCGTATCTGTTTTAATTATCGAAAATCGATATACTTATTAAAATTAAATGCGTCGTATTAACAAAAGTTAATGCGCCGTATTTTCGTTACGTTTCAAAATATAAGATTTTTGATTCAGAAGATACGCCGTATCAACAGAGATCGATGCGTCGTATCTGTTTAATAATTCGAAAACTGTTTTTAATTAAAATAATAGATACGCCGTATCTTCTAAAGCAGATGCGTCGTATGGCGTTAACGTTTAGAAATTTTTTTTTATCAAAAACAGATACGTCGTATCTTGGGGAAAGATGCGTCGTATCGAATTAATTAAACGCGTTGTATTTTATAAAAATTAAACGCAATACGCCGTATCTGAGAAATCAGATGCGCCGTATCGTTCGATTTAGCTCAGTACAACGATAGCAGAACACAAAAAAAATACGAAAAATAAAAACAAATAAAAGCACAAACGAAAATAAACACAAAGAAAACAAGCAAATAACACACAAAACAGAAAATATGCAAAATAATACAATGAATGCAATTTAACCTAATACACAACACAGAATTAGCGGTTAGATAAAAAAAATTAAAAACCTAATTAAAATACTAATCAAATTAACAGATAATAACAATTCACTCCCCGGCAACGGCGCCAAAAACTTGATGCGTGCGATGTGTCGTTGCGGTTTAGCAGTATTAATGCCTACTCAAGTTTTAAATTTATATTTAGCCGACTTATCAATAACACACACACTTAACGAGCAGTGTACCCGGTCAGTATGAATATAATGGTAAGTAGAGTGTCGATCACTAAGAGTGGAACGTATTATCTAGTTATTCTAATCAGTATTTTAATATATTAAGTTAGCTGTACAACCTAATCTAACGCAAGGGGGTTCAGCCTGAGAGACTGGCACGATTTGGTTGCAATTAAATAATAAACTAAACCAATAGGCACGAATCAGCGAATAGCACACACGTACACAGATAAATACTTGAGACAATAAGAAGATCTGTCCTGATAGATAAGTAGTTTGTCACTTGTTTTATTGCTAGTTTTATATGAAGTGTATAGTTCGATGCAACGCACCGAGATTAAGTCCTTTCTCGTTGGTTCTAATCTTATCGGCGAGTAAACCCTTAATGATTACTTATGACTATCCTATTTATCTTTCTTCCTACTTTTCTACAGACGATAGAATGCATAGGCGATCTAATAAATAGGCGAGGGCAGAGGCATGGCGACCCGATCAACGCTCAGCTAGACACAGAGGTTATCAATGCACTAATAAAAGTCACCAAAGACATCAACATATAAACTTTAATTAATGAGAAAGCAGTTTTAAGGGAGTGCAATCTTTCCGTTGTCACATTACACAAGCCACCAATCTTGATGAATTAAAGTTTACTAACACAATAAAACAAAACTACTTAATGAATTAAACACATGCAGCACCTTCTTACAGCTCTTGTATCTTCGTTTGGGTGTGTCTTGTGCTGCCTATTCGTCTGAATTCGTCCTAGGTTTCTCTGGTCTTCGTACCTCGTATATAATATATGCTCACGAAATTCGTCTGGTCTTGGGGTATTTATAGTTTCTGTCTGAGGGTAAGATGCGGCGCATCTAGTAAGTAGATGCGGCGCATTGACTTAACTTCGCGTGGGGTCCAAGATTAATATATTCAGGAATATTCGTACACCGCCAGAAGATGCGGCGTAACTCCATAAATAGATGCGGCGCATGTCCTCTTGTATCTTGGATCGTATCTTGTGAAATCTGGATAGTGATGCGCCGTATGTAATAAGCGAGATGCGGCGCATCTGGAGCAGAATGTCTTGATCTTGTACATTTCAGTAGACTCTTAACTTCTTGCATGTTTTGCTCCATAATTAGTCCAAAATGGCCAAGTTTCACCAAATGCTTGTTTTTACCTGAGAATTACAAAAGTAAACGATTAAGTATCAATCCTCATACATAATATAATAAAACAAGTCAAATTAATAGGATAAATGATAGTAATAAAATATACTTATTTGAGTTCATCAATATGCCATATCAGCTTTCTCTCTCCGGTGATCTGACGACGAACAAATTGCCACAGTGGCGACCAAGTTATTTTTTTTATTTTATTTTATTTTTTAAATTCAAAATTTTTAAACAACAAATTTAAAACTTCATTAATAATAAAAACATTACATAATTACATAGTATCAAAATACAAAAACATATAAAAAAGAAAAGAAGTTACAATTGTTTAAAATATAAATGATAATGAAATCAAACTTTAAGGGTTTAAACCGTAAATCTCAAAAACATCAAGGTTTTAAACAAAATTTATTTATTTGTTTAAAAAAGAAAAGATGCTTCATCTTCTTCATTGATTGGAAATCTCACCCACATTATTTGTTTAAAAAAGAAAAGATGCTTAACCAGCAGTTGAGTAGTGGTGGTTGAGCAGTTGAGCAGTGGTGGTCGAGCGGTTGAGCAGTTGAGCAGTGATGGTCGAGCGGTTGAGCAGTTGAGCAGTGGCAGTCGAGCGGTTGAGCAGTGGTGGTTGAGCAGTTGAGCAGTGGTGGTAGAGCGGTTGTGCAGTTGAGCAGTGATGGTCGAGCGGTTGAGCAGTTGAGCAGTTGCGGTCGAGCGGTTGAATTTCTATATTTTTTGAATTTTTATGAAATTTTTTATATTTTTTGAATTCTTGTATTTTATGAATTTTTGTAAATTTTTCTCTAATTTTAAAAAAAATTAGAATTTTATAAATTTTTTGAATTTTTATAATTTTTTCGAATTTTTTGAATTTTTCGAATTTTTTGAATTTCTAAAAAAATTTCGAATTTATAAAATTTTTAGAAATTTTTTGAATTTTTATAAGTTTTTTCTAATTTTATAAATTTTTCGAATTTTTAGAATTTATAAGTTTTTTCGAATTTTTATAAATTTTATAAATTTTTTCGAATATTTCGAATTTTTAAATTTTTTTCGAATTTATATAAATTTTTTCGAATTTTTTGAATTTTTATAAGTTTTTTCTAATTTTTAAAATTTTTTCGAATTTTTATAATTCAAAAAAAATTTCGGATTTTTTTAAAATTTTTTAAATTTTTAAAAAAATTTCGAATTTATATAAATTTTTTTGAATTTTTTGAAATTTTATAAATTTTTTATAATTTTTAAAAAAATTCGAATTTTATAAATTTTTTGAATTTTTATAATTTTTTTCGAATTTATAAAATTTTATTGAATTTTTATAAATTTTTTGAATTTCTATAATTTTTTTCGAATTTTTATAAATTTTTCGAATTTTTATAAATTTATCAAATTTTTATAAGTTTTTTCAAGTTTTTAAATTTTTTTTGAATTTTTATAAATTTTTCGAATTTTTTTAAGCTTTTTCTAATTTTTTAAAATTTTTTGAATTTTTATAAAGTTTTTTGAATTTTTATAAATTTTTTCTAATTATTAAAAAAAATTCGAATTTTTATAAGTTTTTTCGAATTATTAAATCTTTTTCGATTTTTTATAAATTTTTTCGAAATTTTGGAAATTTTATTATTTTTTTTCGAATTTTTATATGTTTTTTTGAATTTTTATAAAATTTTTTAAATTTTTTTGAATTTCTTTGAATAAAAGGACTAACTTTGCAAACGCTTGTTTGGTTAAGGGACTAAAATAAAATGGTCGTTAGTCAACGGACTAACTTTGCAAACGCTTGTTTGGTTAAGGGACTAAAATAAAATGGCCGTTAGTCAAAGGACTAACTTTGCAAACGCTTGTTTGGTTTAGGGACTAATGTTGCCAAATTTATATGTCAATTGTGGGCCAAATTTATATTAATAAAAAAATAATGAAATGACACATGTCAATAATGGATTGACACGTGTCAGCAAATTTATGGTGTCGAGCAGTCGAGCGTGGAATGGTTGGCTTATTTTGGGAAAAGGATCTGGTTTTTGGCTTCCTCTTGAAATGGCTGAAAAGTTTTGGCCTATTTTGAGAATTTTCTCTTTTTTTAAACGAATTAAAAAAAAAGAAAAAAAAAAAAAAAAGAGAAGGGAGAGTTTTGGATTTTAGTGTGTTTGAACTCGGTTGACAAGCCGACTTAATTGTGCCTTTCTTCGTTCAACGACCGACCAAGACCAACCAACTACAGTGGGCCGGTCGGTCGACCGACCCACTGCGCATAGCCTTATGGTAGAATGAATGTGAAAATTAGGGAGTATGCTGATACATTGTAGATAAGCCGTGTAAAGTATGTTTGTGTAAATTTCTATATATTTGGTAGATTTGGTTAGGGCTGAGCATCGGGCCACTCCCGACCCGATCCCGACTATCCCGAATCCCGACATGCCGGAAAACACAAACCGAGTCCCGACCCGATTAAGCTCGGTTCGGTTTCGGACAGTCGGGACGGGACAGGATCGGTCGGTTTGATCGGTTTTGTTTGTTATTTTTTGGTTTTTGGCCCGTCCCGACCCGATCCCGACTATCCCGAATCCCGACAAAATGGAAAACACAAACCGAGTTCCAACCCATTTGAGATCGGTTCGGTTTTGGGACAGGATTCAGGACTCGGGATCGGGACGAGATTCGGGAGTCGGTCGGTTTTGCTCACCCCTAGATTTGGTATATAGGTTGTTAAAATTAAAAAAAAATAAAAATAAATAAATAAATAAATAAAAAATAAAAAAATTGTCAAAATGTGTAAACTATGCTACGTAAATTTATGTTAGATGATAAAAGTTTTTGTCAAAATGAGTAAACTATGCTACCTAAATTTATATTAGATGATAATGTAAATTAGTTGAAATTTGAAAATTTTGTTGCTTTTGTAAGTTTTAAAATCTTGTAAATTTTGAAACAAAATGCATACACGCAAATTGACGCAAACTGGGCTTTAACGAAAGTTGTACATCGCTGCAAGATAGTGGAATTAAACTAAAAGGTTAGAAGTATGTGACGACTAACGTGCATTGTTAGTTATCTCATAATTGATGTAATGTTTTATTTTTAGTTTCACTAAATGTTTTTATATGTTCGTTGATACATGTTAAAAATTTGTGAGTTGAATTATCGCATGTTACAACCTTTTGCAATTACATTTTGATTTTTTCACGTTTTATGTTTAAATGTTACACGAAACACTTACCACAATATCGCAACTATAGTTGTTTGCCTCTAGAAAATCCCGTTGCTATGCACGGGTACTCGTCTAGTATCACCAATGAAGTAATGTGTTTCACTTTCTTTTCTAGCTCCTTTTTTTTCTTTCTTTTCCTTTTATTTAAAACTTGAGAACGCAACGTAACGTGTCATGTTGAAAACAACTTTAAAAGGATCTCAATTTGTGCAAAATAATATACGTCCACTTTCGAATTGTATAACAAGAAATAGAATTAAGACAAACTAAACACTAGAGATAGACATTTAGGGTGTGTTTGGCAAAAATAGCAGTACCAGTGAGCAGTTTCATTTTTTTTTATAAAGACGTTTGGTAAAGTAGTTGTAGATGTAATCATAATGTGTAAAACAACTCTTAAATACTCCATGCTCGTAAATGCTACTTCATGGAGCGCTGGAGAATTATTCCTAAGAAACAGCCACAATTCACTGCTTTTTGCCAAACAACTACTAAAAATCAAAATGTTCATTGCCCACCGCCTGAAAAAGTTACGCACCGCTCCGTGCTAAGCATACAATTAATTTGAGACCAAGATATTTGAATCAACAGTATAGATATTTGACTAGTTGGTTTGCTACTGACCAAAATATTTGCCCGATATATTCACCAAGTTATTAAGCATTATAACTTCGTCAGCCAATCGTTTTTTCAGCCCTTAAGGGTCACGCGGAGTTTATGGTCTCCAGTTCAAAGATGGTTTGCAAGCTAAGCCAGTCGTTAATGAGCAAGGATCTTGGCATCTGTGTGGCTACCACAATGGCGCCAACAAGTCTGGCAGAAATCGAGATCTATATAATTTGACCACTTTGAGAAAATACAACCCAGATCAACCCGTTACCTTTTTATCCGTATTCTATTCAATTTGACCCATTTAAATGTGTCGAAAATGCCACATCTAAAAGAAGTATTTCTAACAGATATTCAAGTCCATCTAACAGAAAGATAGAAAAGGTGAACATGTATCCTACTCACCTACTATTCCTCCCCAAGCGTATCATTCTCTCTCACTTGCTAAAATGCGTCTAGTCTGTTTTCATCTTAAGTCCACATAACGGTCAAACATCAAAATTTCTAGTAAAACTTGGGTAATACGTATTGTTCCTAATTCCATTTCAAATAATTCACATTCACGCACAAACTAGCCAATTCTTAAGAATTAGACAATGAAGTGGGACTGTCATGTCTTAGATGACAAACTAGCCAATTCTTAAGAATTATACTGCTTGGCTACACGGGATCCAAGCCCAGAGTACAGAAGATAAAATAACATCAAATAAAACTGGTAACATATCGCTTTAAAAACCGGTTCCATTACTGAACATATCTTGACAAAGTAGAGATATTTAATAATCCAATCCAAACACACGAGTCCACAAAGCTGTAGATGCAATACCAGTGGCACAAACTTTTTTGTTTTGTCATTTACACTATTCTGATTCCTCAAAAATGATTTGCACCTCTGGTGATGCACAAGGGGAGCCCTTGAGAATTCCTGAAATCTGACACTCTTTTTCCTCAGAAATCTCTTCGCGTAGGAATATCCCCACCTTCTTAAGCACCGGTGACTTGGCCAAGATAAGCTTCACAAAATCCAACTGACTCATCCTGTTGCAATAATTTGTAATGGTAATCTTTAGTTCGTTCAGATGTTCCAACATAACATCCGAATAATCTTCGAGTGTAAAAGAGTCACTTCTCCTAGATGTCTTGGCCGCCAAATAATCGTCTAGAACCTACAGGAAGTGTTGTTGGTAATTCTTGTGTAAGTGTAATTTCACATACGAATAACAAAAAACAGAATACAAGATGAGTTTTGTTATTAACCCTACCCTCAGTTTCTCCAAGTTGGGGGAGCTTTTGATCAAAAGAACAAGAATAGATAGCGCATCTTTGTGAGTGAATTGCACATCATCTATACATAAGCATTTCAGGTGGATTAATGCAGTTGGAAGTTCTCTTGGAACTCTGTCATAAAGAAAAGACTTGAACAAGTATAACAAAGGTTAGTAATAAGCTTACTATTTTCCCGAAGTTAAATCAACTATATACCATTATAATTACCTGAATGATGCCAAACGAAATAGACAGTTGTTCAATCACAGGTAAACGCGCGAATAGGTCAGTAATGGTGAAAAGGTCAGAGTCTGGGAGAGTTGAACTGTAGATATCCTGTAACAGCTTAAAATAGTCAGATAAGTATTGAAAGCCGACTAGGATCATATTCTACAATAACAACTTACGAGGGTCTTAAGCAATCGACAATTGTATAGGAGATGTAAGAGTGTTGCCTTATCGATGCACACGCCATCCATAAATAAGGTTGTAAGCCTATCAAATCCACTGAAAGTAGGTTGATAATGAAAAGTACAACCAATGAGACATAGGTCTGTTAACTGCTGGAATGAGAAGAGAGAGCAGGGTAGCCTATATCCCAGGCAATGAAATTCAAATTTTAATTTCCGGACAGTTTCTTTCTTCGACAAATGTAACATGATATGGTCAATCTTAGCCACTGAGACATCTGGTAACAGTGAAAGACTGAACTCGGATATTGGACCATCGTGCATTAACAAAACTTGGCATATAGCATACATAAGTTTACTCTTCTTGTTCATCTTCTGCCCCGATTGCTCCAGAATGGACGATGATTCAGGCTCATCAGTTGATACATCAAACATTTCCTCAATAAACTCAAGTTTAGGAATTTTGGTCCAACGGTACCTCCATTCCTTAGAGAGGAGACTTGTCCTTACTGCCTCTTGTATAGTTAAAAGACATAAGATTTTTTCTATTATAGCAAAAGGAAGCTTGCTGATCCTATCCTGGCTATCCATCCCACGTTATTCTAGTTGTCTGCAAAATTAGGTACCGAAAAAATCTACTATTAATAAGCTTTGTTCAAAACACAGATAAAATACGCCGAATATAACAAAAATTTGAACAAGTTTAGAAATGAACATAACATTTGCCAATCGATGAAATATGAAAGCATATATATAATTTTCAATCTAGTTTAAGAAGTGAACCAACACATGAGAAGATCCTACAGCCATTAAATCTGGATATGCATATAAACAGACAAAATCAGAACGAAAACACTTTCTACGATGGCAAAATGAAAGCAAACTTCTAGCAAGTGATATGTAAGCTGTCTGGTTTATCGTTATCGGTGCTTATAGTAAATTATCTATACATTCTCATCCTAATCACAATTTTTCCTATTTGAGCCCGATAACACATTACTAACGGATCAATAACTTGTGTGGATCGAGTATTATAGAACGTTTATTATGAAAACTCGTTTTTAAGTTTTAATCCGAAATAAAAGATGAAAGAATGATGTTTCAGTTAATATTATTAACATACCAAGAAAAAGAAGTATTATAGATGATGGATCGATACAAACACGAGCAAGAACTCACGATTTCAAAACCTAAACACCTCCAAAACACAAGGATCTTCAAGGAAATGATGATGGAGGTGATTGCTCTAGGTGGCGGCGACAGTATTTGGCCGGATGGAGGAGGCGGCTGAGTTAGAGAGAGGTGGGAGGAGGAAATGCTAGGTTTGGTGGCTATCAATAAAAATGAAACCCTACTTATCTTATTTATAGAAAAAAGAGTAAATTGCATTTTTGGTCCCTAAGGTTTGGCCAAATTGCAGGTTTGGTCCCTAAAGTTCGAAAAAAAAAATAAACATTTCGGAAAAAAAAATTAATTTTCCTAAAAAAATTAATTTCGGAAAAAAAAATTCTAAAAAAATTTATTACGAAAAAAAAAATTTCTAAAAAAATTAATTTCGAAAAAAAATAATTTTTCTAAAAAAATTAATTTCGAAAAAAAATATTTTTTCTAAAAAAATTAATTTCTAAAAAAAAATAAATTAATTAAAAAAAAACGGGACTAAGTTTGTAAAACGTGGCACAACACAGGGACAATTTATGTAAGAAAGCTGAAAAGAAAATAGAAAAAGAAGAAGGCGAGGGTAATTTGGTCATTTGATGTTGATCAGGGACCAAACATGCAGCAAAAACTTCAAAATGAGGACCACTGTTGCACTTTCGAAAAGTTAAGGACCAAACCTGCAATTTGGCCAAACCTTAGGGACCAAAAATGCAATTTAATCTAGAAAAAAAAATGATATGACAATTGGGTGAAACATGAGGGGGCGCGGGGTAACTTCCACCACAGGGACTAGAACTGTAAAAAAAAAATTGATATCCTTTGCAAAATTAAAGTTCGGGACTCGTTTGGGCTCGATAACGATCGATTTAGGACTTGGAATTAGTGCCATTGTTTTTATTTTTATTTTTATTTTTTCAATCAAGACAAGTATTCACATGAGTAGTATCTCATAAATATTTTAGCAATCCCATTAAAACTTTTATTAGTTTTACGGTTGTGTCGATACGCATTGTGTGCTGTTATCATGTTTTGCGAGATAACTTCTCGTTTTCAAGTCAAATGAGCTCGGAAAAGTTCAAAAGTATAATTTAGGAAAGGGGGATATTATTCATACATTTTTTTATTTTATTTTTTTGTTAAATATACCAAAATAATGTAGTAATCATGAGTCTCCTATTTAATAATGTATTAATGATGATGTTTTTTTTTTTTTTTTGTCCTTTTGCCTTTCTCTTTTTTTTTCCTTTCCTTTTTTAAAGTATTTATTTGTTTTATTTTTTTTGTGTAGTGCTTTTTTTAGTGTTTATTTGTTATGTTATTTGTATTCGTCTAATGTGTTTCTATTTAATTAAACAACAACAACAATAACACGTTAACATTAACACATTAAACAACTACAAAAACAAGTGTTATTATTCAATTAACAACTACAAAAACAACTGTTATTATTCAATTAAACAACAACATTGACACATTATTTAAAACAACACCTACTACACTTGAAGATTATTTATCTCATCTAAATCATTTAATATGTTTGTCTTTGTCTAATCTCAGTATACAGGTGTTGTCGATCGTAATATAAAGTTGTCCATTCGGATGCATTGGCAACTCTGAACGCCCTCCATTGTGGGTGAGTATCCGGAACTAGTGAATTTTCGTCTAGCGTCAGATAAATGAAGTGAGCACATTCGTCATCCCCTGCACGGGCAATCACAAGGGGGCCAGTTCCTTGTGATAAATCTGGACCGGAAAAAAACGGAAAACACGTATGACTTTGTCGCTCGGATATAAATACAACAGGCCGCAATAACCAACCCCGTGTTTGGCATACTCATCCAGTAATCTCGCGGTACAAATCCATTATCGAACCAGTCTACTGATCTCGAAAGATGGTTAAAGTCATTTTGCCACTACATACTTATGTAAAAGGCACTATTAGTGTCTAACTCTTGCAATAATCACAATCGAACATCGCGCCACCTATCTTCGTGATGACCAATGTCGTGGGCAATGCACCGAAACCCACAATTTCCATCACCTCGCACATTATAAATACTTATGATGTATCGACGAAAAATCTCTGGAATTTGCTCAGTCAAATAGTCGCTAACTGCATCTCCAACGTATAACTTGTGTCTTATACTTCGTTCAACTCTAGGACCCATGTAAGAACTATGTCTCGCAGGTTGTTTGTTCAAGTCCGGGACTTTTGTAGATCTTGAATTTGTGCTTCTTCGGTGATCTACAGCAGGTTCACGTATATCGTCCATTAAATTTGAACCATTCATGGGTGGCACTTCATTCAAGTTTATCGTGTATGAATGCTCGAACTCATCTGGGACCTCGTTCAGGTCAAATTCAAAACAGCTATGTCGGGCCGACTCCTTAACTGAATCGGCAAAATTGGGCATGGCTGAACAACTATGTCTTGCTGAACAAAATTCGGCACGTCCTTTTTGTTGCGATTTCTGTAACACCCCCGATTTCGATAATCGCCGCGGAATTATAAGTTGGAATTATAAGTTGAGGTGTTGCGATTTCTGTAACACCCCCGATTTCGATAATCTCCCACACATAACAAAACAAACTCCAGTGTGATGCAACTTGCATCGTTGACATAGAGGTCGTTTTCCAAGATAACCAGCTTTGTTAGCAGGCGTGGCGATGCAATTTCTACCAACTTCCTGCCTAAAAACTTGTTGGCGATGGTAGTTGATGCGATCTTGAAGATGCTTGTGGTGACAGTCGGGGTCATTTGGGTATTTGCAGTAGGTGGGGATAGTGGTTTTCCAATCATCAAGTTTTCGCTTTTGGTTATTTTGCTTAATTCCTAAGGCACGGGTAATGGTAGGTTTAATTATTCTTTCTGGGCCTTTATGGAGAACTGGTTTATAACTCGTGAAACTTTCAGGAGTGTGTTTACAAAACACAACCGTCTTCTTCTTTCCTGTTGACATATTGTTGCTACTCAAGCTAGCCACTGCAGTTACTTCGAGTACTGTTGCAATGACGTTGATTATCAACTTTTGGATAGCTTCAGGAGTCATTGGGGTGGTTAGGGCTGGTAGGGTATTTGTATTTCTCATGCTGGTTTTCTCCTATCAATATCACAAGAAACATGAATTTTAGAATTCCCATAATGACCATATTAGAATAATTCGTGTAATAAGGTAATTACATATTATTCCCAACAAGTGGTCATAGTGCGAAGTTATATCCAATTGAGAATCAATCACTTACGATGTGTCTGGTTAATATCGTAGATAAATGATTAACTCTTGGTATAAAATTGCTAAGGAATAAACTAATTCATTTGAAATTTAGCAACTTTCTCTTCATTCATCAAGTTTTCTTCCGAAATTTATCTTAGGGGATTCTATGGTTATAGCCTATTTATGGTAGGTATAAGGAATTATGATAATCTTAAGTGATGCCATGGTATAACATGATATTAATAACTTGATCGATTATTTTTGCAAAACAATTAATACAAGGTCGTTTATTAATGCCTCATGTGGTAGGTTAAAGATTTTTCTGTCTCTAGTATATGTGTTGGGTTTTTGTTGACAATAGTGATCCTAGTTTGTGCTACAAGTTGGTCGGTTGATGATGAAGCGAAAAGTGTACCGCTTTTAAGGGGTCATTTAAGCCCGAAATCGTATTTATTTGATCAAATATCGCCCTAAATCGTTCCTTTTGTCATTTTAGGTATTTTTGAGGAGAAATCTGGAAAAGGAGGCATTTTGGACGTTTTTGGAGCATCAAAGTGAAGAAAACGGCAAAGTCTCATGAATCGGCTAAAAGTTACCTTTGACGGCGTCAGAATCAACTCTGGACGGCGTCATGCCTTGGCAAGAAAAGTGGGATGTGAAATTTACTCATGACGGGCCAGTGAGTTAGCATGTGAATTCTGACGGCGTCACGCTTTAACTAAATCAAGGGCGTCACGGCTTAATTCATAAGGGGACGGCGTCACGTTCAAGAGGTGAGGGCGTCAAGACTTGATAGGCCAGAACGGATTTTGGAGAATTAAAGAGGGACGGCGTCAAGATGGTCATCCGAGAACCCTAAAAGCGGCGAGGTGACGGCGTCACAATCCATAAGGTGACGCCGTCAGATGCAAAAGTCTATATATAGTTTTCTAATTTTTTGTCATTAAGGGAGAGCTTAGTGTGTGGAATTTTGGGATAAAACCCTAAGACGATTTTAGCTACTTTTTCAGGGCTTTTAGCCTTGAGATCTTCCATGTTTCATTGAAAGATAAGTTATCAATTAATCATTCAATATGTCTATGTGTTGTTTGATTCTATCTTATGCTTGTCTTTTGTTTAACATGTTAGGCTAATTTTATCTTGTGTTTGCTTAGATCTAATGAAACCTAGCTATTGATTATTGGTTGTTAGTGTGTTGTTAGTTGTATTGGATGATTGTTTATCTATGTTAGGCTTAAGAAAACTGGCTAACTTCCTATTCGGTAACTTGCTTGAACGTCTTAAGAAACATGAACCAAACGCGTACTAAAGGTTTTTATGGTTGTATTTAATGCACAAGCGAATTCTAGTGATCCCATGTTAGGAGCTTCCTAGCCGGCTCGACATAGGAGTGAAGTAGGAGCTTGTAGAGTTTGGGGAAGTAAGTACGCCACCCCACGAATGGTATTAAGGAATACACCCGTCATCCACGCAACTAATACACACTAATTAACCGGTAAAAGATAGTTAGGGAGTAAGGAAATCTAAGTAAACACATTTCTCTACACATAAGTTTCTCACCACTTTTCATTTTTGTTATTTTATTTTATTTGCATTTGTAGTAATTTGGGGTTAGTTGACTAGCAACTAATTCCGCCCACTCCTTCAAAACCGAGATTTTACTTGCTTTCATAAAAATTATAAAAACATAAAAAGAATCTTCCTCAATCCTTAGACCTAATTAGAGTAGCCTTTCATACCTAACGAACACTATTCCCTGTGGAGAACGATCAATCCCCCGTACTTACCACTACACTATACTACATCGGTCAGGTACACTGCCTGGTGGGGTTGTAAGCCTCTTGAGATCCCTCGAGAGGTAAAACCTGTTGTAAGGTTACAAAACCACGCAATCAAGTTTTTGGCGCCGCTGCCGGGGAATAGTTATTGTTTAGGTTGAATTTTTATTTCTATTAGGTCTACTCACTAGATTCCTTTCTAGTGAGATTTTTATTTTATTTTTCTAGGTTTTCTTTAGTCTATCTATTTTCTTCGTGTCTTTGTTCGTAACCATACCATCCGACATCATGAAAGATGGCAATATCCTTAACCCCCACAACCCACCACCACAACAACCACCACCACCTCCTAGAGCCCGCACTTTAGGAGGATATTCCCTAATCTTGGATGATGACCCCCTAATCTTAGAATCACTAGGAGCCGAAGCTCGGTAAAGACTCTTGCCACACCCTATGCTGAACCCGAAAGGGAAATGCATAAATTAAGGCGACTCCACCAAGCGGCTGAACCATCCACGATCAATTTTGATGATGCCCTCTCCGAGGAAGAATCCAATCATCATTCTACACCTCCTAGCCCTCAACCCAATCACGATATGGAAGTTCCCGAAATCCCAATCCCCAAATGTCTCAAGGACTACTCTTCTCCCACCCCTCGTGGTTTTTCCAATGCTATCGTTTTTCCAAATGAACACACGGATGGGGTCTTGCGTGCAACTGATATTTGGCTGGTCCAAAGTGTATGCAAGTTTCACGGATTGAAAACTGAAGATCCAATCCAACACATCAAGGACTTCCTGAAAATAGTGGATACCCTCCACACGGACGGAGCCACTAGAGATACCTCCCGGTTGCGATTCTTTCCCCTTACCCTTCATGAAAGAGCCGGAGACTGGTATAACCAACTTCCTTCCGAATCTATCTTCACATGGGAACAGCTTATCTCAAAATTCTATGAGAAATTCTTTCCCATAGGAAGAACTTCAAAGTTGAGAGACGAAATCCTCCGCTTCCATGTTGAACCCGCGGAACCTATTCACAAATCTTGGGTTAGATTCAAGGATCTAATTAGACAGGTCCCTCATCATGGCATTGAACTCTGGCTTCTTGTCCAAATCTTTTATGACAGTGTCTCCAAAAACGACCAATTGGGCATTAATAATTCATCAAAAGGAAAAATAGCCAAACTAAGCGTTGAGGAAGGATGGAATAGAATTGAGGAATACGCGAATGATCAAGACGATACCTGGGATGAACCCGATTCGATCATGAGCGTTTCCAAGATCATGAAAGAGCCTCCTTTTGCTAGCCGGGTGAGTAGATTGAATGATCAGGTATCTTATCTAGACAAGTCGCAACCAACTAAGCGGTTATCAAACCCATACTTGATCTGTGATCAATGTGGTGGCCCGCATGAAGTAGAGGAATGCGAAGATGATACCACCACCGAACAAGCATGCTTGTCAAGCCACGACATCTTCGATGATCCTTCGCTCTTAACTTTCTACCAAAACAATGATTTCACCCCTTGGGGAAATCTTGTGAGAGAAGAGGGAGGAGGAGAATGTCCTGACTATCAGGTTAGGAGCACTTTTGAGGATGATCTCGGGCATTTCACGTTTGAAAAGAATCTGCAACTAAATGGTCTTGACGACTTTATCAATAGCCAACAAACCAACGTAAAGGCCAAATTCGCAGAACTCAACGCCACTCTCGACAGCCTTGGCAAACCACAAAGAGATCCTTTACTCGCCATCACCACTCGTGCTGGAACAACTACTAAGGATCCACCCTACCCAGCTCAACCATCTAACGCCATGGAACCCAACACCCCTCATGAGGAGAACGATAATGTGAACGACGAAAATCCCGAGCAAACCCCTCCGGTAACTCCATCCCCACCTACTCCTGCCAAACAGCCCCTTAAAGTCCCATACCCATCTCGCCTCAAGAATCAAAAGGTCGAAAGTGATAATAAAAGATTCCTGTCATATTTGAAGAATTCGGTCGTCACCATACCCCTTCTTGATGCGTGTTATCATATGCCCAAATATAGTGCATACTTCAAGAGGCTGCTCACCAACAGGAAAGGGCTCGAGGGTCTTGTAACCTTAGGAGAAGAATGTTCTGTGGTGACCCAACGAGGGCTACCAAAGAAGGTGGACGACCCAGGTAGTTTCACCTTGCCCTGTTCAATTGGATCTCTTTCAGTCAAAAATGCTTTAGCCGACTTAGGAGCAAGCATCAATCTTATGCCGCATTCCCTGTTCCTCAAGCTAGGGTACTCTGGGTTGAAACCAACCCGTATGAGCATCCAACTGGCCGATAGATCAGTCAAATACCCCTTAGGAATATGCGAGAATGTGCTGGTTAAGGTTGGGAAGTTTAAATTTCCAGTTGACTTCGTCATCCTAGAGATGGAAGAAGATGATCTTGTTCCCATCATTCTAGGAAGACCCTTCCTTGCAACTTCTCGTGCTGTTATTGATGTTCATGACGGCAAACTAACCTTACGAGTGGGGGCCGATAGCTTAACCTTCGACATCAAGGACACAATGAATCTTTCTCTCGAAGCAGATAATCAACTGTATTTCATCGAAGAAATCGATGAATTATCCGACGAGATTGATAATTGTGTAGATGAACAGGTGGAAGCTGGTTGGTTGCGAGATGAAGCTTTCTTACCCATCTTAGAGGAGGAGAAAGCTATGGATGTGAATGCAGTCTCCTTCTATCCCAGACAAGAAATCGAACAGCTTGAGCTTCGTAAGCCCGAGAACAA
The DNA here is from genome assembly GCA_021014915.2 of Artemisia tridentata subsp. tridentata. NCBI lineage: Eukaryota > Viridiplantae > Streptophyta > Magnoliopsida > Asterales > Asteraceae > Artemisia > Artemisia tridentata. The sequence continues at coordinate 409,630,483 of CP139506.1, forward strand.
ACTTAAACCTTCCATTATCGAGCCACCTGCGGTAGAACTCAAGGAACTCCCAACCAACCTTGAATATGCTTTCCTTCAAGGGAAAGATCAACTTCCGGTAATCATAAGCTCTTCTTTGAAAAGTGAACAAAAGAATAAACTCTTAGGAGTTTTAAAAAATTATAAAGGAGTTATAGCATGGAGTGTAGCCGATATCAAGGGTATTGACTCTACCTTTTGTACGCATAAAATCCTCATGGAGGAGGATTATAAACCCAGCGTGCAACCTCAAAGGCGAGTAAATCCCAACATAAAGGAAGTCGTAAAGAAGGAAGTCATTAAGCTCCTAGATGCAGGACTAATTTACCCGATTTCGGACAGTCCATGGGTAAGTCCTGTACAGGTTGTACCAAAAAAGGGAGGAATGACGGTGGTGAAGAACGATAAGGATGAGTTAGTACCTCAACGAACAGTAACTGGATGGCGTGTGTGCATCGATTATAGGAAGTTGAATGATGCAACCCGAAAAGATCATTTCCCTCTCCCATTTATCGACCAAATGTTGGAAAGGTTAGCAGGGCATGAGTACTACTGCTTCCTAGATGGGTTCTCAGGGTATTTCCAAATCCCTATCGCTCCTGAGGACCAAGAAAAGACCACGTTTACATGCCCATATGGCACCTTCGCCTACAAGCGAATGCCCTTTGGACTATGTAACGCCCCCGCCACTTTCCAGCGCTGCATGACGGCAATCTTCCATGAGTTAATGGAAGACAGCATGGAGGTCTTTATGGATGATTTTTCAGTCTTTGGGAACTCTTTTGATCGCTGTCTTGCTAACCTTGAGAAAATGCTCAAACGTTGTGAGGAGACCAACTTGGTACTAAACTGGGAAAAGTGCCACTTTATGGTAAAAGAAGGGATTGTGCTGGGGCACAAAATTTCAGGAAGTGGAATCGAAGTAGACCGGGCAAAAATTGAAGCTATATCCAAACTTCCCTATCCAACAACTGTCAAGGCAATCCGTAGTTTTTTGGGTCATGCTGGCTTCTATAGGAGATTCATTAAGGATTTCTCAAAGGTAGCTAAACCAATGACTCAGTTACTCATGAAGGATGCCCCGTTCGACTTCTCTCAAGAGTGCAAGGACGCATTCGATCTATTGAAGCAGGAACTCACCCAAGCTCCAATTATGGTTACCCCTAACTGGGAGTTACCCTTTGAAATCATGTGCGATGCTAGTGATTATGCTGTTGGAGCAGTATTAGGCCAAAGGCTTAACAAACACTTTCAGCCAATATACTACGCTAGCAAAACCATGAATCCTGCTCAAGAAAACTACACTACCACTGAAAAGGAATTACTAGCCGTGGTATTCGCTTTTGATAAATTTCGCCAGTATCTTGTCCTTTCTAAAACGGTTGTTTTTACGGATCATTCAGCTATTCGATATCTTTTCGCTAAACAGGATGCTAAACCACGGTTACTTCGTTGGATCCTACTATTGCAAGAGTTCGATGTTGAAATTCGTGATAAGAAAGGAGCAGAGAATCTTGCGGCTGATCATCTCTCTCGTCTCGAAAACCCCAGCCTCGCTGAATCTGACAAGAGTGAGATTCGGGAAACATTTCCTGAAGAGCAGCTCATGTTAATAAATGATTCTGAACCTTGGTATGCGGATTATGCTAACTACCTGGCAAGTAGAGTCATCCCTGAGCATATGAGCAGGCATGAAAAAAGGAGGTTCTTTAATCAATTAAAGTACTACTTTTGGGATGAGCCCTTCTTATTTCGAAGATGTCCAGATCAGGTAATCAGGCGTTGTGTTTCGGAAAGAGAGGCTGTCAGAATCATGAAAGAGTGTCACGCAGGTCCATCTGGAGGACATCACGGAATAAGCACTACTGCACGAAAGGTCTTCGACGCGGGATTCTATTGGCCTACAATATTTCGTGATGTGAAGGGAATGATACAAACTTGTGACGCATGTCAAAGAGCTGGGAATATCTCTAGGAGGGATGAAGCTCCACAGAATTATATACAAGTTTGTGAGGTTTTTGATGTCTGGGGAATTGATTTCATGGGACCATTCCCATCTTCTGGAGGGAATGAATACATCTTGGTGGCCATTGATTATGTTTCGAAATGGGTGGAAGCACAAGCCCTTAGGACTAACGACGCTAGGGTAGTCATTCATTTCTTAAAGAAATTGTTCGCTAGGTTCGGAATTCCGAAGGCTCTTATTAGTGACAGGGGAACCCATTTTTGCAATTCACAAATGGAGAAAGTCATGAAAAGATATGGAGTCTCTCACCGATTCTCCACCGCTTACCATCCTCAAACAAACGGTCAAGTCGAGAACACTAATAGAGCCATAAAGAGAATTTTAGAGAAAACGGTTAATCAAAACAGAAAAGATTGGTCTTTTAAGCTCGACGAGGCTTTGTGGGCATTTCGAACCGCTTATAAGACACCAATCGGGACAACCCCGTTCCGTATGGTATATGGCAAGGCATGCCACCTTCCAGTAGAACTGGAACACAAAGCATATTGGGCACTTAAGGCTTGTAATTTGGATTATACAGTTGCGGGAACAAATAGATTCTTACAGCTCCAAGAGCTTGATGAGTTGAGATTAGAGGCTTATGAATCTTCCATCACATACAAAGAGAGGGCGAAAAGATGGCATGACCAACGGATTAAGAGACCCAAGGAGTTTTCAGAAGGAGACAAGGTCTTATTATATAATTCTCGCTTAAGGCTATTTCCTGGGAAACTTAAATCTAGATGGTATGGACCTTTTACCGTAAGGAGCTCCTCTAAAACCGGAGCCGTTGTATTAATTGACGACGAGGATAGAGAATTCACTGTGAATATTCAACGAGTCAAGCATTATCAAGAGAATGGTAATGAAATGATCAATGAGGAAGACATAACTTTCGATGAAGAAGTCACGTAATGTACGTGACTTTGAGTCTAGCTACAAGACTCGTTAATAAAGAAAAGCGCTTCTTGGGAGGCAACCCAAGCTTTATTTGCTTTATTTGCTTTGTGTGTTTATTTATTTGTTTGTTTGATTCTATTTGCTTCCGTATGTATGTTTAATTTTTATTATTATTGATTCATGTTCAAAACTAAAATTGTGAAAATGCTTTATTTTGTTTTTAACTTCGTCTTAACTACATATAAAGGTATTTTGCAAAAGTTAAGTGTAAGGGAAAGTCAAATCGGTTTATTAGAACAAATGAACATGAATCATAATAATACTAAATTAACATACATATTAGTATTTGTTTGAGTCAAATGCTTGTATCGAGTCATAGTGATGTTTTGCAGGATTTCCAGGAAGTAAGGTAAAGGTTTTTCCAGAAATTTTCCGGAAACTTAAAATGAAAATTTTTGTCAGGTCATTTCTGACGGCGTCAGGGGTTATAACCTGACGGCGTCAGATTTAATTTCCAGAAATTTTTGAAAGTTTTGTTTTCATAAAAAGTTTTTATTAAAATCTCCAACTTATAATCTCCAGGAATCTGCAAAAATTATCATTCCACAAGCATTATATCCTTATATATAGATTTTATCCCGCCGATGTTATGCAGGTTTTCGTGTTTGTTTTCTCAGGTTCAACAGGTTATTTTGGACAAGGAGATGTTTATGGAATCAAGCTTATGGCGATGCATTAGTCATGGAGCTTCAACATTCTCTTTGGAAGAAGATTTAACCGTGTAATTTCACTATCCAACGAGCGAATCAGGGGAGTATTTGATTTCATTCTTTTACTTTTTTCTTTTACATCTTTTTATTTTGAACATTGGGGACAATGTTCATCTTAAGTGTAAGGGGAGGGTAAAAGTACGATTTTAGAGAATGCTATTACGCTTGATTTTTGTTTGTTTAATAGTAGATGTGTAATAAAACTGAGATAAATACTTGTTAGGGCAATTTTAGTGCCAAATTTAAATTTTTTTACAACATATAGGAGTGAAACTTTGATCTTAATGAGCGTCTCACGGATAGGAGTTATATGACTAGCACAAAAACCGTACCACTAAAAAATTTTCCACCCCCAAATATGTGAGGTTCCCCCCTAGAATTGGTAGGAAAAGCATTTATGCTATGATGTGTGTACCGGTAGCACTTAGATTCTAGAACTTGCGTTAGGACCATTCCAAGGCCACAAGTGAGACTACATTCGTGTAGTTAGATTTACTACATGATAAGAGGCATTAGGATTAACCCATTGTTTTACACCTGTGTTTTTGTTATAATTACTTTGGCTACATTGGTCAAGTAATTCTCCCACACCCTTTGCGTTGTACTCATTTTTAGTACACGATACCCCTAGTACACCCCTCAGAGCCTATCTTTTCGTTTCGACCTTTAAGCATTTTACTTAAAGGAAGAATTTGTTACACCCCACTTAAATGTACACCCAAATCGCCTTAGCCTACCTTGTATGCACTCATCTTTAGTGCATTATTGTTACAACATTTGTTTAAACCCAAGTTAATTATCTAGTTGATTACATGGTTGCTAAGTCGAGTCATATCCTTGTACATATTGTTTTGGGACGATTGGGACTCATGGGTAAAGTACTAGTGTAATGGAGTAATGGGGAAGAACATCATTTATTACCCCCATATGTGCTAAATGTTTTAAAAGTACTCCAAGTTTTTCAATTATCTTAATTCGAGTCATTAGATTAGTATTTGTAAAGTTATGTAAAAATTCAAGTGTAAGGGGAATGCAATGCCCCTATGATGTATTATTTTGGATGGTAGGGCAAAAGTGTATGCAAAAAAAAAAAAAAAAAAAAAAAAAAAAAAAAAAAAAAAAAAAAAAAAATCGAAAAATCAAGAAAAATACAAAAAAATGAGAAAATGAAAAATAGAAAAAACATACGGACTACCATCCCGTTTTATTTTATGTTTGTTTTATGTTTTTGTTATTTTGTTATTTCATTTCTAGCTTAAGATCGAGTCTAGTCTTGGCTTAGCAACATTGTATAGTACATGTAATTGACCAAGATTTTTAACTAGCCACCAGTAAAATATCCCGTATCCAACAAAACCGTGTTTTCCTTTTCCCTACACCTAACATTATAACCCATTTAAAAGCCCTCTTTGATAGTTTATCTTAGGTGCTTACGCCTAGTGGAGGAGGTTTTCGATCCTTTCCCAAGCCTATGGTAATCTATTTGCTATGACAGGTAGTGAGAGATATTTTCCGTTTTCATTTATGAGATTTATTTTGATGACACTTGAGAGATGTGAGTATCTAAACACTACTTGTGAGGTGCTAGTATGTAATCTCCGTGCTTATTATGATTGAAGTGGAACGATTATTTGTTGTAATTACTTTTATGTTAGCATTAAATGACCCCTAACTTGTATTTTGATTAGAATAAAAGCGCATTTGCTTGAGGACAAGCAAATCTCAAGTGTAAGGGTATTTGATGAAGCGAAAAGTGTACCGCTTTTAAGGGGTCATTTAAGCCCGAAATCGTATTTATTTGATCAAATATCGCCCTAAATCGTTCCTTTTGTCATTTTAGGTATTTTTGAGGAGAAATCTGGAAAAGGAGGCATTTTGGACGTTTTTGGAGCATCAAAGTGAAGAAAACGGCAAAGTCTCATGAATCGGCTAAAAGTTACCTTTGACGGCGTCAGAATCAACTCTGGACGGCGTCATGCCTTGGCAAGAAAAGTGGGATGTGAAATTTACTCATGACGGGCCAGTGAGTTAGCATGTGAATTCTGACGGCGTCACGCTTTAACTAAATCAAGGGCGTCACGGCTTAATTCATAAGGGGACGGCGTCACGTTCAAGAGGTGAGGGCGTCAAGACTTGATAGGCCAGAACGGATTTTGGAGAATTAAAGAGGGACGGCGTCAAGATGGTCATCCGAGAACCCTAAAAGCGGCGAGGTGACGGCGTCACAATCCATAAGGTGACGCCGTCAGATGCAAAAGTCTATATATAGTTTTCTAATTTTTTGTCATTAAGGGAGAGCTTAGTGTGTGGAATTTTGGGATAAAACCCTAAGACGATTTTAGCTACTTTTTCAGGGCTTTTAGCCTTGAGATCTTCCATGTTTCATTGAAAGATAAGTTATCAATTAATCATTCAATATGTCTATGTGTTGTTTGATTCTATCTTATGCTTGTCTTTTGTTTAACATGTTAGGCTAATTTTATCTTGTGTTTGCTTAGATCTAATGAAACCTAGCTATTGATTATTGGTTGTTAGTGTGTTGTTAGTTGTATTGGATGATTGTTTATCTATGTTAGGCTTAAGAAAACTGGCTAACTTCCTATTCGGTAACTTGCTTGAACGTCTTAAGAAACATGAACCAAACGCGTACTAAAGGTTTTTATGGTTGTATTTAATGCACAAGCGAATTCTAGTGATCCCATGTTAGGAGCTTCCTAGCCGGCTCGACATAGGAGTGAAGTAGGAGCTTGTAGAGTTTGGGGAAGTAAGTACGCCACCCCACGAATGGTATTAAGGAATACACCCGTCATCCACGCAACTAATACACACTAATTAACCGGTAAAAGATAGTTAGGGAGTAAGGAAATCTAAGTAAACACATTTCTCTACACATAAGTTTCTCACCACTTTTCATTTTTGTTATTTTATTTTATTTGCATTTGTAGTAATTTGGGGTTAGTTGACTAGCAACTAATTCCGCCCACTCCTTCAAAACCGAGATTTTACTTGCTTTCATAAAAATTATAAAAACATAAAAAGAATCTTCCTCAATCCTTAGACCTAATTAGAGTAGCCTTTCATACCTAACGAACACTATTCCCTGTGGAGAACGATCAATCCCCCGTACTTACCACTACACTATACTACATCGGTCAGGTACACTGCCTGGTGGGGTTGTAAGCCTCTTGAGATCCCTCGAGAGGTAAAACCTGTTGTAAGGTTACAAAACCACGCAATCAGTTGACTAGGTTTGGAGGAAAAGGAAAGTGACATGTATTACGTTTCAAATATGATTTGGTTTACGTTTTTTCTATTAAGGATAGTAACAAATAGTGGGAGTTTGCATGAGGTCATGGGAAGTCATTACACGCATGTGTAGCATTATTGTAAGACATAGTAGAAAGAATTTGTTCTCAACATAAATATATAACAAAAGGAGATTGTTATAGATTTAAGGATTGATTACAAACCCTGAAAGTTTCAGGCTTATTGGAAAATACAGTAAATACTAACCAAATACTATTCGGTTTAGTAGACACAACATTGATACATGTGAATTTAAGATCCATTACGTCCTTGACGTAGATGCTTAACTTCAGTCTCAAGTTTTAGTTGTGCAATTTCCATTTCTAAGAAACGTTCCTGAAATTCCTGGTACATTCTTATTTGATTGTCTAACATGGCTTCTAAGGCGAAAATCTTCTGACCCTGGTTTATTGCCGTATCCCTGGCCATCCATAGGGTTCTTTCGATGTCTTCCACTCTACCACGTGTTTGAGCATTTTCTCTTCTCGAACAGCGGACCCTGGAATCTAAATTTCTAAATTTATGGTTGTACGTATTCTTCATTTTGTCAACCTTTACTCCTAAGTCAAACACTGCTCGTCTCTCGGCATCAACTCTTCTAAACAGAGTGTCAAAGTTACGGTCGTACCATTCGAAACGTAATGGTTGTAACCCTTCCAGCTGTTCAGTGTGAGTGTCTAGAGTACTGGCGTGTTGATAAAGAAGTGTCAATATGGAATCATGAGGGTCTAAATTATAGTCAGTGGATTTAGATGAAGACACGTTGTCAGGGATATCTGGTATTGGGGAATCTGGAGTGTCAGGTTGTGGAGAGTTTGACTTAACATCTTTCCGAATTGTTTCTTGGTGTGAATTCTGTCCAACCTCAAACGTTGTCGGACAACCAATCAACTTTTCATCTGATGTAGTTTTCCTAAGTTTCTGGTGTGAAGGATAGTGGGTAGGTGATGTACATGTAGTACGGAGGGTAGTTTCGTTAATATTAGGGATGTCGGGAGACATGATACTGTAGTAATCCACAAATAATAATTATAAATAATTATTATAAGTAATTAATAACATTAAGTGAGTGAAAGTGAAATAATCAAGTGTGCGAGAATAAATATCAAGTATGCGAAAATTAGTGTAAAATAATCCTAATAAGTAATATACTAAGCACAGTAATATGCAGGCATGGAGGGCGTAGGATGGTATGGTGTAAAATCGTTTATTTTTGAAAGTGTAGTTATAGTCCAATGATTGAAAACATTTGGTTCTCTATAACCATGAGCTCTGATACCACTCTGTAACACCCCTGATTTCGATAATCGCAGCGAAATTATAAGTTGGGGTGTTACTTCAAGCATCACAGTCATGAAAATAGAAAACGACTCGAAAAGAGTCGTTTTTAAGTAAAATTGTTATCATTCATTTATTTAAATCAGAGTTACATTATACAGGTTCCAACGGGAAGTTCCAAAAATACATTAATAAATATATGTTATTGGTTGAATGATAACAAAATGGACACTCTTTTTATAAGAAAGTCCACAGCCACTCCGTGCCAAATCAAGCTTCTAATTACCTGAGATAAAACATGCTAAAAAGTCAACACAAAGGTTGAGTGAATCCATAGCGTTTAAAGTTATAATCAGTTTGAACACAAGCTGAGTAGAAAGTAAATCAACAATATTGCAGTTCGTTACATATATTGCCCTAAGTCTCATGACACGCAAAACATTAACAGGGGATCATCAATAGTTATGAGCTATAGATGTATATTACTCCATAATTAAATGAAGTAATTTTGCCTCCGAGTAGGAGATTGCCGGTCTCTCTATTCATCTCAAATAAAGTACTTTAGGTCACGTCACTGTAACACAAAAGGGGTTGTCACACCCAATAGATCTATTTACTATATTCGCGCTCACCCGAAAGTGATTAGAGGTTCTGATGAACTCAAATAAGTACATTTTATTACTATCATTTATCCTATTAATTTGACTTGTTTTATTATATTATGTATGAGGATTGATACTTAATCGTTTACTTTTGTAATTCTCAGTTGAAAACAAGCATTTGGTGAAACTTGGCGATTTTGGACTAATTATGTAGCAAAACATGCAAGAAGTTAAGAGTCTACTGAAATGGACAAGATCAAGACTAATCTGCTCCAGATGCGCCGCATCTTGCTTATCACATACGGCGCATCGCTATCAAGATCTCACCAGATACGATCCAAGATACAAGAGGACATGCGCCGCATCCGAAGATAAAGATACGCCGCATCTTCTGGCGGTGTACGAATATTCCTGAATATTATAATCTTGGACCCCACGCGAAGTTAAGTAAATGCGCCGCATTTACTTACTAGATGCGCCGCATCTTACCCTCAGACAGAAACTATAAATACCCCAAGACCAGACGAATTTCGGGAGGCATATATAATATACGAAGACCGAAGTAAATAAACCAAGGACGAATTCAGTCGAATAGCGAGCACAAGACACACTCAAATCAAAGATACAAGAGCTGTAAGAAGGTGCTGCATGTGTTTAATTCATTAAGTAGTTTTGTTTTATTATGTTAGTAAACTTTAATTCATCAAGATTGGTGGCTTGTGTAATGTGACAACGGAAAGATTGCACTCCCTTAAAACTGCTTTCTCATTAATTAAAGTTTATATGTTGATGTCATTGGTGACTTTTATTAGTGCATTGATAACCTCTGTGGCTAGCTGAGCGTTGATCGGGTCGCCATGCCTCTGCCCTCGCCTGTTTATTAGATCGCCTATGTATTCTATGGTCTGTAGAAAAGTAGGAGAAAGATAAATAGGATAGTCATAAGTAATCATTAAGGTGTATTCTATGGTCTGTAGAAAAGTAGGAGAAAGATAAATAGGATAGTCATAAGTAATCATTAAGGGTTTACTCGCCGATAAGATTAGAACCAACGAGAAAGGACTTAATCTCGGTGCGTTGCATCGAACTATACACTTCATATAACACTAGCAATAAAACAAGTGACAAACTACTTATCATAAGGACAGCCCTCTTATTGTCTCAAGTATTTATCTGTGTACGTGTGTGCTATTCGCTGATTCGTGCCTATTGGTTTATTTTATTATTTAATTGCAACCAAATCGTGCCAGTCTCTCAGGCTGAACCCCCTTGCGTTAGATTAGATTGTACAGCTAACTTAATATATTAAAATACTGATTAGAATAACTAGATAATACGTTCCACTCTTAGTGATCGACACTCTACTTACCATTATATTCATACTGACCGGGTACACTGCTCGTTAAGTGTGTGTGTTATTGATAAGTCGGCTAAATATAAATTTAAAACTTGATTAGGCATTAAAACTGCTAAACCGCAACGACACATCGCACGCATCAAGTTTTTGGCGCCGCTGCCGGGGAGTGAATTGTTATTATCTGTTAATTTGATTAGTATTTTAATTAGGTTTTAATTTTTTTTATCCAACTGCTAATTTTGTTGTGTATTAGATTAATTTGCATTCATTGTACTATTTTGCATATTTTCTGTTTTTGTGTGTTATTTGTTTGCTTTTATTTGTGTTTATTTTCGTTTGTGTGTTTTTATTTGTTTTATTTTTCGTATTTTTCTGCATACTGCTATCGTTGTACTGAGCTAAATCGAACGATACGGCGCATCTGATTTATCAGATACGGCGTATTGCGTTCAATTTTTATAAAATACAACGCGTTTAATTAATTCGATACGACACATCTTTTCCCCAAGATACGGCGTATCTGTTTTTGATAAAAAAATTTTCTAAACGTTAACGCCATACGACGCATCTGCTCTTGCAGATACGGCGTATCTATTATTTTAATTAAAAACAGTTTTCGAATTATTAAACAGATACGGCGTATCGATTTTTATCGATACGGCGCATCTTCTGAATCAAAAATCTTATATTTTGAAACGTAACGAAGATACGGCGCATTAACTTTTGTTAATACGACGCATTTAATTTTTAATAAATATCGATTTTTGATAATTAAAATTGATACGGCGCATTCGAATTTCTAAGCGGCGTATCTATTTTCTGAATAAAGTCTGATTTAATTTTAACGATTATAAGATACGGCGTATCCAACTTTTTGGATACGGCGCATCGTCTGCAGATATCAGTAACTTTAATTTTTCGTATTCCGTTTTCGTTGTTAGTTTTCTGATATATTACTTTCTCGAGCATACCCTACTGATAGTTTTGTGTTGATTTCAGGAAGTGCATGACCAGGAGTTTTACGAAGAACTTGATTCAACCTTTCGAAGATCCTGAACGAGTCTTTCATTCGCTTAAAAGGCTTTTCAACACAAAAAGCTTTGATACTTCAAGTTCATTCGAGCTTGATTATTTTTCTGAAGAGAAAGAGGAAGAAGAGACAGAAACAATGGGCGAAAACACAACTATGGAGGAATACATGAACAAAACCCGTGCTGATCACACTTCAGGAGTTGCTAGACCAAAGTTTGATGATAAGTCAAAGTTTGAATTGAAGGGTCAGTTTCTCAAAGAGCTAAGAGAGAATGCTTTCAGTGGATCGGAACATGAGGATGCTAATGAGCATGTTGAAAAGGTCCTCGAGATTGCGGATTTGTTTACTTCAGAAGGAGTCACTGACGATCAAATCATGCTAAGAATCTTTCCACTCTCACTAAAAGGAGTTGCTAACAAGTGGCTAAGGAATGAACCTGCTAGTTCAATCACTACATGGGAAGATTTGAAGAGCAAATTCCTGAAGAGATATTGTCCACCTGCTAAGACTGCTAAAAAGATGGAGGCTATCAACAGTTTCAAGCAAGAGCCTGATGAAACTCTTTATCAAGCTTGGGAACGATTTAAAGATTTATTGGTAAAATGTCCTCAACACTATCTAACCGCTATGCAGGAGATAATATTGTTTTATCAAGGATTGGACGTGCCTACTAGACAAATATTGGACGCTAAGGGAGCTGTGCCTCAAATGAGTGCAGCCAATGCTAGGAAAGCGATCCAAGAAGCTGCTGATCATTCTCAAAAATGGCACGATGGAACCTCTACTAGATCTAAGAGCAGTACTAATTTTGACGGGATTGCTGCTATTCAAGCTCAATTGGATAAAATAAGTAGAGAGATGAAGAAGCGTGATGAAAGAGTGTATGCTGCCCAAGTTGGATGTGAAAAGTGCGAAGGACCTCACTACACTAAAGATTGCCCGAATAAGAATGAAAGTGAGACGTTTGAAGAAGCATATTACACCCAATTTGGACAACCATTCCGTCCTTCAGGAAGATTTAGGGAAGCCACACCGGGATTCTATCAAAAGAACAACTTTAATCCCGCTTATCAAGAGAGGAGGCAGACTTTAGATGACACTCTAAAGCAAATTATGGCTGATGCTGCTAAAAGACATGAAGAGAATACTGCTATGATCAAAGAAATCCGAGCTTCAACGGACACTACTACAAAAAATCAAGGAGCTTCGATCAAAGCATTGGAACAACAAATTGGTCAAATGAGCAAAGTTCTTCAAGAAAGGGGATATGGAAGTTTACCTAGCTCAACTGAGACCAACCCAAGAGATCATGTCAAGGCCATAAGCACCACTGAAGAAGTCACTCCTTACTTGCCTAGAAGATCGATGAATGGTAATGATGGTGCAAGACCCGAATTTTTCTTTAATTCTTCAATCAGTTTAAGGAGACTACTCAAAGAAAAGATAAAGATTGAAGAAGAGATCAAGGCTACAATGAAAGAAGGGAGCTCTGCAACCGATTTAAATGCCTTGCCTCATAAAGAAAAAGACCCAGGGAGTTTTACTCTACCTTGTTCAATTAATAATATATCTTTCAATAATGTGTTAGCTGACTTAGGAGCTAGTGTTAGTGTTATGCCTCTTAAGACATTCACTACCCTAGGACTAGGTAAATTAACACCAACTAAATTACTTATTGAATTGGCTGACAAAACTGTAAAACGACCTGAAGGGATTGCTAATAATGTGCTAGTTAAGATTGAGAAGTTTGTTTTCCCTGTAGACTTTGTTATTTTAGATATGCCTGAGGATGTTAAGATTCCTTTAATCCTTGGAAGACCTTTCTTGTCTACTGCCCATGCTAAGATTGATGTGTTTAAAAGAAAAATCTCATTAAGGGTAAGGAATAATAAACTAGTCTATAAGTGCCAAGATCCTGTTAAAAGCATAATTAGAGGAGTCTATGTGCTAGGATTAAGAGAGCGTATGGACCTCGATCTTGAAGCTAGACTCAAGGGAGAAACATTGATTCAAAACAACTCAGCTAATCCTAATCATGAGAACTTTGAGGAATTTATTGACATTAATGTACCTACCGAACTTAGACGTGATGTCGTCAATGATTCTGATGATGAGTGGTATGATTGTGTAGTAATTAACAAACGTAGGAGAATAGTTGAGAAAACTAATTTGAATAATGATGTGTTTATTGAACTACCACCCCACCTTGCTTATTTATGCTTATATGATAATAAGAATTTCCCGTCTATCATTTTGTCATCTCTGCCCGAGAGGGACAGGACTTTGTTTATACAGGTATTAAAGAAGAATGGCGTGGAAATTAAAAACGAGCAAGGAGTGTTCAATATTACTGAATTGGCGATGAGGGAGTGCGATGTTTCCGACTCCTTCAATGATCGATATTAAAGAGCTGAACGTGAGTCTAACTTGAAGACTCTGGAATAAAGACAAGTGCTTACCGGGAGACAACCCGGATTTATCTATTAATTTTCTGTTTGTATCGAGTCAGTCAGGCCGCAGAGGATACGGCGCATCTCAATTCTGAGATGCGACGCATCTCCTGCAGATGGTCATATCTTATTTTATTTTTCTGCATTTTTTTTACTTTCGAATTTAAAACTTTTTATCAGTCTATTTTAAATGCGGCGTATCCCTGGTTAAGGATGCGGCGCATCTTCTATTCTGATCCGTAATTATTCCAGGCTCGATACGGCGTATCTTGTTCCATAAGATACGGCGCATCGACTGACCTGATGATTTTAATTTTTATTTTTTATGTTTTATTTTTACCTAACTACTAATGTATTATGCAAGTTTGAACCTTTCTTACCTTAGGTGTGTTTTGAAGCCTTGGTGGTTTATAGATTCCTGCATTTCCTGTGGATACATCGAATATGAAGCTTAAACATTCTAATCCACAAGAAAGATGATTTTTGCTCTAATACAAATGGAGGATCATACCGAGCAAATCTCAGGGGAGTTTTTCTGTTCTAATTCTTTTATTTTCCAGTTTTTAACCTTTAATACAAACAACGAGGACGTTGTTTAACTTAAGTGGGGGGATTGGAGAATTAGAACACTTAACATTTACTTGTCCTAAACTTTTCAAAATATGCTTAAAATGTGCTTAATATATCGAAATTTAAAATTTTTAGCATGTTTTTGTTTAAAGTCTAAGTTGCATAGCTGCACACATGACGTTATTTTCAAAAATTGTGATTTTTCAAAATTCACAAATCTATGAGTGTGCCGGTGACTTGTAAACTTTAGAACTTGGCTTGTATACTATTCGAGACCACCATAATAAGTATTATTTTAAATAATTGGAATGACTTGTCTAAATTGGTAAATTTCTAGGATTACACCCAAATAGCCTTTATATGTTATGTGTCATTAACTAACTACACTGGTTAGTTAACCCCCGTATAAAACCTTTTTGTTACTCTCATTTTTAGAGTAAGATACCCCTAGAAAAACACTCAGAGCCATTCCTTTCGTTTCTTACACCTGTGTTAAAATGTTTCGTTACACCCTTACACCTTAGCCTACCCTGTAGATTAGAATCCGTGGTTGGTTAATTGCTATAGGCAAAGTGTGTTTCCTTACATTACCTGTGTTCGCGTGCGTAATTCATTATCTATGGTTAGGTCGGGAAGTTGCACAATGCAATTGGAGTGAAAGTAAATATTGTATATCTTTGAGTTTATTTTTCGTGTGTTTACTACTTTCACTACTACCGTTATTTCTGAAGTTATGAAAAGTATGGAAAAATTATCCAGAATTATTGTTTTAGTGATGTGGTGAAATTTTACACATCTATGTATATGTTGATGTCAAAAAAAAAAAAAAAAAAAAAAATCGAAAAAGTAGAAAAGAAAAAGAAAAAGAAGAGTTGGATGTTTGATTAAACCAACGATGTAAAGTTATGTAAGTGGTCGATATCACCACTAGTTGTTATATATTTATGGATTGAATGGGAGTTGGCAGTTATGGGAACGTCAACTAAGGTTTATTCTTTGATTAAGATCTTGTTGAGTATAATTCGTGTCTACCTAAAGCGTGTTTTTCAAGTGTTAAAGCGTGAGTTATTCAATGATATGAGTCTTATTCATGGGATGGTTGGGATAGTGATTAACCACACTTAGGATTTTAATTTATTTGTTTTGTTTATTTTTCATTTTACACCAATTTATATCCCAAAAATTATCTATACCCTATTATTCTTTATCCAACCAAACCTTTGATTTATAGAGATTAGGGATTTGAGCAATCTTAAGTATCGTAGTCGTGGATTCGGCTATGTATTTATGATTTTGTCGCCCTTTTTGATATATTATTATTGGTGAAGTTTGGACCTATCTTTAGCCTGTTCGAGTTAAGGATTTGAGCAATTGCAAGTATCGTGTTCGTGGATTCGATCATGTATTTGTGATTTTGTCGCCTTTTCTGGAATTTGAGATCGATAGAGATTAAGAATAATTAACCCTTAAGCCTAAAAACCCTTTTTACCGCTTTAGACTTGTTATTCCTTTGCTTTAGTGGTGGAGATGTGTATACTTGCCAAGCTTATGATAGAATATTCGTCGCGACTGGACAGTTAAACGATTAGATTTGCTTTTATCGAAATATTTTATTCTACTTCTAATTCGTTAAGTGTTTAGTTGTGTGATTATGGCAAAAGACGAATACATGCTTAAATATAAAAATAAATCCTAATATCTTTTAGGATACATTTTCATAAAATTAATTCTAAGGTTTACTTGGGGACAAGTAAAGTTCAAGTGGGGGGATATTTGATGAACTCAAATAAGTACATTTTATTACTATCATTTATCCTATTAATTTGACTTGTTTTATTATATTATGTATGAGGATTGATACTTAATCGTTTACTTTTGTAATTCTCAGTTGAAAACAAGCATTTGGTGAAACTTGGCGATTTTGGACTAATTATGGTGCAAAACATGCAAGAAGTTAAGAGTCTACTAAAATGGACAAGATCAAGACTAATCTGCTCCAGATGCGCCGCATCTTTCTTATCACATACGACGCATCGCTATCAAGATCTCACCAGATACGATCCAAGATACAAGAGGACATGCGCCGCATCCGAAGATAAAGATACGCCGCATCTTCTGGCGGTGTACGAATATTCCTGAATATTATAATCTTGGACCCCACGCGAAGTTAAGTAAATGCGCCGCATCTACTTACTAGATGCGCCGCATCTTACCCTCAGACAGAAACTATAAATACCCCAAGACCAGACGAATTTCGGGAGGCATATATAATATACGAAGACCGAAGTAAATAAACCAAGGACGAATTCAGTCGAATAGCGAGCACAAGACACACTCAAATCAAAGATACAAGAGCTGTAAGAAGGTGCTGCATGTGTTTAATTCATTAAGTAGTTTTGTTTTATTGTGTTAGTAAACTTTAATTCATCAAGATTGGTGGCTTGTGTAATGTGACAACGGAAAGATTGCACTCCCTTAAAACTGCTTTCTCATTAATTAAAGTTTATATGTTGATGTCATTGGTGACTTTTATTAGTGCATTGATAACCTCTGTGGCTAGCTGAGCGTTGATCGGGTCGCCATGCCTCTGCCCTCGCCTGTTTATTAGATCGCCTATGTATTCTATGGTCTGTAGAAAAGTAGGAGAAAGATAAATAGGATAGTCATAAGTAATCATTAAGGTGTATTCTATGGTCTGTAGAAAAGTAGGAGAAAGATAAATAGGATAGTCATAAGTAATCATTAAGGGTTTACTCGCCGATAAGATTAGAACCAACGAGAAAGGACTTAATCTCGGTGCGTTGCATCGAACTATACACTTCATATAACACTAGCAATAAAACAAGTGACAAACTACTTATCATAAGGACAGCCCTCTTATTGTCTCAAGTATTTATCTGTGTACGTGTGTGCTATTCGCTGATTCGTGCCTATTGGTTTATTTTATTATTTAATTGCAACCAAATCGTGCCAGTCTCTCAGGCTGAACCCCCTTGCGTTAGATTAGATTGTACAGCTAACTTAATATATTAAAATACTGATTAGAATAACTAGATAATACGTTCCACTCTTAGTGATCGACACTCTACTTACCATTATATTCATACTGACCGGGTACACTGCTCGTTAAGTGTGTGTGTTATTGATAAGTCGGCTAAATATAAATTTAAAACTTGATTAGGCATTAAAACTGCTAAACCGCAACGACACATCGCACGCATCAGGTTCATGATAGGAGGTCTTTTAGGCACACAGGTAACTTAGGCAATATTAATCAGGAAAGCATACAGGAAAAATACTTATGTTCTTGTTTGTTTTGTAGCATGTATCTCCCCACAAATTTGGAAAACGTATAAAAAGTGGGATTATGAACTCACCTTAGCAGTCTGGATGGAAAACAAAGTTAAATAGAGTTGATAAACGTCTCCGACACAAAACCTGGGTTGTTATGTCACGTTTCAGTAATCGTATTCCAATATATAAGTTTTTAATATTCGTTTCGTAATGTTTTTGGTTGTCGAATAAATGTTTAATTTAGACAACATGAAGTCTCTTCAAAAGTTGGATAAGATTTTATCTTATTTTTCATTTTTATGTTTCCGTTCGTTCGTTATCGAAATATACGTATTTTATTTATTAGTTTTTATTATAAATATATTTAGAATATAATAATAATAATAATTATATGAAGTTACACTTTTTACCCTATAGTTTCATATATTGACAGTTTGTACCCCTAAACTTTCATAAAATGACAAATTTTTAACCCTGAACTTTCATAAAATGACAGTTTTTACCCCTCAACTTTGGTGAAATGACAGTTTTTACCCCTGTAGTTTCAAAAATGACACTTTATACCCTCATCTTTAGATCGTTGGCAAAATTTGTCCTTGGTTTAATAACTTTGAGAAATTACACTTTTGGCCCAATAAAACTCAATCTTTCAAAATTGGCAAGTTTTCCCCTTAAACTCTTTGGTCGAAATCAGTTTAGGTCATAGTTATAAAAATAGGTAGAGTTTTGGCAGAAAATACCCTCCAAGCATTTTGTGGTTTTCATTCGACATCCTTATTTTGTTAAAACGCGTTTTACACTTCGGGAAATGGCACGACTTGTTACGACTCCTTTATACACTTTGTTATTAACTTATTAACACCTTATTTACAGCTTATGGGCTTATGATTCGAGCTTATAATACTCGAATCAAATTAAAATGGGGCGTTCGAACAATTTTGCGATAGACAGTTTTTGAACACGAATAAAAGCGAGGCGAAGCCATGATTTTACAACGTTCTTTTTCCTATAATTAGTTAGCTAGGTGGTCTGTATTGTGGCAAAAATCCAGATTTAATAGAGGTCGTTTAGTGGTCGAATCAAATGCCTAAAGTTAGTCAAGTGGGGACTGTTCTCGGCAGAAAAAGAAAGAGAAAAATAATTTGGTTTTTGATATTTAAATGTTCTAACTAATTTTTAATACATGTTATTATGATCATAAGTATATTTAATCTATCTCCAACATATTTTAAAGGTTCTTGATTTGTTGTGTAAAAATAAATAATTTAGGGGTGTTTTTGGGTTGCTCGACAAAAAGGAAAAGAAAAGAAAGGTTGGGGTTTTGGCCTAGCTTCTTATTAGAGATTATTTAGTACTATTTTTAAGAGTGTTTAAAGTGTAAGAAAGTAATGATATAGGGTTTAATATACTTACTTGATGCTATGTCGAATTATATAATTTCTAGGCAAAATGGGTTGGAACTCGAGATGCTAATCCTTCTCCTCATTCAAAGCCTTTCTAGAAGTCTTTGTTTAGCTTATATGAGGGTTGTTTGATCAGTAGGATATGTGGGTGTGGCTGTTTTTAGTGGGTCGAATGGATGTGAGGGAAAAGAAAGAAAAAATGGATCGACATTTATAGAAAGAAGAAGGGTTAGGGTTTTTCAAAGTGCTATGTCATCATGTTAGTGTGATTAGGGGACAATGTGATGTGGTTTAGGGTTTTTGAGGACAGGTGTAAGGAGGAGGGGGAAATTCGTGGGGTGGTGATGTGTTTTAGTTTAATACCATACAAGTTACCTACTTGTTTAACTTGGTTAATATTTCAAGAGACAAAGTGATGTGGAAGCTTGAGGATCTTAGATGGAGGTTTGTGGTGTATAATATACTTAAGGTTTAATGAGAATTGGTTTAGTTAGTTGTAGTTTAGGTCGAACTAGGGAATTTTAGAGATAAGGTCGAATGGCTTCTTATAATGGTACATAGGGCTATGGCACGTTGTACTTAAGGTTTAGGGAGGTAGTAACTTGGTTTTAGGGTTTTGTTCAAGTAATTATTAGGGCCCGCTTGGTTATAATTAGGGGAATGCAAAGGGAAAGGGAAAGGGAATGCAAAGGAATGGGTGATGGTGGGTAATCAATACCTTACCCCTCAATTTACTCTATAATGGTCCATTACCCATTACCGGGTAATCATTATATTCCTTAGGGTGTGCCAAGCATTATTAATGATTACCTTTACCATTACCCACCCCCTTAACCCCCCAACCAAGCACCCCCTTAGTTAAGAATTTAATTAAGGTTTACTTATATATATATATATATATATATATATATATATATATATATATATATATTATATATATATATATATATATATATATATATATATATATATATATATATATATATATATATATATATATATGTCGAATTGTTGAAATAATAAAGGAAATGGTTTTGTGCTTAAAAGTATGGTACCATTGGCTTAATAGGGTTGTACTAGGGTTTAAATAATTTGGAAAATACATTTTTAGGGTTTTCTTAAGTTAATTTATTTATATGTTAATTTTATTAGGTTTAAATGTATATAAATGAGATTTTTGGCTTTTGTGTATTGAACACTAGGTTTAGAGACTTGTACTTTTAATTAGTAAGTTTAAGAAATTTATTTAAAATTGGTGCATAAAATACTTGGACAATGTGCTTTATAATGAATACCTGCAAGGTTAAAATGAGATTTTTATTAATATTTAGCTTTTATGCATAAATGACTTGTACCTTGCCTTGAAAGACTTGTACATTTATATTTTGTAAAAATCTTATATCCATAAATTAGAGTTTGTGATTTTATTACATAAAATTGTTGGGAATTATTTGAAGAACAGACTTAAGTCTGCTGGTGTACTTGTTAAGTCTGTTAGTGTTAGTCAAGTCATAGTTAAGTCTGCCAGTACAATGTTAAGTCTGGTAGACATAGTTACATAGTTAAGTCTGTTTAGCCGTATTTAGTTAAGTCTGTTTATGTTTAATAGTAAAGTTAGTTAGCTGTAAGTTAGGAAAGGATACATATGAATTAGTTATCTTATTAGAAGATATGTTTATCCTTTCACACGTTTTGTAACTTTAGGGTTTTCCTTAGAGTATAAAAGGAACCCTACGGCGTTGTGTAATGGACGACATTGTGATTGAAAGATTAATAGAATTACGAAGTTAGTTAATTGTGTTCTTCATTGTTATTGTTAAGATTTCGCATTAACAATCAACAACCAGTTTAGAGTTTCTCACTTAGATCAATTTGGATTTATTCAAGTTGTCTATTAAGTAACACAGGCTACTTAGATCCATAACTCGTGTGGACCTACAAGTGGTATCAGAGCCTATATAGGGACTCTGAGTAAGAAGACACAAAAACCACAAATACACATTCACTCAAAAATCCCGAACAATGTCTGCTAAGGCTGGTGATGAATACTCAAATCATCTCAGTGATGAAGATGTTTCAAATCATGAAGATGATGCATCAGAAACCAATACACTTAAACAACAACAACAAAACATCCTTACAACAACCACTATCTCAAACATCAAACTCCCAATTCTGAAGAAGGAGGAGTATGATATCTGGGCATTGGAGATGGAGCATTACCTTGAGTACATTGACAATGATGTATGGAAGGTGATCCAGAATGGAAATTCAAAGAAGAGGATCTCTGTTGGAAAAGATGGTGTTGTTAGAGTGCTTCCACCAGTTTTTGCCGCATAAATTCATGCTGTGGAGAAGGAGAGGAAGGCTAGAACCTTATTGCTAATGGCTCTTCCCAAGGAACATTTGAGAAGATTTCATGGAATGGATGATGCTAAGGAAATTTGGGAAGCTATCAGAACCAGATTTGGAGGGAATGCAAATTCAAAGAAGATGCAAAAGGCTGTCCTCAAGCAAGAATTTGAAGCATTCACTGTAACCAGTTCTGAAGGGTTGGAGAAAGGGTATGACAGATTCCAACATCTCCTCTCACAGTTGGAAGTTCATGGTGCTGCTGTGTCTAATGAAGATGCAAATCACAAGTTTCTCAGATCTTTGCCAAAAGAATGGTCACATCTGGCAATGAGCATGAGAATGAAAGAAGATGTTGACACCTTGTCAATTAATGATCTGTACAATAATCTTAGGGTCTTTGAACATGAGATCAAAGGGGTTTCAAAGGCATCTTCAAGTGCTGCTAATGTTGCTTTTGTCTCCCAAAGCAAGAGCAGTACTAACAAGGTTAATTCTGGTGGTTATACTTCTGGTGTTTATGCTGCTTCTTCAAGCAATATGAGAGAAAGAGAAGCTCCTGCTGGCTTTGCTGATGAAGTTATTTATTCACTCTTTGCAAAGAATTCAGAAGATCCAGATCTTCTTAATGATGACCTTGAGCAGATAAATGATGTAGACATTGAAGAAATGGATATAAAGTGGCAGATAGCAATGATTGCTCTCAGAGTGAAGAAGTTCTATAAGCAAACTGGAAGGAATATCAGATTTGATAGTGTTGGGAATTAAACCAACAGTTGGTACGGTTCATTGAAAGTTAGTACGGTTGAAGAATACAAGAACAGTTAGTATTGCTGATGGAAGAGAAGAATACAAGAACAGTTAGTACTGCTGATGAAGAAAAGTTAGGACTGCTTAAGAGATCAAGGTGAAACCGTGTGAAGTTAAATATGGAATAGATATGGTATATATCTTATTTAGGTTTTGTGATACGGTTAGATGTTTTACTTGTATAGGACTCTTTGCATTATAAAAAGAGATCCTCAGTTAGGGTTTTGATATATCCCTTCATACGAATTATCAAGAGCTTCACGTTCATATTGTAATCGTTCGATATATATTGAAGTGATTGTTTGGTTGATATTGTTTATGTTCTTATTTGTTCTTATTGTTTTATTCAATCAATCACCAAATACAAAACATCTTCTAGATACTTGGTAGTAAATTCCGCGTGCTATCAAGTATATACTCAAAGTATCCCCAACACAACGTGTGTGTTTAGATCCGGTCAAGTGGTATCAGAGCTAGGTTTCTGATACTCTGAGTTTAGAAGATCCAGAAGTATTTACTCACTAGCAACCAAGAAGATGGACATGGAGACACCTCAAACCTCAATCCTTAATCCTTGCTAAACTCCCCATGCTGAAACAGAATGAATACGATTTATGGCGGCTCAGAATAGAGCAATATTTCATGGTGCAAGACTATGCATTATGGGATATCATTATCAATGGTGATTCCTTCAAACCAATTCCTGTTGAAGAAACACGTGCTGATGGTTCCTAGATCACAAACCTTAACACTGAGCCAGTTACAAACGAGGAGAGAATAAAAAAGAAGAATGATCAGAAGGCTAGGAATTTGTTACTAATGGTAATTCCTAATGATCAAGTGCTGAATTTTAGCCATTATGAGACTGCTAAAACTCTTTTTGAAGCAGTGGTGGAAAGATTTGGTGGCAATGAAGCTACCAAGAAGGCACAGAAAACCTTACTTAAGCAAAGTTATGAGAACTTCACTGCATCAAGCAATGAAACTTTGGACCATATCTTTAATAGGCTTCAAAAGATCATCAGTCAACTTACTGTGTTGAAGATTGTAATACCTCAGGAAGACCTCAACATGAAGTTTCTAAATAGTTTACCTGCTGAATGGAACACTTTTGTTGTGGTTTGGAGCAATAAACCAGAGCTGGAGAAAATGACAATGAATGAGCTTTACAACAATCTTAAGATTGTTGAGCAGAAGGTCAAGAAGAGTGGTAACACCAGTTCTAGTTCAGGGAATATGGCTTTTGTATCTTCTTCAAACAGTTCGAATCATGAAGATGAAGAAGCAGTTGGTACTGCTAAACCAACAGTTAGCACTGCTAGTGTAAAAACTAGTACTGCTGGCTTGACTGAAGAAACCATATATGCATTTGTGTCATAACAGTGTGGTGGGTCAAAGATCTTTAATGAAGATCTTCTTCAAATTGCTGAAGATGATTTGGAAGCTATGGATTTAAAGTGGCAGTTGTCTTTGATAAGCATCAGGGCTAAGAAGTATTACCAAAGGACTGGGAATAAGATTACCTTCAATGGAAGAGATGTTGTTGGGTATGATAAGTCTAAGGTGGAATGCTTTAATTGTCACAAGATGGGGCACTTTGCCAGGGAATGTAGAGGTCCAAGACAACAAAGCAACCAGGGTCAAGGGTTTAAGAATCAGCAAGGGACAAGGAGAACAGTTAATGTTGAAGAGCCTTCTTCCAAGGCTATGGTAGCTGTAAATGGAGCTGGATTTGATTGGAGCTTCATGGAGGAAGAAGAGGAACCAGCTAACTTGGGTTTGATGGCTTTCTCAGACTCTGAGGTACATATACTTGAAAAATGCTCAAACACTTGTCGTGCTTTAAAAGATTATGAAAATGTTAAGAAACAGTATGATGATCTTAGAGTTGAATTTAATCAAGTAAATTCTAGTCTAACAAATCATAAAAGAGGATTAGCCGTTTTGGAAGAACAAATTGTGTTTTATAGACAAAATGAGTCAAACTTTTCTGATGAGATAGGTATTTTAAAGAGGGAATTGCAAATAAAAGATAATAAAATGAGTGGACTTGTATATGAACTAGAGAAGCTTAAAAAAGAAAAAGAAAACATCCAGTTAAGTGTAGATACTTGATGAACTCAAATAAGTACATTTTATTATCATCATTTATCCTATTTATTTGACTTGTTTTATTATATTATATATGAGAATTGATACGTTAATGTTTACTTTTGTAATTCTCAGGTAAAAACAAGTATTATGTGAAACTTGGCGATTTTGGACTAATTATGGAGCAAAACAAGCAAGATGTTAAGAGTCTACTGAAATGTACAAGATCAAGATAATTCTGCTCCAGATACGCCGCAACATACTTCTTACATACGGCGTATCACTATCAAGATTTCACAAGTTACGATCCAAGACAACAAAGGACATGCGCCACATAGAGAAATGGAGTTACGCCGCATCTTAAGGCGGTGTACGAATATTCCTGAATATATTAATCTTGGACCCCACGCGAAGTTAAGTCAATGCGCCACATCTACTTATCCTATGCGCCGCATCTAACCCTCAGACAGAAACTATAAATACCCCAAGGTCAGACGAATTTCAGAGGGGGACAGTGCAAGATACCATACGTACGAGTACCAAACTAGAGACGAATTCAGACGTATTAGCAGCACAAGACACACCCTGAACGAAGATACAAGAGCTGTAAGAAGGTCCTGCATGTATTCAATTCATTAAGTAGTTTTGTTTTACTGTATTAGTACACTTTAATTCATCAGAATTGATGGGCTGTTGTCATGTGACTACGGTATATCATGAGCACCCCTTAAAATTGCTTTCCCATTAATTAAAGTTTATATGTTGATGTCTTTGGTGACTTTTATTAGTGCATTGATAACCTCTGTGTCTAGCTGAGCATTGCTTGGGTCGCCATGCCCCTTCCTCGCCTATCTATTCTAGCGTATACGAAACGTGGGCATCACAAATGCTCAATATTCTAGGATAGTGGGATAGACATAAGTGATCATTAAGGGTTTACTCGTCGATAAGATTAGAGCCAACGAGAAAGGGTTAATTATATACACTTCATATAAAACTAGCAATAAAACAAGTGACAAGCTACTTAATTATCAGGACAAGTCTTCTTATTGTCTCAAGTATCTATCTGTGTACGTGTGTGCTAATCGCTGATTCGTGCTCATTAGTTTAGTTTTCTATTTAATCATAACCAAACCGTGCCAGTCTCTCAGGCTGAACCCCCTTGCGTTAGATTAGGTTGTATAGCTAACTTAGGATATTAAAATACTGATTAGAATAACTAGATAATACGTTCCACTCTTAGTGATCAACACTCTACTTACCATTATATTCATACTGACCGGGTACACTGCTCGTTAAGTGTGTGTGTTATTGATAAGTCGGCTAAATATAAATTTAAAACTTGAGTAGGCATTAATACTGCTAAACCGCAACGACACATCGCACACATCAAGTTTTTGGCGCCGTTGCCGGGGAGCGAATTGTTATTATCTGTTAATTTGATTAGTATTTTAATTAAATTTTTCTTTTTAATTTTTAGATTCTAACCACTAACCCCGTTGTATATTAGATAAATTGCATTCATTGTATTATTTGCATATTTTCTGTTTTTGTGTGTTTTTATTTTCTGTGATTTTTGTTTCTTTTTGTTTGATTTTATTTTTGTTTTTATTTTCTCTATTTTTCTGCATTCTGCTATCGTTGTACTGTGCTAATAAAAACGATACGGCGCATCTGTTTTAACAGATACGGCGTATTGCGTTTAATTTTTATAAAATACAACGCGTTTAATAAATTCGAGTACGACGCATCTTTCCCCAAGATACGGCGTATTGTGTTTTTAATAAGAAATTTTTCTAAACGATAACGCCATACGACGCATCTATCTTAATAGATACGGCGTATTTATTATTTAAATTAAAAACAGTTTTCCGAATTATTAAACAGATACGACGCATCGATCTTTATCGATACGGCGCATCTTCTGAATCAAAAATCTTGTATTTTGAAACGTAACGAAAATACGGCGCATTAGCTTTTGTTAATACGACGCATTTAATTTTAATAAATATAATCGATTTTTGATAAATTAAACTGATACGGCGCATTCTAATTCATAAGCGGCGTATCTGCTTTCTGAATAAAAGTCTGATTAAATTTTAACGAAATAAGATACGGCGCATCGTCAACAGATATCAGCAAATTTTATTTTACTTTGATTGTTTCACTCTTCTTCTGCACGAGTAAGTTTTATTTCAGGAAGATGGACGATCCGGATATTACAATGGAAGAATATGTCAAGTTTATAGAGGAAAGAGCCTTGAGCAATAATCAGGTGTATGATTGGAAAAGAGCAAGATATGGTGCACAAGTCATTGAGACGAAAGAAATCACTATGGAAGAATACTTGATTTTAGGACAAGAAAAGTCAAGGAAAGAAAGAAACAAATTGCCATTTCAACACACTTGGTGTATGTCAAATGATGATGAAGAAGATTCATATACCGTGAAACCAATTCCGGCAATTGTTATTGATAGTACTTTTTCTCCGGAGATTCCACAAGATGATGTGTATACGGAACATTACGTTGAAGAATATTCTGCAATCGTATTACCACCATTAGACAATCCATCGGATGAAGATGAAAAGTATTCTAATTTTGATTTCGAACCATTTGACGCAATTGTATATGATGACATATCTCAACCAGATTTTGACCCAACGAGGGATTTTGAAGAAATATGGGATGACTTGTTTAAAAATGAAATTCGGGACGATGCTGAAATTGCAAGACCACTAGTTAAAGATGGAGATTCACAAGATGAATTGGAGTCACTTACAACACAAAGTGGTACAAATTTATTTAATATTATTAATCCCGTTACTAATAATCTTGCTAGTTTTCCTAAACAGGTTGCAAAACAAAAAAATGATGAGGTGAAATTTATTACACTACCTATTGAAGCACATGAAGCACCTGTGATCAACCCGTTTTTGGTGGAGCTCGAGGAAGAGTTTGGTGATGAGCTCTTAAACATTGCTATGATTGATGAAGATGATGATTTCGACCCTATGAAGGATATAGAGGAACTCAAACTTTTACTTGCCAAAGACCCTTTCTCATCTTCTGCGGAAGTCAAGGGACGCCTTACTACCAAAGAGACTAACCAAGAAGAAAGGAGACTCATTTTTCCTCAACACACTACTCTTTCAGATGGAATGGTCAAGTCATCCAATTTATCAACCAAACCGGGTAAGGATAGGAAAGATGTACATATATTGCCAAGGTATGATCTTTATTTATTTCTTCCATCTTTACTAGCAAATTTACACTCTTTTCGTATTTATTGCTATTATCACCCGCACTTGATCCCAAGTGGGGGGAACAACACCTTAATACACAGTAAATAAGGGTGGAGTCAGGCTCGTGACTCGAGTAAAAACAAGCGCTTCGTGGGAGGCAACCCATGCTTATCTTTTGTGTTATTTTCTGATTTTGTATCGAGTCTGTCAGACCTGCAGAAGATACGGCGCATCTCATTCCTAAGATGCGACGCATCGCCTGCACTGATCATATCTTATTTTATTTTCTGCATTTTTATTTTTGACTTTAAAACTTTCTGTCAGTATTTTAATGCGGCGCATCCCTGGTTAAGGATGCGACGCATCTTTTATTCTGATTCGTATTTATTCCAGGCTCGATACGGCGTATCTTTTTCCATAAGATACGGCGTATCGACTGACCTGATGATTTTCATTTAAATTTTTTAGTTTTATTTTTACTAACTACTAATGTATTATGCAAGTTTGAACCTTCTTAACTCAGGTGTGTTAAAGTCTGAATGGTATTATAGATTCCTGCAATTTTTGTGGATACATCATTTTTGAAGCTTAAACGTTCTCATCCGCAAAGAAGTTGATTTTTGCTCTTATACGAATAATGAAGGATCATACCAAGCAAATCTCAGGGGAGTTTTTCTGTTCTAATTCTTTTTATTTTCCAGTTTTTAACCTTTGACATAAACAACGAGGATGTTGTTTAACTTAAGTGGGGGGATTGGAGAATTAGAACACTTACTTGTCCTAAACTTTTTCATAATACGCTTAAAATATACTTAATATATCAAAATTTAAATTTTTTAGCATGTTTTTGTTTAAAGTCTAAATTACATAACTGCACGCATAACCTTATTTTCAAAAATTGTGAACTTATCAAAATTCACAAATCTATGAGTGTGCCGGTGACTTGTAAACTTTAGAACTTGGCTTGTATACTATTCGAGACCACCATAATAAGTATTATCTATATAATTGGAATGACTTGTCTAAATTGGTAAATTTCTAGGATTACAACCAAACAACCTTTATATGTTATGTGATATTAACTAACTACACTGGTTAGTTAACCCCCGTATAAACCCTTTGTTACTCTCACTTTTAGAGTAAGATACCCCTAGAAAAACACTCAGAGCCATTCCTTTCGTTTCTTACACCTTTGTTATAATGTTTCGATACACCCTTACACCTTAGCCTACCCTGTAGATTAAAATCCGTGGTTAATTGCTTTAGGCAAAGTGTGTTTCCTTACATTACCTGTGTTCGCGTGCGTAATTCATTATCTTTGGTTAGGTCGGGAAATTGCACAATGCAATTGGTATGAAAGTAAATATTGTATAACTTTGAGTTTATTTTTCGTGTGTTTACTACTTTCACTATTACAGTTATTTCTGAAAGTATGAAGATTATGAAAAAATTATCCGGAAAAATAGTGATAGAAAAGTTGTGAAATTTTACACATATATGTTGATGTTAAAAAAAAAAAAAAAAAAAAAAAAAAAAATCGAAAAAATAGAAAAGAAAAAGAAAAAGGAAAAGTTGGAAGTTTGTTTTGACCAACTTATGTTAAGTTTTGTATTAAGTGGGAGATATCACCGCTATTTGTTGTATATTATATTTATGGATAGAATGGGAGTTGGCCGTTATGGGAACGCCAACTAGGATTATTCTTTGATTGAGATTTTGTTGAGTATAATTCGTGTCTACCTAAAACGTGTGTTTCAAGTGTTAAAGCGTGAGTTATTCAATGATATGAGTCTTATTCATGTGATGGTTGGGAAAGTAATTTACCACACTTAGGATTTTAATTTATCTGTTTTGTTTATTTTTCATTTTACTCCAATTTGTATCCCAAATGTTATCCATACCCTATATCATTCTTTATCCAAACCTTTGATTTATTGAGATTAGGGATTTGAGCAATCTTAAGTATCGTAGTCGTGGATTCGGCTATGTATTTATGATTTTGTCGCCCTTTTTGATATAATATTATTGGTAAAGATTACTTGGTCCTATCTTTAGCCCATTCGAGTTAAGGATTTGAGCAATTGCAAGTATCGTGGTTGTGGGTTCGATCATGTATTTGTGATTTTGTCGCCTTTTCTGGAATGTGAGATCGATAAAGATTAAGAAGAATGATTAACCCTTAACCAACAAACCCTTTTTTACCACTTTAGACTTGTTATTCCTTGGCTTTAGTGGGGGAGATGTGTATACTTGCCAAGCTTATGATAGAATATTCGCCACGACTGGACAGTTAAACGATTAGATTTGCTTTTATCGAAATATTTTATTTTATTTCTAATTCGTTAAGTGTTTGGTTGTGCAATTATGACAAAACGAATACATGCTTAAATATAAAAATAAATCCTAATATCTTTTAGGATACATTTTCATAAGATTTATTCTAAGGTTTACTTGGGGACAAGTAAAGTATATTTGATGAACTCAAATTAGTACATTTTCTTATCATCATTTATCCTATTTATTTGACTTGTTTTATTATATTATATATGGAAATTGATACGTTAATGTTTACTTTTGTAATTCTCAGGTAAAAACAAGTATTATGTGAAACTTGGCGATTTTGGACTAATTATGGAGCAAAACAAGCAAGATGTTAAGAGTCTACTGAAATGTACAAGATCAAGATCATTCTGCTCCAGATACGCTGCAACATTCTTCTTACATACGGCGTATCACTATCAAGATTTCACAAGTTACGATCCAAGACAGCAAAGGACATGCGCCGCATAGAGAAATGGAGTTACGCCGCATCTTAAGGCGGTGTACGAATATTCCTGAATATATTAATCTTGGACCCCACACGAAGTTAAGTCAATGCGCCGCATCTACTTATCCTATGCGCCGCATCTAACCCTCAGACATAAACTATAAATACCCCAAGGTCAGATGAATTTCAGAGGGGGACAATGCAAGATACCATACGTACGAGTACCAAACTAGAGACGAATTCAGACGTATTAGCAGCACAAGACACACCCTGAACGAAGATACAAGAGCTGTAAGAAGGTACTGCATGTATTCAATTCATTAAGTAGTTTTGTTTGACTGTATTAGTACACTTTAATTCATCAGGATTGATGGGCTGTTGTCATGTGACTACGGAATATCATGAGCACCCCTTAAAATTGCTTTCCCATTAATTAAAGTTTATATGTTGATGTCTTTGGTGACTTTTATTAGTGCATTGATAACCTCTGTGTCTAGCTGAGCATTGCTTGGGTCGCCATGCCCCTTCCTCGCCTATCTATTCTAGCGTATACGAAACGTGGGCATCACAAATGCTCAATATTCTAGGATAGTGGGATAGACATAAGTGATCATTAAGGGTTTACTCGCCGATAAGATTAAAGCCAACGAGAAAGGGTTAATTATATACACTTCATATAAAACTAGTAATAAAACAAGTGACAAGCTACTTAATTATCAGGACAGGTCTTCTTATTGTCTCAAGTATCTATCTGTGTACGTGTGTGCTAATCGCTGATTCTCGCTCATTAGTTTAGTTTTCTATTTAATCATAACCAAACCGTGCCAGTCTCTCAGGCTGAACCCCCTTGCGTTAGATTAGGGTGTATAGCTAACTTAGGATATTAAAATACTGATTAGAATAACTAGATAATACGTTCCACTCTTAGTGATCGACACTCTACTTACCATTATATTCATACTGACCGGGTACACTGCTCGTTAAGTGTGTGTGTTATTGATAAGTCGGCTAAATATAAATTTAAAACTTGAGTAGGCATTAATACTGCTAAACCGAAACGACACATCGCACACATCAATACTCTTGAACATACTTCAAATGGAGTTAAGAAGATTGTAGAGAGTCAAATACTTAACAAAGCTAAATCTGGTTTAGGTTATAAGTCAGTTGCACCCCCTTTTAGAGGAATGTTTGCTCCACCAGGAATTAATTTAGCTCATACAGGTTTAGAAGAGTTTAAGGATATGGATTTTCCTGGATATGGTGTTAAGATTAGTGAGAATCCTGTTAAATTTGTTAAGGCAGAAGATTCCTTTGTGAGTGCTAGTGATAAATCTCTTTCTGAGGAAAAGATGTCCTCTGATAGGAACTCAGATGCACCAACTATTGAGGATTGGACATCTGATGATGAGGATACAAAGGTTAAGGTCAAACCTAATGATGTTAAGGTAGATGTTGAACACGCTCCTAAAGTGGTTAAGACTGAAAACATAAAACCAGTTAGGAAAAGTGTTAGATATATGCTGAGATGTATAGGACTAAAAACAGATCATCAAGTTCTGAGGGTAGTCATAGGAACTGGAATCACTCAAAATCTAAGAAATTGTATGATAAGTTTGCCATGATTAGAAAAGTGTGCTTTGTTTGTGGAAGTTTTGATCATATGGCTGCTTATTGTGATTCTAACCCATGGAAAAAGAGGGTTTCTGGGAATACAAGGGTGAATAGGAATAACAATGCTAGGGTAACTCAAAATAGTCCAACTAGATTGACAAGCCCTAATGCAAATCATAAGTTGTCACCCAAAGCTGTTATGTTAAAGACTGGCATTAAAACAGTTTCAACTGCTAGTCAAAATAAGTGGTTTAATAATAAGCAAACTGTTTCAAGTGCAAAACAATTTTCAAATCATGCACAAACAGTTAAAAGGCATTTTTATGAGAAAACAGCAATGACCAATCAGAAGTGGGTGCCTAAAATAAAACAAGCAGTTCCAATTGCTAGGTCAGCAGTTCCAACTGCCAGACCAGCAAATCCTACTGCTAGGCACTTAAATGTTAAGGGAAAAAGGGGCAATGCTGTCAAGGCCTCAGCACATTGGGTTAAAAATTTTACCAAACCCAATGGTGCATCAAAGACCTCCAACAAGTTTTCTCATCTTGATGCACAAGGCAGATCCAAACCAGTGATGGTTTGGATCCCCAAAAGAAACTAACACCTTTATTTTGTGTGCAGGAACATCCTTCAAATGTGTAGGGTATTCACTATGCAAGAAACACTAGTTAGAGGCTTGTTTATGGATCGATTTATCAAGAACTTAGAGAGATAAAGGAAGAGATTGGGAGCCTTTGTAGAGAGAGAAACAAATGATATTAGATTAAGTGAAAAGGTCCAACCCTTCCCATGTGTGGGAAGGGATATATATACTACTACATATTATGTCCCTAGCGGACTGTGGAGCGAGCTGACAGTGGGGAAAGCCCCGACCCACTCCACAAATATAGATACGACTAATACTAATACTAATACTGATAATACTAAGATAATATAGATATGCCTACGAGCTATAGAAGTGCTAATTAGATGCTCGGGGTGACCGAGCCTTCATCTGAATATTTATATTCCTAACAATCTCCCCCTAAGGGAGGTCACCCCGGAAATAATAATTTGAATTCTAGCATTCTTTCTTCTGAACTTGTCTTTATAGCTCATACTCATTGAATCTTCTATGTCATAGATAGTTGTGCAAACATCAGTGATCTGAAGATGACTTCTCTTTTGCCTTGGATGAACATTGAGTTATCTTTGAAAGTATCATCCCACTTGAGTCTCCAAGTTATCTTTCTGTAGTAATACTCCATGTGATGAAAATATACTGAGAGTCGACATGCTCACACGATATGGTGTCATGATCTTCAGCATCAGAGTTAGCAGAAGCTGTGTTGAAGGTCTTTTAGGGTGATCATGACTTCTTTGATGATGATGTGGTGTGAACATGTGGTGGTGGATTGGCATCTTTTCTGCAACCAGCTACAACAGCAACCAGCTACAGCATTCCACAGCAACATCCGCCAGAAATTCCTGCATACGACAGTTAGCAATAATTCGACCGGTGCTTACAAGTTTGGACTTCGAGATCGTCAACAGCATAGTGTGAAGACCCTCTCTAATCCTTACCAAGACCGTTCCTAAACGAAAACCCACAGAGGGCTTTTTAAGATTTTACCGTAGTAAATCAACGATTAGGTGAGTCGCTGGAGATCACTCCACGACTGTAGACCGGTTGAAACCGCCGCGACCACTAAGCGTAATCCACGAGGAATTACCTAAGTGACCTGCTTTCAGGGCTGCTTGATGTTGACCCTGGCAGGAATTTCCATTCAATCATTGAGAATTACATAAGTAAATTCTCTCATGAATGTTCTGGCAGATTGCCAAGATCTGTGTAGGACTCATGAGATTACAACTGGAGTCCTTAATGTTGAACAACCAGTGTAGAAATGATTCGTGTCCCTATGAGATCTTATTATGCATCTCGTGGCTCTAGACTCTATTGTGCGTTTTGATTTGGAGATCGGAGGCTGGAGAGGACTGCCACCTTTTCAATATCATCTAACTCGGAGTGAGAAAGACGATAGGAATGTATTGAACTCCGTGACAATTGAAACAAGAATCCTTTGAGGGATCTTGAGTGGCTAGGGAGGGTTGTGCAGCATATCACTGGGTCCATGATACTTTGTCTTCAATGTCAGCAATCAACTAAGTGATTCTGACAGCATATGTATTGACCCGGTTTCTGCCTAAGTTGTAAGGAGGGCTATTTCTTTTCACCCTTTATCTTTACAATTCTTTTTCATTCTTCAACCCCTTCAGTGCTTACCGAGACTTCATAACTAACACCTTGTTGGGTTTGTTCCAGTGTTAGCTCCATCTCAGTCGGCACTCTTCCCTCATTCACTTTTCTCCTTTTAAGTCATACCTAAGGACTTCTACACTATCTAGTGGATTGTCCCTGGGTAGATCCCTCCGGCTCTGGCGGGATCGTGGGAACTTGAGCCTAACCTAACCATCCTTATAGCTCCATGCATTAATTAAAATGGTCGGTCTTTGGTGTACTTCCACGATTGCCATAAACCAAATCTTTGAAAAATTTCTCAAAGTGTTCATGATTCTGAAACACATTTTTGTAAACACTTGAGAGTTTTATATTTTTCAAATGCTCCCCCTCAACATGTGCTCGGTTGATTGTTTTATAAATTTGCACATGTCAGGTGAAGCTCGCACTTTTGAATTGATTGATTTTCCAAGAACATGATCATCGCGAGACACGCTTACATCACTAGTAAACTAGCTTGAAATTATTACCCGTCCAGATCACATTCAAGGAAGATCGCTCGACATCGGTACATTCTACTCAGACACGTCCTTTGCGAGACACGCTTACATCACCAGATAAACTGGCTTGAAATTATTACCCGTCCAGGACATATCCTTTCGACTACTGACTTTAGCTATCGTCAATTCATTTGTTATGTCTGAGTCACACTCGCATGAGATGCCCAATCCTTTTTGTTTTGTTAAAACCATTTGCTCCCCCTCAATATGTGCATTGATATAAGAAAGATTTTTGCACATATGGAAGAGCTTGCGTTTATGATCAAAAACATTTTGCTCCCCAAAACATTTTGCTCCCCCTCAATATGTGCCTTGATATACAAAATGTTTTTAGCACATACGGGAGAGCATACATTAACTTTCAGATCATCACATTTTATCAGAATTTCCTATTTAAATCACATTCTCTCCCCGATCAAAAATTTCAAACCATTTGAGATTTGTGATCTCAATTGATTTAAATACATTTAGAAAAATTTGGGAGAAAATGTGGTCAGGTTTAAATGTATTCTGATTTTGGAGCATACTATGCTCCCCTTGAAACAGCGAGAGAGTGTCACTGTTGATGTTTGCACAAATTTGGCAAGGTGTCGGAAATTTGAACAAATATGCTCCCCCTCAATTAATGACCCGTTTTCCGTTAAGAGAGCTTTAGTCATTCAATTGAGTGACAGACATTTGTGAAAATTTAGTTCAATTTACCACCTTGTGTAACATCAAGACTCTCTTGAATAATCAAACAAGATAGAGAATCTTGATGAAAAGAAGACTTCTCTTCTTATATACGAAGTGATGCACTGAAACGTACATCAAGTCGGAGAAACATGGATATAAAGTAATCCATGCCCAGGTGAACATCACCCGGTTGGAGGAACAGCTGTCTTTTTGGCGACATGCTTTCCCCATTGTGTAGCACGGGTTGCAGTATGAAGTACCTGCAAGCCATTAAGACATGTTTTAACTGATTAGTATAACTTCTGCTCGAGCTTCATTTAAAAATCCGTGCCATTGTTGAATGACATTTCTAGATCCGTAAATGTTATCGATAAACAGAAGACATGCCTAGGTAGGACTATTTTTGTATTTTCTGATTTTTCGATTTTTTATGGTTTTTATAGATTTTATATTTTTGTATTTTTCTTTTTGATTTAAGATATATACAACTATGTACAAGGATACAAGAACACAATCCTTTACTCCTCCTTTTCATCCTGAAGACACTTGAGGGTTTCAGGAGTCATGCTTTTCATGCCAAGGCGTGGGAGAATAAACTGAAACCTTTCTCTTGGGAGGGCCTTGGTGAAGATGTCAGCTAGCTGAAATTCTGTCCTCACAAAGTATAGTTCCACAATTCCTTTTTCCACTTGTTCCCTGATGAAGTGATGCCTGATGTCGATGTGTTTTGACCTGGAGTGCTGAACATTGTTACAACAAAGAGCAATGGCGCTTTTGTTGTCACAATATAGGGGAATTTTGTTGTATGAGAATCCATAGTCCGAAAGCTGTGACCGCATCCAAAGGATTTGAGCACAGCAAGCAGACATAGCAATGTACTCAGCTTCAGTAGATGATATGGAAGTACTCATCTGCTTCTTAGAAGACCAACTAACCAACTTTTCCCCTAAAAACTGAGCTCCTCCTGAAGTACTTCGACGAGTGTCTTGACATCCCGCATGATCAGCATCCGCGTAAGCCGTTAACTCCATTGCCGTGTCCTTAGGATACCAGAGACCCATATGAACCGTGCCTTGAAGATATCGAAATATCCTTTTCACTGCTTCAACATGCTTCTTGGTTGGTCTGGATTGATACCGAGCACACATACACACAGCAAACAGAAGATCTGGTCTGCTAGCCGTGATGTACATCAAAGATCCAATCATGCTTCGATACTGTGTTATATCTACTGGAATCCCTGAAGGATCTTCATCCAGCTTCGTTCTATCAACCATGGGAGTGTCAACAGGTTCACTTGAATAGAATCCAAATTTTTTCAAGATCTCGTTGGCGTATTTGGATTGATTGATGAATATGCCTCCGGGACTCTGAGATACTTGTAGTCCTAAGAAGAATGACATTTGTCCCATCATGGACATTTGGAATTTGGAATTCATCTCCTTTGAAAAACTATCACATTCACTAGGATCAGTTGAAGCAAAGATGATATCATCTACATATATCTGAACTAGCAGTAGATGGTTTCTTGACTTCCTGGTGAATAGTGTGGGATCAACAACACCCTTGGAGAATCTGTTCGCTAGGAGGAACTTGGACAATGTATCGTACCATGCCCTTGGCGCCTGTTTTAGCCCATAAAGAGCCTTCTTCAAGCGGTAAACATGAGTAGGGTGTTCAGCATCCACGAATCCCTCAGGTTGACTCACATAAACTTCTTCCTTTAAGTCACCATTCAAGAAAGCTGTTTTGACATCCATCTGGTAGACTATCATATTACGACTCGCAGCATTTGCCAGGAAGATTCTTATAGCTTCAATTCTAGCAACCGGAGCAAACGATTCTTCAAAATCAATGCCCTCTTCTTGTCTAAACCCTTTAGCAACTAGCCGTGCCTTGTTCTTTAGGACATCACCATACTCGTCAAGCTTCACTTTGAAGATCCACTTTAAAGCAATTATCATTGCACGCTCCGGAGGAGGCACTAATTCCCATACTTCAAGTCGATCAAATTCATGGATTTCATCCTGCATAGCCTGGAACCAGCAATCTTTAGTCATTGCTTCTTTGGCATCTTTTGGTTCGACTTTAGACAGTACTGAATTGAAGAAGCACCATAGTGCATCAGTGGCTAGTTGATTACGTGTGGATACTGGACGTGAGGGATTGCCTATGATGTTGTCGATTGGATGATCACTGGTCCATTTCCTGAGATGGTCGTGAGGTTGATGGTTATGAACAGAAGTAGCAGTGCTGTGTTCCTCAGGTAAGGATGTGTCTGATGAATGTTCAGGAGCAAATATGTTTTCAAAAGGAGCCTCCTCAACAGGAGCAAAAGGATTAACTTCCAAAGAATTATTATCTGAAGATTCTTGCATTACTGGAGAAGTTTGAGTGTTTGATGACGAAGGCGATTGACTGGCAGCAGGAGCATTGTGACTGACTGATACTGTAGCTGCGGGACCTTCTGAACCTTGTGGGGCTTGAACCTCATTCATAGGAATTATAGCTGGTTCACTTGGGATGTTTCCATTCATCGGCTCAAAGTATTCATCAAACATAGGATCGAATAACTTCTTCAACTCCTCACATGTAGGTGGCACATAGGAATCTGCAGGCGTGGAATTCTGTACAAGTCCTGAACTAATGGGTCCAGGAGACAAAAGGTGAAGATCTGGTCCAGAACTGATTTGTCCTGAAACAGGTAGCTCACTCAGCTCATCGAACGTAACATGAATGGTTTCCATGATTTTACGGGTTCTTTTATTGTAGATTCGATACCCTTTACTATCTGGTGCGTATCCAACGAAAATACCTATATCTGCTTTAGCTCTTAACTTTCCCAAGTCTTGACTATCGTTAGTTGGATAGCAGAGTGCACCAAACACACGTAGAAAGGAAAGATCTGGTTTCTTGTTATGAATTAACTCGAAGGGAGTCTTCTCATGAACTGGATGAATTAGGGATCGGTTTTGAGTGTAACATGCTGTTGCAATAGCCTCTGCCCAGAGAAACATCGGGGTCTTTGAAAATATAAGCATAGTTCTTGCAGCCTCCACCAGAGTACGGTTCCTTCGTTCAACCACCCCGTTCTGTTGAGGGGTGCGAGGGATACTTTTCTGATGCGTGATGCCAATACTTTCATAGAAATTACGGAGTTGTTGGTTAACAAACTCTGTACCATTATCTGTGCGGATGATTCTGACAGTTTTATCGAGCCTTACTTGCAGCTGTTTTATCAGTTTAATGATAACCTCAGGAGTTTCGTCCTTGGTTCTCAAAAACTTTACCCATGTGAACCGAGAATAGTCATCTACTACTACCAGAACGTACTTCTTTCCATTAATGGTTTGTATTCTCATTGGACCGCACAAGTCCATGTGGAGGGTATGAAGAACTTCCAAGTTGGTGTTGATGGTTTTAGGTTTGTGGGTTTGTTTCTTGCTTTTGCCCAGTTGACATGCAGAGCAGAGATGGTCTTTCTCATACTTCAGTCTGGGCATCCCTCTAACAAGATCTTTACGGGAAAGATTGTTTATGGTACCGAAGTTCAAATGGTTCAAACGACGATGCCACAGCCATGATTTTGTTTTAGAGGCTTTAGAGAGCAAGCATATGGGAGAGGACTTCAACATTTCTTCAATTGAAATGGTGTATAGATTGGTGCCCCGACTGCCCTTGAGGAGATCTAAACCATCCAATTCTCTGACGAAACATGTATGCTTTCTGAAAGCCACTTCCAGATCTGAATCACAAAATTGACCCACAGAAAACAGATTGTGTCCCAGTCCTTCCACATAATATACCCTTGAGATTACACTGTTACCAAACACATAATCTCCATAACCCATAATAGCTCCAAAATGGTCGTTCCCAAATCTAACTGTCCCGATAAACTTTTTCACGAAGTTCTTGAGCCGTGAGCGATCCCCAGTCATATGTTTTGAGCAGCCTGAGTCCAAATACCACAGGACGATTTGTACGACCTGCATTTGAAACCAGACAACAATGGATAACTGAAAAATGTGGATCCCCAAGTGCAATTGGGTTCCATTTGGTCAGCACATACAAATTCAGGAGCCACAGATTTCACAGATTCTACTGTCTTTACTGAGGAGACAGAACTAGAGACAGGACAAGACCTAGATGGAAGGCATTGTGATTCTAAAGGCAAGATTCTACCAGTTGGTCTCCATTCCTTATTCATCACAATTTTATGCATATTCATTTTAGATAATGATCTGTGTTTTCCTAAATTGAACTTCCTTCCAGTGGGTCTCCATTCCTTAACATTCTCCATTTTATGCTTATTCATTTTAGGTAACGTGCACTGTTTTCCTAAATTGAATTTCCTTCCAGTGGGTCTCCATTGATAGCCTACGCTAGCAAATGTTTTTCCTGTTGCTTTCCAAACCTTTTTGCATGTTTCAGTTATCCTACCATTCTTAACATGGGATGATGCAGAAGACATCAGAAAAGACACAACACATTCATCATGATTAGCAGAAATTAAACAATTGTCGCATGTTTTACAGATAGCATTAGAATTCGAATTAATTACAGTACTTTTGATACTAGAATCAACACGATTCATCCTACTCATTGTAAACTTATTGTTCCTAGGTTGGACTTCTACATTCTTCAAGTGATCATTCTTAGCTGGCGCAGTCATATCCTTTCTTTCATTTCCTCTAGACCTTGACCCGCTAGCTTGGGTGACACTTTTTACTCCTGTAGAAGCATCGAAGGTAACATTAGTTTGTTTTTCAGTCACATGCCTTCCTGTTAATGATGTGTTGGGTTCTGATGTTTTGGGTGGTAGATCAAAGGCTACATGCTTGTTCACAACATTGGATGATGATGCAACAAATCTATCTCTATGGCCTCTAAACTTAGGAATTGAGCCTATGGCATATTCTAAGTTTTCCTGAATTCTTTTCGTGAGTTTACATGCATAGACAACTGCTTGATCAAGTGGCTTATCATTTCTATCCTCTTCAACTACCTCACGAAGTGTGTCAAGGCCCTCTCTAAGATGATCGAGATATGTTTGATGGGCAAGGCTGTTATTTCTAAGCTTAAACGGAATACGCCCAACATCAACATCATACTTTTTACTAACATTAGCCTTTGGTGCATCACAATTACAAGTGGTGCATGGCATTTTACCTTTCACCCGAGCCTTCAGACTCTCAATTTCATTTGTCAAAGAAGTTATTTGATCATTGTGATTGCTTCTTGTAACTTTAATAGAATCATATAACTCTTTGAAATGTTGTTTAACCTTTGAATTTTCTTCTCGATAACACTCATTTTCATAATGTAACTTATTTATGGTGTTTTGATATTGAAAATTCTGAGAATCTGAAGACGAAGGTTTATTGGTGCCATATACTTCACACTTGTTGGATTTCAGTTGGGCAATTTGGGCCCTCAGCAGTCGAATCGTGTTCGTGTGAGCTTGAATTGTATCATCTCGTTTGCTTAATTCAAAATAAGTATCAAATTCAGGAGCATCCAAGGATGTCTTGTCATTCGATATCTTATGTTTCTCATTTAAATGTTGATATTTCAATTGTAAATTAAGGTGTTCAACTTCCAATTTTGAAAAACGTTTAACCATGTTATCATGGTCATCATTTTGAATTTTTTCAAGCAGTTTTAAATTCTCCCCCTCAAGCTCAACAACACGATTCTGAGTGACATTCAACGCAATAGCATACTCATTAAATTGACAAGCAGACAATGCAGAATCAGAAACAGTGTAAAATACATCTTGTGCAATACATCTAGCAATCAAGTTGTCGTTAGTAATGAGTATGTTTTTTCTTTCAATCTCTCGACTCTTAAGCTCTATTGCATATTCATTCACCTCTTTTTCCATGTCTTTAAATACTACTTCCATTTCTTTTATTTCGACTTTAAGGGCAGTTTGCAACCCTTCAAAATGTTCTTTAAGTAGTTTAAAGAATGGCATGACCTCAGTTAAGTAACACCTTTTTGCATGTTCAAAACACCTTTCCCCCTCAGTAATGCCGGTTGGTGTGATTCTCTTCTTACATGTTTTATCAAAATCAGCAAATAGTTGCCAAAGCACATATAAGCTAATATAAGTTTTGCATTCAGTGGGAAGAGACAAAGGCACCAGATTCCTAGGTGTATTGGGAGGATACACCGTTATGGACGCAACTTTTCTAATGAGGGGGGTGTTGGCCTTAAGTTTATCTTCCTTAAGTTTTTCACTATCTTGTTTCCAAAATATTTGTTCAGGTGTTAACTTCTTTTGAGGAGCAAACACAGTCAAACGATTTTCCTCATAATAATCATGGGGTTTGATTATTATTCGTCTGGCTATGCAATCGGGATCCCTCATTTTCGCATTCATTTTTTTCTTCGTTTTATCACTTAACTCATCCTCTTCGTCAGTGTAGATATGCTCAGGTTGGTCATGAATAGGCTTAATCATCACATTACCATCATATAGGGCTGGTTGAAGTACTTGCATGCCCTTAAGGATGGTTGACTTTGGTTCACCTATCATGATTTTACTATGCTTATCACTCAACTTTCTGTGCTTATGAATCATTTGAGCAGTTTGTATGGTTTGATCTTGTGTGTACAACTTATCTTCAAGCTTATTTTTTAATGTCTTGAGTTTAGAGAAATCATTTAAAAGAGTTGTTTCTTTTTGTTTGAATTCTTGCTTAAGTGTTGTTATACACTTTTGTGCTTCCTGTTTCTGTTTGACAGACTGTTCTAGCTGACTTTTCAAAGAACTTAACTCTATTTTTAATGTTTCTTCTCGCACTCTAGACTCTTTAATAAGTGTACTCATTTGACCTTCTAATTTCTGCTCACGATCATTAAGCTCAAACTTAGCACGCTGTTCATACATAGCAACTTGTTCTTTATAGATGTTAAGTCTAGTGATCAAGTTATTATCAGGGACAGGCAATTGGTTCTCATGGTACACACATGCATTATTTACATTACTCGCATTATCTAAGGCACATACATTACTCATAGCACACACATCATTATTGGCAAAGGATTCACCATTTGATACATCAGGAGAGTTGTTGCTATTCAAATACTGTTCATATGAAACAATATTGCTATTTTCCATATCAACATCATTTGAGTCAGAAACAACTGCCTGATGTACTTCTTCGGGAATCTGTTGTCCCTCGACAATATTATATGTGTCATAAATTTTTAGTACCTCAGATATCACGGATGCATTAGAAGGACTAGCTTGACGAGATGAGGCTAGGGAAGACAAGTTAGCCATGAAGATGGTTTGAGCAGTAGGTTCATCATCCACATCAGAGTCAAATGCATCACAGTCATCTGCCTTGAAGATGTTAGGATCATTAAGTGCTAGATCCTAAACAGGTTTCTCATCCACATCTTCATCAAAAGTATTTCCTCCATCTCCTGCCAAGAACAATAACTCTTCCTCATCCAATACAGCTCCATTCTCTTGAGCTTGCATTAACAGCATCTTGTCTTTGAAGTAGTCTGAGTTCTGAGGACGTTTCGGCTGATTGCAGTTTCTAGCAATGTGTCCAAGCCCCCCACAGTTGTAACACTTGATCTGTTTTCCTTGCCCCTGATTGGCATTCCCTGCTCTATTCTGCACATAACCTCGACCCATGTTTCTACCAGCTCTCCCTTGCACATTCTGAACCACAATTTTCCCATCCTCCACCATTGCTAGATTGCGTGGGTTGGAAGAATTCCTTAACTGATTGTTGGTCTGAGGGAGTGATGCTTGAAACTGTTGAACCAGTAGAGATACTTGATTGGTGAGGTTGTCAATCATTTTGTCGGTCTGAGAGTAGCCTGAGTCAAGTTGTGAACTCATGGCAGGTGCTTGTGAGTGAAGTTGGTGATAGCTTGGATTGGATGATGATTGGATTGTTGGTTGTATGTTTGTCATGAATGCCAGTGGATCATTTGTAGTTGAAGGATTCAACTTTTCTCTCAGCACCCGATCATAGAGAGCATGCTTCTCATGTTGTTGTAGGTAAGCATACAGCTGTTCATAGTTAGTATCCCTTAAACCTTTGTTGAGTTTGACGGCAGTAACAAATCTGTCCCATTCAGGAGTCATGTTGTTCACAAACTTTGAGTTAAGTTGGATGTTGGGCATAGTCATTCTGATCATCCTCATATCATTCACCAACTTATGAAATCTTACATAGTAATCTGTGATATTCTCTCCTGGGTTCATTTTGAAATGCTCGAACTCATCATACAGCTGTGACTCACGATCTTCCTTTGTGAGTTCTGACCCTGCCAACAACATTTTAACGTTGTCCCACACAGCCTTGGCTTCAGTGTTAAAATTGATGAGCTTGTATACATCCTTTGGAAGACCTTGAATGACTATGTTTGAGGCTCTAATATCAGCATCATACCTCTTCTTTTCTTCTTCATTAAGATCATTATAGTTTCTAGGTCTATCAATGCCCAAAGTTACAGTCCCATCTTCATCAGTTGTAACAACATCTCTGGTGGTGCCCATCTGATAGGGTCCTTCGTCAATTGACTTAAGAATATTAACACCATTTTCTTTTCCCAAGCAGTAAAGTCTTATTCGT
This sequence comes from Artemisia tridentata subsp. tridentata, assembly GCA_021014915.2. NCBI lineage: Eukaryota > Viridiplantae > Streptophyta > Magnoliopsida > Asterales > Asteraceae > Artemisia > Artemisia tridentata. The sequence goes on from CP139506.1 coordinate 409,674,409, forward strand.
TGTGCCCAAGACTCATAATCCGTCCTATCTAGCATAGGTGGACGAGTATCAGATCCTGCTGCTTGAATATCATCTGATGATGTACTTGATGTGGTAGCCATAGTAACTACGGGATTTTACAGATCTTGTGATTTAACCGAGAAATTGAATCTTTCGCGGGAATTTCTAAAATCACCAAGACACAAACCGCATACAAGTTTGAGAGACAAACCGAGTAGATTCAACAGATACAAACCGAGTCAACGAAGCTGAGACAAACCGAGTAGACACAAACCGAGTAAATTCTTCGGAGACAAACCGAGTCTACACAAGCCGAGTACACACAGATGGGACAAACCGAGTAGGTACAAACCGAGTAAATTTCTCTGAGACAAACCGAGTCTACACAAACCGAGTATGCACGCAGTTGGGACAAACCGAGTAGGTACAAACCGAGTAAATTTCTCTGAGACAAACCGAGTCTACACAAACCGAGTATGCAAAGCAGGGACAAACCGAGTACGCGCAGTAGGGACAAACCGAGTAGGCACAAACTCCCAGGCACGTCACTATCACTGCCTTTTGTCCTTTTGCCTAAACGAGTAAAAAGGACAAACCGTGTCCAAGATTGACACAAACCGAGTCCAAAAGTCGACCAAAATGGACAAACCGCTGCCAAGAACAACCCAACTACAACCCACGAATTTTCTCAAAATCACCACACCGTTCTTAGATCTGTGAATCCAAGCACTAAATACCACTCTAATACTATTCTTAAGCTAGAAAGTACAAAGAAAACCAACTTCTAAACACTAAACAAAGTACAATGATGAAATTTATGCTACTTGAACAAACCGAACTAAAACCTTAAAAACTACAAATCAAAACAAATCTAACCAAGAAATACTTAAAGAACTACACAAATCCAGTATAAAACAACTTCTAATCACTAAACAAAAACAAAAAATGAACCGTATGCAACTAATCAAACCGAACAAGAAAGATCTTGAAAACTACAAACCGAACCAAGTATAAACACCTCACAAACTACACAAATTCGTGAATACCAACTCTCATGGACCTAACCATGGCTCTTGATACCAATTGTAGGGTATTCACTATGCAAGAAACACTAGTTAGAGGCTTGTTTATGGATCGATTTATCAAGAACTTAGAGAGATAAAGGAAGAGATTGGGAGCCTTTGTAGAGAGAGAAACAAATGATATTAGATTAAGTGAAAAGGTCCAACCCTTCCCATGTGTGGGAAGGGATATATATACTACTACATATTATGTCCCTAGCGGACTGTGGAGCGAGCTGACAGTGGGGAAAGCCCCGACCCACTCCACAAATATAGATACGACTAATACTAATACTAATACTGATAATACTAAGATAATATAGATATGCCTACGAGCTATAGAAGTGCTAATTAGATGCTCGGGGTGACCGAGCCTTCATCTGAATATTTATATTCCTAACAAAATGGTAAAGAAGATAGAGGATATTCAGACAGTGGATGTTCAAGGCATATGACAGGCAACATGTCATATCTTTCAGACTTTATTGCTCTGGATGGAGGACCAGTTGTCTTTGGTGGTGGTATTGGAGGAAGGATTACTGGTAAATGGGTAATTAAAACTGGTAATCTTGATTTTGAAAATGTGTATTATGTACCAGAACTTAAGTACAATCTTTTCAGTGTATCACAAATTTGTGATAAACAGAACAAAGTTTTATTTACTGATACTGATTGTCTTATTCTTTCTCCTGATTTCAAGCTACCTGATGAAAGTCAAGTATTGCTTAAAATCCCTAGAAAGGATAATACATACAGTGTTGAGATGAATAAACTAGTTCCTAAGGTTGGACTTACTTGTCTTGTTGCAAAAGCCACATTGGAAGAATCAATGTTGTGGCACAGGAGGCTTGGTCATGTTAATTTTAAAACCATTAACAATATTGCTAAAAATGGGTTGGTAAGAAGTTTACCAAATAAAACTTTTCTCAATGACCAAACCTGTGTTTCTTGCCTTAAAGGTAAGCAACACAGAGCCTCATGTAAGCCAAAGACCCAGAACTCTATTTCTCAAGCTTTATATATGTTGCATATGGACTTGTTTGGTCCTACTTCTGTGAATAGCTTGAATTTTAAGAGATATTGTCTTGTTGTCACTGATGATTATAGTAGGTTTTTGTTGGGAATTAAATATTCTGAAGTTAGAGTATTAGAATTTACTCTAAGTCGAAGGTACTGCTAGTTCATGATCAAGGTACTGCTAGTACATGAAGGTACTGCTAGAGCAAGAAGGTACTGCTAGTTCAAGTTGAAGGTACTGCTAGTCGTATATGGTACTGCTGATCAGTGACTCATAGGATAAGATCAAGAAGATATTTATTGTATTTTGGTCAAACATATACGGTAGATAATATCTTACTCCATGTGCTTAGTTAACAAGTTGTATACATAGATACATGTTGTATCTTATGTACTGACACCAATAAGCATAAGTTAAACAAGTAAGTCGGTCAAGACTTTAAGCAATTTGTAAAGATCTTTTGCAACTATAAAAGAGATCTTAGACTAGTGATTAAGAAGGATGAAATAATTGAATAACTGTTAAGACATAGAACAAACAAAAATCACAAGTTGTAACATAAGATTCAAGGTTTTGTAACCCTAGTGAAAAACTCAAGATCACTCGTATTATTTGGAATAATATTGAATCGTTTAGTGAAATACTTTCTTTGTTCATTGTTAAGTAACAAATATAATTCTTCCATTTCCATAACATACACAACCTTCTAAGTGTGGTTAAGTAAATTCCGCGTGCTTAATCATATTAAGTCAATATATCTCATACACAAAGACACAAGGTTTAACCACCTTAATCGTGTATAACCAAGGTCCTCACAGTTGGTATCAGAGCTAGAGTTGATATATTTGAATTAGAAGAAGCTAAAATGGAAGCTCTTGATGTTCAAACAAATGTTGCTGCAAAGTTGCCCATAATCAAACCCAATGAGTTTGAGTTATGGAGGATGAGAATTGAGCAATATTTCATGGTCCAAGATTATACTCTTTGGGATATAATTATATATGGTGATTCCTTTTCACCAAGCTACTCAGAGGTTGTCCTAGAAGGTAAAACAAGTAGAAAAAGAAATACTGGACCAGTGTCAAATGATGAGAAGATACTGAAGAGAAATGATCAGAAAGCAAGAAATTTGCTGCTCATGACCATTCCTGGTGAGCAGATGCTATCATTTAACAAGTATCTTGATGCCAAGACTCTTTTTGAAGAGATTTGTGCATATTTTGGTGGTAATGAAACTACCAAAAAGACACAGAAGACACTACTAAAGCAACAATTTGAAAACTTTACTGCTTTTAGTAATGAATCTCTTGATAAGCTATTCTCAAGATTACACAAGCTTGTCAGTCAGTTAGCTGTGTTGGGTGTTGAGACAGAGAAGGAAGATCTCAACATGAAGTTTTTAAGAAGTCTACCTGATGAGTTCCACACTCATGTTATTGTCTGGATGAACAAACCAGACATTGAAACAATGAAGCTCAATGATTTGTACAACAACTTCAAAATTGTTGAACAAAGTCTTAGAAAGTCTGGAACTTATGGTACTAGTTCTGGGAACGTGGCACTTTTGTCATCTCCTAGTATTGGTAAGGCTGAAGAGGTAGAAGAAGTTGAAGGTGTTTCTAATGCTACAAATGGTGGTCCTTCTACTAGTGTACACAAGACTGTTGCAGGACTTGGTGATCCAGCATTCTATGTATTTATATCTAGTCAGTCTAGTGGTTCTCCTCTAAATCATGAAGACCTAGAGCAGGTTGATAGTGATGATTTGGAAGAGATGGACATCAAATGGCAGGTTGCTTTGCTCAGTATGAGAGCCAAGAAGCATTGGCAGAGAACTGGGAAGCAAATTACCATAAATGGTAATGATACTGCTGGGTTTGATAAGAAGAAAGTGGAGTGTTTCAACTGTCATAGGTTAGGACACTTTGCTAAGGAGTGTAGAAGCCCAAGAAAGCAGGAGAATAGAAACACATGGTATAAGCAAGATAGGAAAAAGGAAGTTACTGTTGAAGAGCCAAAGGCTATGTTGGCTATTGATGGTATTGGTTATGATTGGAGCTCTATGGCTATTGAAGAGGATGCACCACCAAATGCTGCTCTTTTGGCCAATGAATTTGCTCTAATGGCCCATTCTGATTCAGAGGTAAACAATATTACATCTTGTACTGAATCATGTCCTAATCTTAAAGCTTATGAAGACCTTAATAAGAGATTTGAAGCTCATAGAGAAGAGCTACTTAACTCTCTTTTTAATTTGGCTAATCACAAAAGAGGTCTAGCTGTTTTAGAAAAACAAGTCTTACATTTTAAAAATAATGAAATTCATTTTGCTGATGACATCAATATACTAAAAAATGACATTAAGATCAGAAATGAGTGTATTGCTGAGTTGAATGATTCATTAGCTAAACACAAGAATGAAAGAGAAAATGTAAAGGTTTCTGTGGATGTTTTAGCACATTCCTCAGAAGGATTCAATAAGCTTTGGGAAGCCCAAGTTATTGATAAGGTTAATTCTGGTGTTGGATTTAAGTCTGTACCCCCACCATACAGAGGTGTTCATTCACCTCCAGGTATTGATTTAGCACACACAGGGTTACCTGAGTTTCAAGAGCCAATCATGGAATATGGTTCTAAGGTCACTAAATCTCCAAAGATAGAAAAGGTAAGTAAAAGTTTAGATAAAACTTTATCTTATCAGGACAAGGTGTCCTTTGTTAAGAAAGGAGATGCTATAGTTGTTGAAGATTGCACAACTGATAGTGATAGTGAAGAAGAACAGGTTATGTCTAAACCTGTCTTGGTTAAGAAAGTAGGAACAAGTATTCCTAAGATAGTCAATCACAACACTAACAGGCCTAAGTCAAATGTTAAGACTGTTAGGAAACCAGTTAGATATTGTGAACAATATAGAACTACAAACAAGCCCAGAGGTAACCAAAGGAATTGGAACAACCTCAAGTCTAACCAATTAGGTGATGACTTTGCATTTTACAATAAAGCTTGTTATACATGTGGTAGTTTTGACTATCTTGCAGCTTTCTGCAACCAATGGGTATCTGGGTATGAAAACTATAGAGTGAATCACAAAAGGCAAACACCTAAATCTCACTTTCACTCTAGTTCTAAGAAATCAAACCCCAGAGTAGTCAAAAGCAAGTCTATCTCAAAATCTGATTCTGCTGATAGACCAAATGATCCTGCTGATAGCAAATTTTACTCTGCTGCTCGACCATTTATGACTATTAACCCAAAATCAACAGCTAAGGATGCAAAAACAACTTTCATACATGCATCTAAAACTGTTCTAAGACCCATTCAAACAAAAGCAGTGGTCCACAAACAAATTTGGAGACCAAAGGGTGTAACTTCAAAGTTAGCAAACTCTGCTGAACATGTTATTCACTCTGCTGCTAAGGGTAATAGGGCAAATGCTGTTAAGGCCTCAGCATGTTGGATTCAAAAATCCAATGTTGCATCAACAGTCCTTAAAAGATTAAACTATATTGATGCAAGAGGCAGATTCAAGTCAGTAATGGCTTGGATCCCCAAAGAAAACTAACTTTCTTATTTGTGTGCAGGGACATTCTATTGATCATCAAGATCAAGGATACTCAGATAGTGGATGTTCCAATCACATGACAGGCAACATGTCTTATCTTTCAGATTTTCAAGAATTCAATGGAGGATATGTTACCTTTGGAGGTGGTTTTCGTGGCAAAATTTCTGGTAAAGGTACTATTAAAACCGGAAATTTAGATTTTGAAAATGTGTACTATGTACAAGAGTTAAAGTATAATCTTTTTAGTGTTTCACAAATGTGTGACAAAAAGAATAATGTCCTTTTTACTGACACTGAATGTCTTGTTCTATCTAAGGATTTTAAGATGCCTGATGAAAATCAAGTACTTCTTAGAATTCCTAGAAAGGCCAATATGTATAGTGTTGATATGAAGAACATCATTCCTAAAGAAGACTTAACTTGTCTTGTATCAAAGGCCACATTGGATGAATCAATGTTATGGCATAGAAGGCTTGGTCATATTAACTTCAAAACCATAAATAAAATTGTTAAGAATGGTTTGGTAAGAGGTTTACCTCACAAAAGATTTGAAAATGATCAAACATGCATTGCTTGTCTAAAAGGCAAACAACACAAAGCCACTTGTAAGCCCAAAATTTTTAACTCTATCAATCAGTCATTGTTTATGCTGCATATGGACTTATTTGGACCAGTTTCAGTAAGGAGTATACAACATAAAAAATATTGTCTTGTTATAACTGATGACTATAGCAGATTTACATGGGTTTTCTTTTTAGCCACTAAGGATGAGACATCAAGCATCCTTAAGGAATTCATTACACTGATAGAAAACCAAGTAAGCAAGAAAGTAAAAGTCATTAGGAGTGATAATGAGACAGAGTTTAGAAATAGAGTTATGGATGATTTCTGCAAAGAAAAGGGTATTAGGAGAGAATATAGTGTTGCTAGAACACCACAACAGAATGGAGTGGTTGAAAGAAAGAATAGAACACTAATTGAAGCTGCTAGAACAATGTTAGCTGATTCTAAGCTACCTATAATCTTTTGGGCAGAGGCAATTAACACTGCTTGCTATGTTCAAAATAGAGTTTTAGCTGTGCAGCCTCACAATAAGACATCATATGAACTCTTTAATGGTAGAACTCCTGCAATAGGATTTCTTAGACCTTTTGGATGTCATGTGACAATTCTCAATACCTTAGACCATTTAGGAAAATTCGATGGTAAAGCATATGAAGGTTTCTTAGTTGGATATTCTCTTGTTAGCAAAGCTTTTAGAGTTTACAACTTAAGAACTGAAAAAGTTCAAGAAGAACTACATGTGGAGTTTCAGGAAAACAAATCCAATGTAGTAGGTCAAGGACCAAGATGGATATTTGATCTTGATTATCTAACAAATTCCATGAATTATTTACCTGTTGTTGCAGAAACTAATAATTTTTCAGGTTCACAAGCAACAAATGAGGTGAAGTTAGATAAAGATCAATCTGATGTCATTATGCCATTATGGTCAAGTACCAGTGTGGATTTAGCTTCAAACAATGATGAATCTTCTTATGGTAAAGCAAATGAAGATGTTGAGGCTCAAAGAAAAGATGTTGGAACAGAGGAACAACTCAATATGTTAAATATTGATGGTACTGCTGAGACAGAGCAAGGTACTATTAGTACTTCTCAAGGTACTGGTGGTTCATTTGAAGGAACTGTTAGTTCAGTTGAAGGTCCTGTTGGTCCTTCACACTCAAAAGATGCAGAGTTCCAAGAAGATGAAGTGGATTTGACTAATCTTTCACCATTTTATCATGTTCCTACTACCCCACACACAAGAATTCACAGAGTTCATTCCCTTGAAAATGTGATAGGAGATACACAATCTGGTGTGAAGACAAGAAGACAACTAGTCTCTTCAGACCAAAAAGGGGTTCTTGATGCTCTTTATGCTTCAAAGCAACATGAGCTTTCAAACTCTTGTTTATTTGTATGTTTTCTCTCTCAAAAGGAACCAAAGAATATTCTTACAGCCCTAGATGATTCAAGCTGGGTAGAGGCTATGCAAGAAGAGCTTCTTCAGTTCAAGATTCAAAAGGTTTGGGTGCTAGCTGATTTACCTACAGGTGAAAAGCTAATTGGCACTAGATGGGTTTTTAAGAACAAAAGGGATGACAGAGGAATTGTGATCAAGAATAAGGCTAGACTAGTAGCACAAGGGTACACATAAGAAGAAGGAATAGATTATGATGAAGTTTATGCTCCAGTAGCAAGGATTGAGGCAATTAGGCTGTTTCTAGCTTATGCTTCATTTTTAGGCTTCACAGTCTATCAAATGGATGTCAAAAGCGCATTTTTATATGGTGAAATTGGAAAAGAGGTGTATGTTTCACAACCTCCTGGTTTCATTGATCCATTACATCCAAACAAAGTGTACAGAGTAGTGAAAGCTCTCTATGGCCTTCATCAGGCACCAAGAGCTTGGTATGCAACACTTGCTTCCTACTTATTAGAAAATGGATTTCAAAGAGGGAAGATTGATCAGACACTTTTCATCAAACAGCACAAGAAGGATCTTCTGTTAGTGCAGGTGTATGTGGATGACATTATCTTTGGATCTACAAGGAAGGAAATGTGTTTAGAATTTGAGAAGCTTATGAAAGATAAGTTTCAAATGAGTTCTATGGGAGAACTTACATTCTTTTTGGGTTTGCAAGTTAAGCAATCATCTGAAGGCATATTTATTAGTCAAGACAAATATGTTGCAGAGATACTTAGAAAATTTCAATTTGCTGATTCAAAAATAGCAAGCACACCAATGGACCCAGAGAAGCACCTTCTGAAAGATGAAGATGGAGAAAATGTAGATGTACACAGTTACAGATCTATGATAGGCTCCTTGATGTATCTTACATCATCTAGACCTGATATCATGTTTCCTGTTTGTGTATGTGCAAGATTTCAAGTTACTCCAAAGGTTTCTCATTTAATTGCAGTCAAGAGAATTTTTAGATATCTCAAAGGTCAACCAAGGTTGGGTATATGGTATTCTAGAGAATCTCCTTTTGACTTGGTAGCATATTCGGATAGTGATTATGCTGGTGCTAGCTTGGACAGAAAGTCAACAACTGGAGGATGTCAATTCCTTGGGTGTAGACTTGTCTCATGGCAGTGTAAGAAGCAAACAAGTGTGGCAAATTCAACAACTGAAGCTGAATATATAACTGCTGCAAGTTGCTCTAGTCAAGTTCTATGGCTTCAAAACCAACTTCTTGATTATGGGTACAATTTCTTAAACACTGTTATTTACATTGACAATAGTAGTACAATTTGTATTATTAAAAATCCGGTACAACACTCTAAAACAAAACACATTGAAATTAGGCATCACTTTATAAGAGATTGCAATGAGAAAAGATTAATTCAAGTTCTTAAAATTGCTTCAGAGCATAATTTTGCAGATCTGTTAACAAAAGCTTTTGATGTTTCAAGATTTCAGTACTTAATAGCTAGTATTGGAATGCTTAATCTTTAAATTTTCAATATGATGTGTTTTTGTACATAAATTTTTGTTGGTACTGCTGGATTTATAAGGTACTGCTAATATATCAAAATTTGAATTGTGTTATTCATACAGTTGGTTATATGATTATACTAATGCAAGACAAGTACTTTGTACATTGTTCTTTTGGTTTTAGACTAACAATTTCAGGTATGAATATGTAAACACAAAGGATGTTTCAAGTGAAATGGAAACAGCAGAATGCTTATTAAATTGCTGACCATAGCAGATTTATGATGGACTGAGTTTAGGAATTAAACCTCCTTAAAACTTCTTTCTTGAAATCTAGTTATGATATTTCACATTGAATTGATGACTTAGTTGATCAGATAGTAACTGATACAACTCAATTTCTATCATTTTATACTTTCAAGTATAATGAGTTAGTCTAAGGACATCTGATAGAAATAACAGCTAGTGAAAGTGAATCTAACACTTGTGTTGGAGGTAACAATTACTATGAGCTGGAAACCCTGTCAAGAAAATCTTTTGAATAGATTTATCTTTTCACAGGCAGTTAGTGATAACTGAAATACATTGGTTCTCACACAACCAGAGGTTATTTTTAAACCGAAATTTTGATTAGGTGTCTGTTATACACTTGATTCTTTCAAAATGGTTGAATGTAGTATGATTTTTCAATTCTAAAATCATGAACATACTACTAAGTTAAATGATTTCTTAAAAGGATTTTTCAAGTATTCAGAAAAACCATTCATTGATGGACTATGAATCAAAATGTCCACTGATTCACCTCTCATAGGAGTTAACACACCTAGAAGTGATGAGGACAGCAACTTAAACTCTTAAGGAATTGATGGCTTCATGTACAATATTGTCTGAAAACAAGTTCAAACTGATAGATCAGGTGATATGAAGAGAAGTTCTTTAGTACATAGTGAGATCTTCCAAACAAGGGGAGGAAACAAAAAGTTATTTGCTTCAGGGGAGGAAATAATTGCCCAGTAAAGGAAGAATAAACCAATATATGGAAGGAAAAGACAAGAGCATACAAGATGATGATGTAGAGGTTGAAAATGATTAGAACAGATCAAATATCTAGAAGGGATGAAGCATTTCTAAAGGAGAAAGTTCTATCTAGATCAAACGAAGGAAAGTTTCAATTTCAGTTCATTATGTTTGTTTATCACTTGCAAAGGCATGCTGATAGATGATTTCACTTGTTGAAATCATTGCCTCTTACAATTCCTCCATCCAAGGAAATTGCACCATCTTTTGGTACAATGTTTTTGAATTGCTGAAGTCAAAGAAGAACAAGGCAGATGAGTTCAGAATAAAGAAGAATAGTTCAGATTCATGAAGTGTTTGAAAGATCTTCACAAGTCCTCATTTAATTCAGAAAACATGTTTGAATTGATTCACATGTTTAGGGGAGGATTGTTGGGAATTAAATATTCTGAAGTTAGAGTATTAGAATTTACTCTAAGTCGAAGGTACTGCTAGTTCATGATCAAGGTACTGCTAGTACATGAAGGTACTGCTAGAGCAAGAAGGTACTGCTAGTTCAAGTTGAAGGTACTGCTAGTCGTATATGGTACTGCTGATCAGTGACTCATAGGATAAGATCAAGAAGTTATTTATTGTATTTTGGTCAAACATATACGGTAGATAATATCTTACTCCATGTGCTTAGTTAACAAGTTGTATACATAGATACATGTTGTATCTTATGTACTGACACCAATAAGCATAAGTTAAACAAGTAAGTCGGTCAAGACTTTAAGCAATTTGTAAAGATCTTTTGCAACTATAAAAGAGATCTTAGACTAGTGATTAAGAAGGATGAAATAATTGAATAACTGTTAAGACATAGAACAAACAAAAATCACAAGTTGTAACATAAGATTCAAGGTTTTGTAACCCTAGTGAAAAACTCAAGATCACTCGTATTATTTGGAATAATATTGAATCGTTTAGTGAAATACTTTCTTTGTTCATTGTTAAGTAACAAATATAATTCTTCCATTTCCATAACATACACAACCTTCTAAGTGTGGTTAAGTAAATTCCGCGTGCTTAATCATATTAAGTCAATATATCTCATACACAAAGGCACAAGGTTTAACCACCTTAATCGTGTATAACCAAGGTCCCCACAGTTTTCTTGGGTATTCTTTATGAAAACTAAAGATGAGACAAGTGAAATCCTTAAGACCTTCATTGTTGAAGTAGAAAACCTAGTTGATAAGAAAGTTAAAATAATCAGATGTGACAATGGGACTGAATTTAAGAATAGGGTGATGGATGACTTTTGCAGAGAAAAAGGTATTAAGAGGGAGTTTAGTGTAGCTAGAACCCCACATCAAAATGGTGTAGCTGAGAGAAAGAATAGGACTCTTATAGAGGTTGCTAGGACAATGTTAGCAGACTCTAAGCTACCAGTTTCATTTTGGGCTGAAGCAGTTAGCACTGCTTGTTATGTGTTGAATAGGGTTTTAGTTGTGCAACCTCACAATAAGACTGCTTATGAGCTTCTTAGAGGTAGAACCCCTGCTTTAAGCTTCATGAGACCTTTTGGTTGTCATGTTACTATCCTTAATACCAAAGACCAACTAGGAAAGTTTGATGGGAAATCTGAGGAAGGTTTCTTTGTTGGTTATTCTCTGCACAGTAAGGCTTTTAGGGTGTACAATACAAGCACCAAGCATGTAGAAGAAAATCTGCACATAGAATTTTTGGAGAATAAACCAAATGTTGCAGGTGTAGGTCCAGATTGGATCTTTGATATTGACAGTCTTTCAGATTCCATGAATTATGTGCCTGTTACAGGTACAAATACTAACCATGATGCAGGTTCAGAGGAGGAAGATGATGATTGCATTTTCATACCATTCATGGAAGAAAGTCCAGTGAATGAGTCTTCTACAAAGAAAGATGATATTCCTTCATCAAGTGGTGTAGACAAAGAGAATGATGTTGCTGAAACAAGTGGTCAGAATGGTAAAGAAGCTGAAAATCCAACGAGCAGTACAAATGGAGTTAGTACTGCTCAGCCACAAGTTTCAACTGCTGAGCAAAATAGTGATGCTGCTGGACCAAGTCAACCTCATCTTGATTCATCAGTTGATACTGCTTCTCAAGTTGATGAGTTTGATTTCTTTGGAGATGGTCTGCAAAACATGCCTACCAGCTATGCAGCTCCTTCTACTCCCCATACTATTGTACATAGGAATCATCCACTTACCAATATCATAGGAGATGTACAATCTGGAGTCAAGACCAGAAGGCAAATTCAAGACCCAGATCATCATGGATTTCTCAGTGTGGTATATGAGGAGAAACATCATGATGATGAGAATGAGTGTATGTTTGTATGTTTTCTATCTCAGATTGAACCCAAGAATGTGCTAAAGGCTTTAGAAGAATCAAGTTGGGTTGAAGCTATGCAAGAAGAGCTACTTCAATTCAAAATTCAGAATGTATGGGTTCTGGTTGATCTACCTAAGGGGATGAGAGTGATTGGTACAAAGTGGGTATTCAGAAACAAGAAGGATGAGAGGGGCATTGTGATAAAGAACAAAGCAAGATTGGTTGCTCAAGGCTATACTCAGGAAGAGGGTATAGATTATGAGGAAGTTTTTGCTCCAGTTGCCAGGATTGAAGCAATAAGATTATTTCTTGCTTATGCTTCATTTATGGGGTTTATGGTCTATCAAATGGATGTGAAAAGTGCCTTTCTGTATGGTACTATTGATGAGGAGGTTTATGTTTCACAACCTCCAGGTTTTATAGACCCAGAGCATCCTGACAAGGTTTATAAGGTGGTGAAAGCTCTATATGGACTGCATCAGGCTCCAAGAGCTTGGTATGAAACTCTTGCTAAATGTCTTCTGAAGAATGGGTTTTATAGAGGGAAAATTGATCAAACTCTCTTTATTAAAAAGAACAAGGGTGATATTCTACTGGTACAAGTCTATGTAGATGACATCATTTTTGGTTCTACAAAGAAACATATGTGTAAGGAGTTTGAAAAGCTTATGAAAGACCAATTTCAGATGAGTTCTATGGGAGAGCTTACCTTCTTTCTAGGTCTTCAAGTACAGCAAAAGCCAGATGGTATATTTATCTCTCAGGATGAATATGTTGGTGAAATATTGAGGAAATTTCAATTCACAGATGCCAAGGTTGCTAGTACACCAGTTGACAAGGAGACACATTTGCTATTAAAGGATCACAGTGGTGAAGATGTGGATGTGCACATGTATAGATCTATGATTGGGTCTCTGATGTACCTTACATCATCTAGGCCTGACATTATGTTTGCTGTTTGTGCCTGTGCAAGATTCCAAGTAAATCCTAAGGTGTCTCATCTCACAGCAGTAAAGAGAATCTTCAGATACCTTAAAGGTCAGCCTAACTTGGGGCTATGGTATCCTAAAGAGTCTGCATTTGATCTAGTGGCATTCTCTGATTCTGATTATGCTGGTGCTAGCATGGATAGAAAGTCTACAATAGGTGGTTGTCAGTTCTTAGGTTGAAGACTAATCTCTTGGCAGTGTAAGAAGCAGACTATGGTGGCCACATCTACTACTAAAGCAGAATATGTGGCAGCTGCAAGTTGTTGTGCTCAAGTTCTATGTATTCAAAACCAGATGCTTGATTATGGGTACAATTTCTTAAACACAATTATACATATAGACAATAGCAGTACAATGTGTATCATTAAGAATCCAGTTCAACATTCAAAAACTAAACATATTGAAATTAGACATCACTTTATAAGAGACTGTGCTGAAAAGAAGTTAATAAAAGTTGTTAAAATACACACTGATGACAACTTTGCTGATCTCTTAACAAAAGGTTTTGATGTAAGCAGATTTCAGTACTTGGTAACAGGTATTGGAATGCTTAATCCTTCAAAAGATAAATGTCTAAATGTTTTTGGTTTTTGTACTGCTAGTTGTGCTATTTATATAGTTAGTACTGCTTGGTAATTTTTGGTACTGTTAGTCAATTGTGATAACTGTTAAAAGAGAATTTTGTGTATTGTGTTTTCTTTGGTTTTGGACTAACATTTCAGGTTAAGAAAAGCTTTTTGCTTTGGATTGTGCTTTGAAAAGTATGGTGGTTCGGATCGTCAAGTGTGAATGCTTGTCACACAACAAATGGTAATTGATTCACCATGTCTAACCAACATAAGAATCAACTAGTCCAGATCAAACGGTTTCTGGTAAAGACTACTCAAATCCGTTTATGGTTGACAGTTTACCAAAAACTGGTTGGTTATTGATGACATCAAATAACGACATATTATTAGCGTCATTTATCCTATAGTATTGACTTGTTTTATATCACTTTATATGAGAATTGATACTTAATCGTTTACTTTTGTAATTCTCAGTTATAAACAAGCATTAGGTGAAAGTTAATGATTTCGGACGGAAATTGGAGCAAAATGAATCAAGTTGGAAAAGTCTACTGAACTGAAGGAAGATGCGTCGTATCATTCTTGATAGATACGTCGTACATAAAGACTTAGACGAATCAAAGACCATTGCCTGACTTTGAAGCATGCGCCGCATCTGATTTTATCATGCGTCGCAAATGAAACTTTGGTCAACGAAGAAGAACCAACTTGTTCTACTCCAGATACGCCGCATCGGACCAATCCGATGCGCCGTATCGGCCATACACAATCCTTACCAAGAAATCAAGTGGAGATTAGAAGCTTAATGAAGAAGTCAAGATTACAAGTCGACACTTGAAGATGATTTCGTATTTTGGCCATAAAATCTTCATCCGGACTTCGTTTTAGTTGATTCAAGCGGCCACGGAAAGAGAAAAAGGAAATCTACCTGTATCTGAAGGAGATGCGGCGCATCAGGTCTTTAGATGCGCCGTATTGGGAGATGCTCCATATCAGATTTATAGATGCGCCATATCGGGTCAGTTTCAGACTTGGAGACTATGTTTACTTATAGATGCGGCGCATTTAACTCTCTAGATGCGCCGTATCGACCCAGATTTCAGAATCTATAAATACCGAACTCATTAACGAATTAGGGCATCATTGGGGACCCTCGGGATCATTCCCAGGCGTCTGTAAACGTCCCAAAATAGCAGAAGACTATATTGAAGATCCATTCCATCCACGAAGAACATCTCAAGCCAATTTATTTTGTTTAATCATTCGGTTAGCTTGTAGTTTTCATTATGATTTCTATCTTTTATGCTATGATTCAAACATTGTGTATTGTTACTGAGATTATGGGCTAACACCCTTAGGTGTTAGCCATGTTTATGAAGTTTTATTAGTTTTTATGATTTTGTCGATGTGTTTGCTTTGTTATTGGATTGGGTGCTTGTCGATAAAAACTCGTTTATTGCTTATAACTAGTAGAAGTCTATGTAACTAGGTTATGATCCTTATAACTTTAATTGATGTGACTTAACTACCTGTAATTGTGGTTGCTTAGGTTGAGTTATTTGCGTGTTTACCCGAATCTCTATTAGGAATAATTGTTTGGCATAAACGGAACGTGTCTACAACCTAATAGGACTAGTAGCGTGTAATACCGAACTAGGTTAGATGGTTTAAAGCAATAAGTTAGTATTGATGCTAGACGAGTCACTATGATCATGTCCTCTTTCCCACCACGATGGTAGGTTATTTAATCGTGACAGGATTAATAATCGGATTGGCGACAAAACAATTGAATGAATTAAAACAAGTAGACATAAGCATGTATAACTATAAAATGGATTAGACGTGGCTAACCCGTTCTTCCTATCTATCTTCATCTATCTTTAATTTGCTTTTAATTAGTTTAATATTTATTTTCTCGTATTTAGTTTAATTAAACACACAAAATCGTGATAGCCTCTCAGGCTAAAACCCCAAAAATATTTACTTGCTTTCTAGGTTAGTTAGTTTAGTAATTAGAATACCTTTAGATCACTTTAGCTTCGCTCCTAGTGAACGACCCTTGCTTACCTAAAAACTATCTACATTGATCGGGTACACTGCTCGTGAGTGTTTAGAGTCTATAGGTTAGTTCGGCAATAAATAAATTTAAAACTTGGTTGATTTTTATAGACCTAAAAAAACACATCAAGTTTTTGGCGCCGCTGCCGGGGAGTGATTGTTTTAATTTGATTTATTGGTATTTTAGTTTAGTTAGTTTTTTTGTTTTGTTTCTGTGTTTCTATCTCAGAAAGGCAATACGGCGTATCCTTGTCTGTGGATGCGGCGTATCTGTCTTATATCAATACGGCGTATACAGGTCAATTGTATACGGCGTATTGACGTTCTGTGACCAATTTTTTTTTTATCATTTTTCTTTATTTTTGTTTATTTAATTTTTATTTTTCGTTTTAGTTTTTATTGTTTTTGTTTCAGTTACTGCTGTTCTTGGTTGTTTATCTTTTAGGTAATAATGATGATGGATAATCCTGACATAACTATGGAAGAATATCTTAGGCTTAACAAAGAAAGATCCTTGTGCAATAAAAAGGTTTACGATTGGGAATGAGCAAGATATGGTGCACAAGTCATCAATGATAAAGAACCCACGATGGAAGAGTACTTATTATCAAAGCAGGAAAAATCTGGGAAAGAAAGAAACAAATTGCCATTTCGACACACTTGGACTTTATCCAATGATGATGATGAAGAAGAATCATACGATTTTAGTGCAATTAGGTTTCCGGCAATAGTTATTGATGATGTTATTTCTCCGAAAGTTGCCCAATATGAAGAAGAGTCACAAGTGTTTGATTTGAATGAAAATCCGGCAATTGTTTACAAAGAAGCTTATTCATCCGAAAGTGCTTATGATGAAAATGAAGATGAATGTGTGATGCGTGGTTTTGCGACCTTACAACAGGTTTTACCTCTCGAGGGATCTTGAGAAGCTTGCAATCCCCACCAGGCAGTGTACCTGACCGATGTAGTATAGTGAAGTGGCAAGTACCGGGGGATTGATCGTTCAACTCAAAGAATAGTGTTCGTTAGGATTGAAATTTATCTACTAGGTCTAGAGGTGAGGGATGATTCTTTTTGTATTTTTATATTTTATGCAAAGCAAGTAAAAATCTCGGGTTTTGGAAGGAGAGGCAGAATTAGTTGCTAATCAACTAACCCAAAAACTACTACTTAAACTAATGTGCAGGAAAGTAAACTAGGGTTCTACAAGGGAAGTGAAGCATGTCTACCTATGATATGTTACTCCTTGCTAGCTATCCAATTCTACCTATTGAATTGTCACACCTTGTTTTAATTGACGGGTTGTATTCCTTAATACCATTCGTGGGGTGGCGTACGTACTTCCCCAACTCTATAAGCTCCTACTTCACTCCTATGTCGAGCCGGCTAAGAAGCTCCTAACATGGGATCACTAGAATTCGCTCATGCATTAAATACAACCAAATAAACCTAGTACGCATTGGTTCATGTTTCTTAAGACGTTCAAGCAAGTTACCGTATAGGAGGTTAGCCAGTTTTCTTAAGCCTAACATCGATATCACCCAATCAAACAAGAGACAATAGGAAACAAGAATTATAAGCTAAACCAATTAGATCTATTGAAGTGTCACACCTTTATTGATGACGATAGACACATACATTAACAAGGAATCAATAAGATCTAATTAATTATATACAAGTTTCACACAATCATAAGTAGACACAAGGTGAATTAGCAAAGCATGATCAATGAAGGGCAAACAACCACAATAATGAAAGACATAATTAAGTTAAAATCAACAAACCAATATTTGATGTTTATGAAGTGATTGAAACCCTCTAAGTTGCTGGAAAAACACCTACCTAAACCCTAGAATCGGACTTAGGGTTTAGGGCTTACAAATAATGAAGTTATAAGGTTATATTTATAGGTAACTTTCTGTCGGCCCGATCTGACGGCGTCAGCCTTCACAAGTGACGGCGTCAGCTCCCCTTTTTCACCAGATTGTAGATCTTTTCGTCCCGATTCCGTGGCCTCTTGAATCACCTAAATCCGAGTTCATATGAAGATTTTATGGCCAAAACAGTGACAGCTACTCCGCGCGTAAGTTGTGATTGTCTTGATAAACTTGTGGCGGTTTCACTAAGGTTCCTTCTCGTGTAAGAATACTTTGACGCCGTCACTCTAAATCATCTGACGTCGTCAGGTCTATGATCCTGACGCCGTCACCTTCAAAAATCCTCTGGCCCGCCTCTCTTTAACTTAACACTTGACGGCCTACATCCATTAACACGTGACGCCGTCAGACTTCCTTTGTAAAACTTTCTGGCGCGTCACGTGTATAATTCCACCACTTTCATCTTCAAGTGACGGCGTCAGCATCCAAAGCCTGACGCTGTCAGGTGTAAAATCCTGACTTTCCTTGGTCTTTTTGTTTTCTTCATTCTTGAGCATAAAAACGCCCAAAAAGCTCCAAAATGCTTCATATTCCAGAAATCACGTCCCAAGTACCTAAAATGAGAAAAGAAATGATTTAGGGCAATATTTGATCATATAATCGCGGATTAGTGCTTAAATGACCCCCTAAAAGCGGTACACTTTTCGCTTCATCAAATATCCCTACACTTGGGATTTGCTTGTCCTCAAGCAAATGAGCTTTTCCACCAATTGAAATACAAGTTAGGGGTCATTTAACATTAATATAAAAGTAATTACAACAAATGATCATTCCACCTTGGTCAAAATAAGCACGGAAATTATACACTAGCACCTCACAATAAGTGTTTGGATACTCTCATCCCTCGGGTGTTGTAAATTTATATATCATAAATGGAAATGGAAGAATATCGCTCACTACCTGTGATAGAAAATAGATTACCATAGGCTTGGGAAAGGATCACGCCTCTACCACTTTTGGCGTAAGCACCTAGGATAAACTATCAAAGAGGTCTTTACAAAGGGTTATAACGTTAGGTGTAGGGATAAGGAAAACACGGTTTGTTGGATAAGGATATTTTTACTGGTGGCAAGTCAATCATCTTGGTCAATTACATGTAGAATGAGGCGTTGCTAAGCCAAGACTCGACTCAACTTAAACTAATCACGAACTAATAAACATAGAACAAAACAAAACATAAATAAAAGATAGAGGCGGATGGTAGTCCGTATGTTTTTTCTACTTTTCTTTTTCTCCTTTTTTTTTGTATTTTTCTTGATTTTTTTATTTATTTATTTTTTTTATTTTTTATTTTTTTTTTATTTTTTTCATACACTCTTGCCCTACCATCCAAAATAATACATCACTAGGGATTCTTTGTACCATCCCTACACTTGAACTTTTACATACTTTACATAAAATTATTCTAATGACTCGAATCAAGATAATCGAAACATTTGGAGTACTTTAAAATATTAACGTACATATGGGGGTAATAAATGATGTTCTTCCCCATTACTCCATTACACTAGTACTTTACCCATGAGTCCCAATCGTCCCAAAACAATATGTACAAGGATATGACTCGACTTAGCAACCATGTAATCAATTAGATAATTAACTAAGGGTTTAAACAAATGTTGTCACAATAATGCACTACAGATGAGTGCACACAAGGTAGGCTAAGGCGATTTGGGTGTACATTTAAGTGGGTGTAAACAAATTCTTCCTTTAAGTAAAATGCTTAAAGGTCGAAATGAAAAGATAGGCTCTGAGGGGTGTACTAGGGGTATCGTGTACTAAAAATGAGTACAACGCAAAGGGTGTGGGAGAATTACTTGACCAATGTAGCCAATGTAATTGTAACAAAAACACAGGTGTAAAACAATGGGTTAATCCTAATGCCTCTTATCATGTAGTCAATCCTAACTACACGAATGTAGTCTCACTAGCGGTCTCGGTATGCATCACAAACGCAAGTTCTAGAATCTATAAACTACCGGTACACTCATAAGCACCAACAATGAATGCTTTTTCCTAAAGATATAAAGGCGAACCTCACATATTTGGGGTGGAAATTTTTGAGTGGTATGGTTTTTGTGCTAGTCATACAATTCCCTATCCATGAGACGCTTATTAAAATCAAAGTTTCACTCCTATATGTTGTAAAAAATTTTAAATTTGGTGCTAAAATTGCCCTAACAAATATTTCTCTTGGCTTTATTACACATTCACTATTAAACAAAACAAAAATAAAGCGAAGTTGTAGTTTCTAAGGCATCCTAATTTACCCTCCCTACACTTAATCCGAACATTGTCCCCAATGTTCTAGACAAAAGATGTAAAAGTAAAAATAAATGAGAATGGAAGAAACTAATACTCCCCTGATTCGCTCGGTATGGATGATGTGATAATATGGTTAAATCTCCCTCCAAGAGAATGAACATGATAAGCTTCACTCCAGAAATATAATCATCCTCTTGATGTGTTGCACGTACATCTTCTTATCCAATAATACCTGTAACCAACAAACACAAAAACCAAAGCATCAAACCGAACAAAGAAAAACCACAACTAGATGTATTTCTAGACTTAGAAATAAAAACAAAACAAAACAATAAAAGGATAGGATACTTGCGGGATGAATTACAAATGGGAACTCATAAATCATGTCCACAAGTATTGACACACAAACAAGATAAAATATATGCTAATCATGAATTGTGAATTTTCCATGTTTGAATTTTGTTCTTTTTAACAAAATATAAACTTCCCTACACTTATCTTTTTGTAAAATACCTTTATATGCAATTAAGACGAAGTTAAGAACAAAATAAAGCATTTTCACAAATTATTCGAAACATGAAAATTTAGCAATTATGATTAAGCATATATGAACAAACAAACAAATAAAATAAAAACATCAAACAATTAAAAACATGGGTTGCCTCCCAAGAAGCGCTTGTTTTTGTTCGAGTCACGAGCCTGACTCTGCCCTTATTTAACGGATAAAGGAGAGGTTTTCCCTACACTTAGGGTTAAGTGCGGGTGAAAGTAGCGATACACACCCTTAGGGTGGAAATATGCCACGTGAGGTGAAGGAGGTGAGTGAATGGCTTCCTTCATCCTAAAACTACCCGGATAATAAGGGTTGATGGGTGGGTCGGTTCCTCTTTTGTCTCCTAGAAATGTATCTAAGGATGGAAAGTTGTGTAAAGGTTGAGGTTCCGGTTCATCAACACTAGGAAATTCCCTAGAACTAAGAGTAAGGTCATCACTAAAAGTGTTCAAACCTATATCCTCTAGTTGTGCTTGGTCCAAGGGTTCTACCTCCATCGGGATTCCTAAAGTCTCTTCTACTTCTTCCGGGTAAGTCACGGGCGCTGTGGGTGCCTCAAATGATGGTGGGTTTTGTGGAGTACTTGGTGGACTTGGATTTTCTACTTTATCCTCCATCTTATCTTGATTACCTATGTGCTTATTATGTGATTTGTTGAAGTCTATCCCCAACATGCACCTAGGTATCTCAAATCCTTTTCTATTCATCTCAAATTCTTGGTCCGATTCATAAGAATCATTCTCAATAACTTGATCACTATGTTCCATTTGCCTAAAGGATTCCTCATACTCATCATATGTCTTGGTGAAATCTAATCCAAGCATGCACCTAGGTAGTTCAACATTAACCATCTCACAATCTTGGTCAGGTTCTAAGTTCATGTTCTTAGAAACTAGGTTATCTTGCTCATACGAATCCACCAATTCGTCGTACTTATGGGCCATGGTGAAGGAGCTTTCCTCAAAATTCATCCATTGAGTCTCACTAAAAGGAATTGATCCTGATAATGATCGTCTAATAGAGATCACACATGCATAGAATTCATCAAACCCATCTAACTTTACCCCCAAATCCTCTTGGGTGTCACTAAGATTACGCAAAAATTCATCGTAGGAAGCAAATCTATTGGTGAAATATAATTGTTCCTCAATTGTCAATGATCTAAATGGAATTTCATCCGCCATAGTGACAAATGAAAAATGGTTTTATAAACAATGAGCACAAAGAAAAAGATAGACTATAAGAAAGCTAATAAAAAGAAAATAAAAATCTCACTAAGATAGGAATCTAATGAGTAGACCTAATAAAAAGAAATTTCAACCTAAGCAATAACTACTCCCCGGGCTGCGGCGCCAAAAACTTGATGCGTGGTTTTGCGACCTTACAATAGGTTTTACCTCTCGAGGGATCTCGAGAAGCTTGCAATCCCCACCAGGCAGTGTACCTGACCGATGTAGTATAGTAAAGTGGCAAGTACCGGGGGATTGATGGTTCAACTCAAAGAATGGTGTTCGTTAGGATTGAAATTTATCTACTAGGTCTAGAGGTGAGGGATGATTCTTTTTGTATTTTTATATTTTATGAAAAGCAAGTAAAAATCTCGGGTTTTGGAAGGAGAGGCGGAATTAGTTGCTAATCAACTAACCCAAAAACTACTACTTAAACTAATGTGCAGGAAAGTAAACTAGGGTTCTACAAGGGAAGTGAAGCATGTCTACCTATGATATGTTACTCCTTGCTAGCTATCCAATTCTACCTATTGAATTGTCACACCTTGTTTTAATTGATGGGTTGTATTCCTTAATACCATTCGTGGGGTGGCGTACGTACTTCCCCAACTCTATAAGCTCCTACTTCACTCCTATGTCGAGCCGGCTAAGAAGCTCCTAACATGGGATCACTAGAATTCGCTCATGCATTAAATACAACCAAATAAACCTAGTACGCATTGGTTCATGTTTCTTAAGACGTTCAAGCAAGTTACCGTATAGGAGGTTAGCCAGTTTTCTTAAGCCTAACATCGATATCACCCAATCAAACAAGAGACAATAGGAAACAAGAATTATAAGCTAAACCAATTAGATCTATTGAAGTGTCACACCTTTATTGATGACGATAGACACATACATCAACAAGGAATCAATAAGATCTAATTAATTATATACAAGTTTCACACAATCATAAGTAGACACAAGGTGAATTAGCAAAGCATGATCAATGAAGGGCAAACAACCACAATAATGAAAGACA
Source organism: Artemisia tridentata subsp. tridentata (assembly GCA_021014915.2). Lineage (NCBI taxonomy): Eukaryota > Viridiplantae > Streptophyta > Magnoliopsida > Asterales > Asteraceae > Artemisia > Artemisia tridentata. The sequence goes on from CP139506.1 coordinate 409,697,533, forward strand.
TAATTAAGTTAAAATCAACAAACCAATATTTGATGTTTATGAAGTGATTGAAACCCTCTAAGTTGCTGGAAAAACACCTACCTAAACCCTAGAATCGGACTTAGGGTTTAGGGCTTACAAATAATGAAGTTATAAGGTTATATTTATAGGTAACTTTCTGTCGGCCCGATCTGATGGCATCAGCCTTCACAAGTGACGGTGTCAGCTCCCCTTTTTCACCAAATTGTAGATCTTTTCGTCCCGATTCCGTGGCCTCTTGAATCACCTAAATCCGAGTTCGTATGAAGATTTTATGGCCAAAACAGTGACAGCTACTCCGCGCGCGAGTTGTGATTGTCTTGATTAACTTGTGGCGGTTTCACTAAGGTTCCTTCTCGTGTAAGAATACTTTGACGCCGTCACTCTATATCATCTGACGTCGTCAGGTCTATGATCCTGACGCCGTCACCTTCAAAAATCCTCTGGCCCATCTCTCTTTAACTTAACACTTGACGACCTACATCCATTAACAAGTGACGGCGTCAGCATCCAAAGCCTGACACCGTCAGGTGTAAAATCCTGACTTTCCTTGGTCTTTTTGTTTTCTTCATTCTTGAGCATAAAAACGTCCAAAAAGCTCCAAAATGCTTCATATTCCAGAAATCACGTCCCAAGTACCTAAAATGAGAAAAGAAACGATTTAGGGCAATATTTGATCATATAATCGCGGATTAGGGCTTAAATGACCCCCTAAAAGCGGTACACTTTTCACTTCATCAATGTGGAACAATGGTGTATGGTGCTATTACTTGTGATTTTTCACCCGAGTTGGAAAATATATTCTCATCATATCAAAAACACCATGATGATATTCCATCGGATGAAGATAATGAGTATTCTCATATTGAAAGTTTTGATTGTATTGTGTACGATGCCATACCGCAATTGCCACAACAAAATGAAATATTCATGCGTGGAACAAATGAGCCAGATTATGACCCCACAAAGGATTTTGAAGAAATGTGGGATGACTTATTTGAGGCGGCTATTCGGGAAAAGGATGAAATTACAAGACTACTAGTTGAAGATGGAGACTCACAAGATGAATTGGAGTCACTTACAACAAAAAGTGGTACTAATTTATTTAATATTATTAATCCCGTTACTAATAATCTTGCTAGTTTTCCTAAACAGGTTGCAAAACGAAAGAATGATGAGGTGGAATTTACTACACCAACTAATGATGAATATAAAGCACCTGTTATCAACCCATTTTTGGTTGAAATAGAAAAAGAATTCAAGGATGAGCTGATGGACACGACCATGATTGAAGAGGGTGATTTCAATCCTATGAAGGATATAGAGGAACCCGAACTTTTACTCGCCAAAGACCCTTTCTCATCTTTTATGGAAGTCAAGGGACGCCTTACTACCAATAGAACAAACGAAGAAGAAGGGAGATTCATTGATCCTCAACATACTACTCTCTCACATGTAATGTTCATGTCATCCAATTTAACAACCAAACCGGGTAAGGTAATGAACGAAGTACACATATTGCCAAGGTATTATCTTTACATATTCTATCCATCTCTTGTAGCAAATTTACACCGTTATGGTGCTTATTGCTACTATCACCCGCAGTTGACCGCAAGTGGGGGGAAAAACACCCTATTGCCTGGTAAATAAGGGTGGAGTCAGGCTCGTGACTCTAACAAAAATAAGCGCTTCTTGGGAGGCAACCCATGCTTGTCTTTTATTTTCTTTTTAGTTTATTTTTATTTTTGTATTTCTGTCAGTTGGTCAAATACGACGCATGCACTTTTAGTAGATGCGTCGCATTAACCCGTGACGTGCATTTTAGTATTTCCTACAGTTTGTTGATGCGGCGTATCCAGTATTCCATGGATACGGCGCATCGACACTCTGACCTGTAATTTTTCGTAATTTTATTTTTCTAACCAATGATTAACGAGATGTTCTCGAGTCTATTTTTCTGTGGTCTCTATATTTTTACAGGTCTGGACGATTGAAGATGTTGATGAACTCCCACATTTTATATGCTCGCATTCTTACATGGAGGATCATACCGAGCAAATCTCAGGGGAGTTCTCCGTTCTAATTCTTTCTATCTCTTGTTTTTAATTTTAAATACAAACAACGAGGACGTTATTTAACTTAAGTGGGGGGATGGAGAATTAGAACGTTACTTGTCCTAAATTTTCAAAAATATGCTTTAATCTATGCTTAATTATCAAAATTTAATTTTTTTTAGCATGTTTTTGTTTAATCTAAGTTGCATAGCTGCACACATAATTTTATTTTCAAAAATTGTGAACTTATCAAAATTCACAAATCTATGAGTGTGCCGGTGACTTGTAAACTTTAGAACTTGGCTTGTATACTATTCGAAACCACCATAATGAGTATTATTGATATAATTGGAGTGACTTGTCTAACTTGGTAAATTTCTAGGATTACACCCAAAAAGCCTATATATGTTATGTGTTATTAACTAACTACACTGGTTAGTTAACCCCCGTATAAACCCTTTGTTTACTCTCATTTTTAGAGTAAGATACCCCTAGAAAAACCCTCAGAGCCATTCCTTTCGTTTCTTACACCAATGTTTAAAATGTTTCGTTACACCCTTACACCTTAGCCTACCTTGTAGATTAAAATCCGTGGTTGGTTAATTGCTTTAGGCAAAGTGTGTTTCCTTACATTACCTGTGTTCGCGTGCGTAATTCATTATCTATGGTTAAGGTCGAAAAATTGCACAATGCAATTGGAGTGAAAGTAAATATTGTATATCTTTGAGTTTATTTTTCGTGTGTTTACTACTTTCGCTATTACAGTTATTTCTGAAAATATGAAAAGTATGGAAAAAATTATCCGGAAAAATGGTGATAGAAAAGTTGTGAAATTTTACACATTAAAAAAAAAAAAAAAAAAATCGAAAAAAAATAGAAAAGAAAAAGGAAAAGGAAAAAGTTGGATGTTTGTTTGAACTAACTTATGTAAAGTTTTGTATTAAGTGGTCGATATCACCACTATTTGTTATATATTATATTTATGGATTGAATGGGAGTTGGCCGTTATGGGAACGCCAACTAAGGTTATTCTTTGATTGAGATCTTGTTGAGTATAATTCGTGTCTACCTAAAGCGTGTGTTTCAAGTGTCAAAGCGTGAGTTATTCAGTGATATGAGTCTTATTCATGGGATGGTTGGGAAAGTAATTAACCACACTTAGGATTTTAATCTATTTGTTTTGTTTATTTTTCATTTTACACCAATTTATATCCCAAATATTATCCATACCCTATATCATCCTTCATCCAAACCTTTGATTTATTGAGATTAGGGATTTGAGCAATCTTAAGTATCGTAGTCGTGGATTCGACTATGTATTTATGATTTTGTCGCCCTTTTTGATATAATATTATTGGTGAAGATTACTTGGTCCTCTCTTTAGCCTATTCGAGTTAAGGAATTGAGCAATTGCGAGTATCGTGGTCGTGGATTCGATCATGTATTTGTAATTTTGTCGCCTTTTCTGGAATATGAGATCGATAGAGATTAAAAAGGATGATCAACCCTTAACAAAAAAACCCTTTTTACCGCTTTAGACTTGTTACTCCTTAGCTTTAGTGGGGGAGATGTGTATCATTGCCAAGCTTATGATAGAATATTCGTCACGACTGGACAGTTAAACGATTAGATTTGCTTTCATCGAAATATTTTATTTTATTTCTAATTCGTTAAGTGTTTGGTTGTGCAATTATGATAAAACGAATAAATGCTTAATTGTAAAAATACATCCTATTGAGGATACATTTTCATAAGTTTTAATCTAAGGTTTACTTGAGGACAAGTAAAGTTCAAGTGGGGGGATATTTGATGACATCAAATAACGACATATTATTAGCATCATTTATCCTATAGTATTGACTTGTTTTATATCACTTTATATGAGAATTGATACTTAATCGTTTACTTTTGTAATTCTCAGTTATAAACAAGCATTAGGTGAAAGTTAATGATTTTGGACGGAAATTGGAGCAAAATGAATCAAGTTGGAAAAGTCTAATGAACTGAAGGAAGATGCGCCGTATCATTCTTGATAGATACGTCGTACATAAAGACTTAGACGAATCAAAGACCATTGCCTGACTTTGAAGCATGCGCCGCATCTGATTTTATCATGCGTCGCATATGAAACTTTGGTCAACGAAGAAGAACCAACTTGTTCTACTCCAGATACACTGCATCGGACCAATCCGATGTGCCGTATCGGCCATACACAATCCTTACCAAGAAATCAAGTGGAGATTAGAAGCTTAATGAAGAAGTCAAGATTACAAGTCGACACTTGAAGATGATTTCGTATTTTGGCCATAAAATCTTCATCCGGACTCCGTTTTAGTTGATTCAAGCGGCCACGGAAAGAGAAAAAGGAGATCTACCTGTATCTGAAGGAGATGCGGCACATCAGGTCTTTAGATGCGCCGTATTGGGAGATGCTCCATATCAGATTTTTAGATGCGCCATATCGGGTCAGTTTCAGACTTGGAGGCTACGTTTACTTATAGATGCGGCGCATCTAACTCTCTAGATGCGCCGTATCGACCCAGATTTTAGAATCTATAAATACCGAACTCATTAACGAATTAGGGCATCATTGGGGACCCTCGGGATCATTCCCAGGCGTCTGTAAACGTCCCAAAACAGCAGAAGACTATATTGAAGATCCATTCTATCCACGAAGAACATCTCAAGCCAATTTACTTTGTTTAATCATTCGGTTAGCGTGTAGTTTTCATTATGATTTCTATCTTTTATGCTATGATTCAAACATTGTGTATTGTTACTGAGATTATGGGCTAACACCCTTAGGTGTTAGCCATGTTTATGAAGTTTTATTAGTTTTTATGATTTTGTCGATGTGTTTGCTTTGTTATTGGATTGGGTGCTTGTCGATAAAAACTCGTTTATTGCTTATAACTAGTAGAAGTCTATGTAACTAGGTTATGATCCTTATAACTTTAATTGATGTGACTTAACTACCTGTAATTGTGGTTGCTTAGGTTGAGTTATTTGCGTGTTAACCCAAATCTCTATTAGGAATCATTGTTTGGCATAAACGGAACGTGTCTACAACCTAATAGGACTAGTAGCGTGTAATACCGAACTAGGTTAGATGGTTTAAAGCAATAAGTTAGTATTGATGCCAGACGAGTCACTATGATCATGTCCTCTTTCCCACCACGATGGTAGGTTATTTAATCGTGACAGGATTAATAATCGGATTGGCGACAAAACAATTGAATGAATTAAAACAAGTAGACATAAGCATGTATAACTATAAAATGGATTAGACGTGGCTAACCAGTTCTTCCTATCTATCTTCATCTATCTTTAATTTGCTTTTAATTAGTTTAATATTTATTTTCTCGTATTTAGTTTAATTAAACACACAAAATCGTGATAGCCTCTCAGGCTAAAACCCCCAAAACATTTACTTGCTTTCTAGGTTAGTTAGTTTAGTAATTAGAATACCTTTAGATCACTTTAGCTTCGCTCCTAGTGAACGACCCTTGCTTACCTAAAAACTATCTACATTGATCGGGTACACTGCTCGTGAGTGTTTAAAGTCTATAGGTTAGTTCGGCAATAAATAAATTTAAAACTTGGTTGATTTTTATAGACCTAAAAAAACACATCAGTTATCGACTCACCAAATCTAAGTGTGAAGAGTTGGCTAGTCCATAGCAAACGGCTATTGGTAAAGACATGTCAAATCCGTTCATAGCTGATAGTTTGCTAAAAACTATAAGTGGACAAAAATGTTTTCGAATCCACATTAAACTTACAATTTGATTTTATCTCTGAAAACTTTTTGCTAACAGTTAGTACTGCTGGGGTTAACAGTTTGGACTGCTGGCTTCACCAGTTTGTACTGATTGTTCAAACTTAGTTCCTACTGAGTTTATGCTCTGTGATACACCTCTCTCAGAAGGTAATACATCTGGAAGTGTTGAGAGCAGTTTGAAAATAAATAACTGAATTGATGGTAACTTGTACAAATGGTCATATTGGATGCTGAGCTTGGATATCATATGTTCTAGTTCATCTGATGGTGAAGATTCTTCCAAACAGGGGAGGATTAAAGTTTGTTCTAGTTGCTGTTAAAGATGATTATGAAATTCAGGGGAGGAATTAAGAGTCAGAGATGAATTATAAAGAAGTGCATAAAGAAGTTTATTCATTACAGAGATGGATTCATTACATAAGAAAAACCAACAAAACAAACCAACCAACTTCTAACATCACAAACCGATCAACTACCAACACACAAACCTAAACCAATCTAACACATAATCACTACTCAAGCTTCCTTTTGCCTTTGTCCTTGAAGTCTGGCATGGATTTGTGAACTCCTTTGCTATTGATTGAGTTCCACACTTTCCAGCTAGGAAGTCCCAAAACTTGTTTCTCAGGTCTTGGAAGTGGAAGTGGTTGATGTTTTTCCGGTACTTGATGTTTTTCTGGCACTTGAACCTTACTCATTTTTGCCACAACTTTCTCTATCTCTCTTGTCAATACAACTGATAGTGGAAGTCATTGTTGATCATCATCATCAGAGGATATTGAAAAGTCATCGTCAGAAGATACTTCTTGAGCTATTGGAGATGGGTTTTTGATAATCAGATTAGTGTAGTTCGGTGGAAAGTAAGATCTCCATCCATCACTTTCTGAATCTGAAGAAGAATCTGATGAAATCTCAACAATGTTTGGATTGGATGAACTCATTGGGTTTGATAGTTTTGATTTGAAGGTTGATGTGAAGAATGATGGGTTAGTAATGAGAATTTAAGGCTTTTTATAGAACCAATTGAGTTATATTAAAGTAATTAAATGCTGGGTTGGTATAAGGAAGTAAATTCTTTGGGTTGGTACTTAGAATTAATTCCTTATAAGAATAAATTTAATTTTGGCAATTTTTGAAGAGTTGACCAAAAGAGTACGACATGTGAAGAAAATTCCCAAGTGTTTCGAGATTCAAGATAAGTGTTTGAAAGAATCTACCCCATCAACATAAGCAGATGTTTAATTCAAGAAACTTGTTGATTTGCATAGAAATCATAAGTTTAGGGGAGGATTGTTGGGAATTAAACCAACAGTTGGTACGGTTCATTGAAAGTTAGTACGGTTGAAGAATACAAGAACAGTTAGTACTGCTGATGGAAGAGAAGAATACAAGAACAGTTAGTATTGCTGATGAAGAAAAGTTAGGACTGCTTAAGAGATCAAGGTGAAACCGTGTGAAGTTAAATATAGAAAAGATATGGTATATATCTTATTTAGTTTTTGTGATACGGTTAGATGTTTTACTTGTATAGGACTCTTTGCATTATAAAAAGAGATCCTCATATTAGGGTTTTGATATATCCCTTCATACGAATTATCAAGAGCTTCACATTCATATTGTAATCGTTCAATATATATTGAAGTGATTGTTTGGTTGTTATTGTTTGTGTTCTTATTTGTTCTTATTGTTTTATTCAATCAATCACCAAACACAAAACATCTTCTAGATACTTGGTAGTAAATTCCGCGTGCTATCAAGTATATACTCAAAGTATCCCCAACACAACGTATGTGTTTAGATCCGGTCAGATAGGAAGACAACAGTTGGCTTCAATAAAAGGAATGATGAATGCTATAGGTGTCACAAAAATGGTCACTTTGCTAGGGAGTGCACAACAAAGGTGACTACTGATGGAAAAAGACAGAAAGATTGAGAAGCAGATAAGGAGGAAAAGAGTGAAATAGGAATGCTGACTTTAGAAGCTGGTTCTATCAACTAGGGAGAACACACAGAGGAAGAAGAAGAACCAAATCATGCATTCATGGCTATTGGCTCTAGTTCTGAGGTATCCTTGTGTTCCAAAACTTGCATAAACTGATGTAATAGTCTTAAAACATTGTGTGATGAACAATTGCAACAGATAGGTGACCAGGAAGCTAAAATACTTGCTTACACTAATGCTATTAAAACTTTAGAAGCTCAAATTGTCACTTATCAAAAACAGCAATCTGCCTTAAATGAAAAGCTTACATTTCAAGCAAATGAAATCTATGAAAAAGATGAAAAGCTTAAAAGATATAGGAGAATTGGAATGAAAGCTGTAAAAGATAAGGAAGCATTGCAGAAAACCCTAGATTCATGGAAAGATTCATCTAAAAATCTGTTTAGATTAGTAGATTCTGGTATGAGCTCAACTTGCAAAATTGGTCTAGGGTATGAAATAAAATCAGATAGTGAGATTTTAAGTTATGAGGAAGAAATGGAAAGAACTGTGTTCGTTAGTATAGAGAGTAACTTAGCTGGTAAACCTGTATACAATAGATTCATAAAAACTAATGACTTTAAAGGGGTTCCACCTCCATTAAATGGAGATTACACTCCTCAACAAAAGGAAGAGCTTGATGAGTCTTTGTTTGTCTATGGTAAGAAGGGACCTCAAAAACCTGAAACAAATGATTCAGATGACAAATCCAGTAAGTACTCTACCTGTCAATCTGATGACAGTGAAGGGTCCATTGGAAATGTCTCTGAGCAGTCTGGCTCAGAACCAGAAAATGTATCAAAAGAGATGTCTAGGTCTAAACCAGGTAAGATAAATGAACCAGTTGTGTCTGCACCAAAACTTGAAACGGTTGAACCTAGTTGTGTCTCACACATAAAATCTCCTAGGCAACATGTTAAAAGACAAGAGTCACCCAAAGTTGATAGAAAGAAAAGAGAATTAGGGAAAAGTCACTCTTTTGCCCCTAAAAGATGTTTTGTTTGTGGTAGCCTTAGTCATTTAATTAAAGACTGTGATTTTCATGAAAAGAGAATGGATAGGGAGGCTGAGATTAAGAAACAAAGAAGTGTTAATGATGGTAATGTGATGGCCAAACTAGTGTGGAATAATGTAAACAGAATTAATCATGCAAATCAGTTTGTTCCTAGACCAGTACAAGTAAATACTGGTAGATCATATGTTAATTCTGTTCGACCAAAAGTTAATACTGGTAGGCAAAATGTTAATCCTGTTGGGCAAAAAGTTAATCCTGCTAAGCCCAAAGTTAATTCTGGGTATGTTAATGCTTTTAGACCCAGACAACTAGTTGCACATAGACCACAAGTGAACAAATTTAATCAAAGAAACAATTTTTCTAAATCACACTCACCTGTGAGGAGACCCATTGCTAAAAATACAGCAAAAATGTCAAACTCTAATGCTGTAAAGGGAAATAGGGGGTCTATTGTTAAGGCCTCAGCATGTTGGTCTTGGGATCCATTTCAGAATGAACTTACCTATAATTCCCAAAGCAACAGTGGATCATGTTCATATAAGACTTACAAGTATGCTGATCCACAAGGCAGACCCAAGCCTGCTCAGGCTTGGGTCCTTAAGAGAAACTAATTTATCTTCTTTATGTGCAGGATCATCTACTCAAGAACATGGGAGATAGAGGCATATTTGATAGTGGGTGCTCTGGGCATATGTCTGGTAACAAGGATCACCTAAAGGATTTTGAAGAATTCAAAGGAGGTTCTGTTACTTTTGGAGGTAGCAAAGGCTACATTACTGGTAAAGGTAGAATAGTTGTGGGAAATTTAGAATTTGATAATGTGTCTTTTGTGAAAGAACTTGGGCAATTTAATCTTTTCTCAATATCACAAATTTGTGATAAGCAGCATAAGGTGCTTTTTACTGAAACTGAATGTTTTGTGTTGACTTCTGACTTTAAGATGCCTGATGAAAGTCAGATACTCCTAAAAGTCCCAAGACAACACAATATGTACAACTTTGATATGAAAACACCTGATCCTGCAAAAGGTTTTGCCTATTTGATTGCAAAAGCCACTATTGATGAATCTAAATTGTGGCACAGAAGGCTTGGTCATATAAACTTTAAGAATCTGAATAAACTTGTGAAGAATAATCTAGTTAGAGGGTTACCTTCAAAGGTTTTCAAAAATGACCATACATGTGTAGCATGTCATAAGGGTAAACAACATATGGCTTCATGTAAGGCTAAATTAGAAAGGACCATCACTAAGCCTTTACATACCTTGCATATGGATCTTTTTGGCCCTACTTCTATGCAGAGCATTAATCATGCTAGTTATTGCCTTGTCATTACTGATGATTGCACCAGGTTTTGTTGGGTATTCTTTATGTCTACAAATGATGAAACTGCTAGCTTGCTTCAAACTTTTATTAGGCAGATAGAAAACCAACTTAATCATAAGGTTAAGATTATTATATCAGATAATGGCACAGAGTTTAAGAATAGAAGTATGCTTGAATTTTGTGGCAATAAAGGAATAAAACAAGAGTATAGTAGTGCTAGAACTCCACAACAAAATGGAGTTGCTGAAAGAATGAACAGGACCCTCATTGAGGCAGCTAGGACTATGCTAGCAGACTCACTTTTATCAACCACCTTTTGGGCTAAAGCCGTCAATACTACTTGCTACATATTTAATAGGGTAAGAGTGACTAAACCTCAAAACAAAACTCCTTATGAGCTTTTATTTGGTCATAAACCAATCATTAGTTACATAAGACCTTTTGGGTGCCATGTTACCATTCTAGATACTCTTAGTGTGCTTGGCAAGTTTGAAGGAAAATCTGATAAGGGATTTTTAGTAGGATATTCACTAAGTAGTAAAGCCTTTAGGGTATACAACTTAGTGACAAAAAGGGTGATAGAGACTCTCCATGTTGACTTTCTTGAGGAGAAACCTAATGTGAAAGGAATAGGTTATAGATGGATGTTTGATATTGATTATTTGACTGATTCTATGAACTATATTCCTGTCTCTAAGGAGAATCAAGCTAACCCTCATGCAGGTTCCATAGAAGTAACTAACAATGCAGGTACTCAAGTTGCTTCTGATGCAAATGTTTCTGAACAAGAAGAGGAAAATAAGGAACTCATTATTGTTCCCACAGCAGCAGCCAAGCCTGATGCAGCTCTTGGTGACACAAAAAAATCTTCTACAACTTCAAAGAAGAAGGAGTCTATTCCCAAAACTCAAGAACAAAGGAAAGAGGATTCTCCTACAAATGTTTCAGAAGATATTCCATCTTTCAGAGATGAATTGAATGAATTGGCTGACAAACATCTTGGAAATAAGGCTAGCAGTACTAACTCAGTTAATTCTGGTAGTGACTCAGTTAATTCTGCTGAGTCTGATCCTACTCAAGTTGATGTTTTTGATAATTCTGAGATGCCAGAACTTGAAATCTTTGACAAGCCAAATGAAGGGATCTTTGATGAAGCTTCTTATGATGATGAAGGAGTGATTACTAATTTCAACAACTTACCCACAGAAGTGATTGTCAGTCCAACTCCTACACTTAGGATTCACAATATTCATCCTAAAAGTCAAATACTTGGTGATCCTAAGTCAGCAGTACAGACTAGAAGCAAAGTGCAGAAATAGTCAGAAGCTCATGCACTTTTCAGTTTTGTCAAGCAGTAGCAAAGAAAAAATCACAAAGATCAGCAACACTGTTTGTGAAAACGTAGAAGGGGGGGGGGGTGAATACGTTATCGTTTTAAAATCTTAAAACTTGTTATATCAAATGTCCGTTTAAGCTTGTTCTAATATGAAAGATGTTTCTAACTTGCATAAGTTGAAACATGTTGTCACACAAGTATTATCAACAAGTCACACCACAATCAATCACATAATGCAAATATAAAAGTAAAGAGATAAGTAAAAGAAAGCGTAAACCGAACACGATGATTTATAGTGGTTCGGTCACGGAGCTCCTCTCCGCCCTACTCCACTCCCCGAGTACCCAACTCGAGAGTTACTTCACTAGATCAACAAGCTCCCTTCTCGGCGGAGAAAACCTTACACACGTCGCTTACACTTTTTCCGGTACAAAGCTAAATACCCGGTTCTAGTTCGAGGTAGAACCAACCTAACGTCGCTTATACAATTACCGACACTAAGCTAGATGTCGAGTTTTTTTACATGGGTACAACCACTCCCGTCGTCGCTTATCCTTTTTCCGGTACTAAGCTAGATACCGAGTTATTTACAAGGGTACAACCGCTATATTCTTTGAGCCAAGTCATCTTTCAGTAGTATGTCTCCATGTGATGAAATATTCTTTGAGCCGACATGCTCACACTATTCTGGGTCATGATTTTCAGCATCAGAGTTTGCAGAAGAGGTGTTGAAGGTCTTTTAGGTTATCATGACTTCTGTGAATCTGATGATGATGTAGTGTAAGCATGTGGTGATGGATTGGCATCTTTTCTGCAATCAGCTACAACCGCAATCAGCTGCAACATCAATCAGCTACAACCGCAAACAGCTGCAACAGCAATCAGCTACAATCGCCAGATGTTCCTGCATACAACAGTTAGCAATAAAACGTCCGGTACTTACAGGTTCGGTCTTCGAGATTGTTAACAGCATAGTGTGAAAACTCTCTCTAATCCTTACCAAGACCGTTCCTAAATCGGAAACCCACAGGGGGTTTTAAAGATTTACCGTAGCAAATCAACGATTAGGTGAGCCGCTGGAGATCACTCCACGACTGTAGACCATTTGAAACCGCCGCGATCACTAAGCGTAATCCACAAGGAATTACCGAAGTGACCTGCTTTCAAGGCTGTTTGATGTTGACCCTGGGAGGAATTTCCATTTAATCACTGAGAATTACATTTGTAAATTCCCTCATAAATGTTCTGGCAGATTGCTAAGATCTGCGTAGGACTCATAAGTTTACAACTGGTGTCATTAATGTTAAACAACCAGTGTAGAAGTAACACGTGTTCCTATGAGATCTTATGATGCATCTCGTGGCTCTAGACTCAATAAGTGCATTTTGGTAGTCGGAGACTGGAGCGGTGTCTCCTGTTTCAATATCAACATAACTCGTAATGAGCGGTCAATAGATTATGCAGGGTTCCCCGTGAGAATGAAACAAGTCCTTTTAAGAGAACTTGAGTGGTTTAGAAGGTTTAGTGCAGTGCGTCACTGGGTCCATGACGTCTTGTCTTCAATACCGGTGTTACCTTGGTAACAACCAGTAGCATATGTATTGAACCCGGTTTCTGCCCTAAGGTTGAATAATTGGAGGGCTATTTCTTTTCACCCTTTCTCATTTCATTTCTTTTTAATTCTTCAACCCCTTCTTTCTCCTTTCTCATATTACTCCTTTTTTCATATCATACCTAAGGACTTTCTAATACTAACTATTTGGTATTGTCCTTGGGTAGATCCCTCCGGCTCTGGCGGATCATAGGACGGTTTTCCTAACCTTAGCCACCTTATAACTTCATGACTATCCTATGTTGCCATTTACCAAATCTTTGAAAAATCTCTCAAAGTGTTCATGATTATGAAACACATTTTGCTAACACTTTGAGAGTTTTATATTTTTCAAATGCTCCCCCTCAACATGTGCTCGGATGATTGTTTTATAAATTTGCACATGTTGGGTAGAGCTTGCACTTTTTGAATTGATCCACTTTCAGTGAACATGACCGATTCGAGACACGCTTACATCACTAGTTAGACTAGCTTGAAATTATTACCCGGCCTGGTCAAGTCCACTGAAAGTTTCTCGAAACGGTACACTCTAATCAGAAACATCCTTTTCGAGACACGTTTACATCACTGGTTATACCAGCTTGAAATTATTACCCGGCCAGGATATGTCCTTTCGATTGATGACAGTATATGTTTCGTCAATTCATTGGTGAAGTCTGAGTCACGCTCAACTGAGATGCCAAATACTTTTTGTCCATTCGCTCCCCCTCAATATGTGCATCGATATACGAAAGAGTTTAGCACATATGGGAGAGCCTAACATTTAAGTCCAAAACATCACATTTTCATCCGGTTTCATATTTAAATCACATTCTCTCCCCCGATCAAAAATTTCAAACCTTTTGAGATTTGTGATCCCAATTGATTTAAATTAGTTAGAAAATGTGGGAGAAAGTGTGTCCGATTTAATGTATTCTGATGATGGAACATACTATGCTCCCCCTTAATCTAAGAGGGAGATTCACTGCTTATTATGCACAAAGTGACTGTTATGACACAAATGATATTGACATTTTTGCGCAGACGATGTGATCATCCGCTTCTCTAAGGGAGTCAGTAGTCAACATCAATTATCCATCCTCCAACAAAACTTCCCAAGTATTGAAGATCCCCACTTGGCGAGACCAGAATAGGTATAGCTTTGTTGAAATGAAGGTGGTGGAGGTGAAGACAGTGTTGTTGTTGTTGTTACCGATGTTGTTGTTGTGGTGAATTCAGAGCCAGTCAATAGAGTTTGAACGTCTGATCAAATGGTTAGAGCGGGAACTGGCACATTCATATTGGCTATGGAATCTGCATAAGAATATCCACAAAGATATGCATGCATACAGATACACTATTCATTAATGGCTACCACATAGCATCTTGCCAACTCATAATACCATATTCATCTCATATTCAAACCACAGTCAGGAAATATATCAAACCACTATCTAGCATGAAGACCAATCAGCAATCATGAACATGGCAATTCACTCATATTTCAACATTCAACTCAGGATCTTAGGAACATGATTCTAATATGATAGATATATACCTAAGCATATCCTGAGAACATATGCACTATATCAACAACAATTAATCAGTAATCGACTAGCAAAAGTCAATCAACATTTGAAACTCATTCATTCAGATCATACATATGCCAGCGGAGTATTCAAGAATATCAAACACAATGGGTTTTCTAACTTCTTTTAGATTTTGAGTTTTAAAGTATTTAGGGGATTAAACGAGGATACCAAAGAGATACAAATGGACCTTCTAGTTACATAAAGATAGGAGACTATAAGCATAATGCACATAATGCCTTAATCTTTCTAACAACTAACACATTTGGTCATTTGAGATAAAGCTTAGTAAGATCCTCTTCAACTAATACCCCATTAACTACAAAACCTTTTCTAAGAATTATGAGTTAACCAAGAAACCCGTTTGATGAAATAAAATTTGAATTCACTCTCCCCCTCAATCAATGACCCGTATTCTAGTTAAAGGGCTGTAGTTATTAATTGAGTGACAAATTTTATGCACAATCTAAGTCTAAAAGAATTTCGACCAACACATATCCACCAAGTGTCACACAAATAATTTTCAGAAGAATCATAGAATGAAAACTATTTGCATACAAAGAAGATTTCTCTTCCTTTTCAAGAAATGATGCACTGAAACGTACATCAAATCAAAGAAACATGGATATAAAGTAATCCATGCCCGGGTGAACATCACCCAGTGGGAGGAACAGCCGTCTTTTTGGCGACGTGCTTTCCCCATTTTGAAAAGCGGGTTGCTATCTGAAGTAATAGCAAGCCATTTAGACATGTTTTAACCGGTTTGTATAACTTCTGCTCGAGCTTCATTTAAAGTCCCGTGTCATTATTGAACGACATTTCTAAGACCGTAAATGTTATCGATAAACAGAAGACATGCCTAGGTGAAACTATTTTTGGTATTTTTTATTTTTCAATTTTTATGGTTTTTCTGGTTTTATGATTCTCTATTTACAATTTGCAGGTTTTCTATGTATCTATTTACAAAATGGTATAAGATATGAACAAAAATGTATGAAGCAAATATATACAAGGATACGAAGCAAAACCATAACTCCTCAGCTTCTTGAATCTTCTCTGCTGCCATCACTTTACTTGCTGAAGAGCAATGTGAGCACATTTAATTAGGGATTAATTCTGGCTTTTCACTCTCCCCTAATTAGTGCTCTCCCCCAACCTGACCACCTTTCTGATGAACGCCCATAACAGGAAGAAGTCTTTTGATGAACGCCCATAATATGAAGAAGTCTTTTGATAACCAAATGCATGCCGTCTTTAGTCTTCTAACCCACAGCGGAGAATGTAGACTAGACCGAAGACTCGACCTTCTTCAAGATTGTCCATTTGGGGGAACACAATACCAATCATCTTCATCTCACCAAATGCCTTCCAGTAACCTTACATACAACCCATCGGCCCGCAACGTACACATGAGATGATAACACCAAAGTAACAAGTTGAACCACTGATCATCTATAATATGTATCCTGAGATATTAAGCCCGATCACGTGAACCTGTTGTGCATCCTTGATGTACACATTCTCTCTCCCCTGATGGTTACGATTAATCAGCCCATGACATACAAGTGAAATGATAATACCAAGGTAACAAGTTGAACCACTGATCATCTATAATTTGTATCGTGAGATATTAAGCCCGATCACGTGAACCTGTTATGCATCCTTGGTGTACAC
Organism: Artemisia tridentata subsp. tridentata; assembly: GCA_021014915.2. Classification (NCBI taxonomy): domain Eukaryota; kingdom Viridiplantae; phylum Streptophyta; class Magnoliopsida; order Asterales; family Asteraceae; genus Artemisia; species Artemisia tridentata. The sequence goes on from CP139506.1 coordinate 409,713,897, forward strand.
ATTTCTCTCCCCTGATGGTTACGATTAATCAGAATCATCATAATGATGTGTACATGAAGCATAATGACGTGTACATGAAGCATTGACTAGAAACCCTTTGACACTGATTGTACCAGCCCGTGAGAAGATGTCGATTAGCATTCCATGACCATGTTCTTCAACACCTTGATAGACGGAGGAAGATGCAGTGTTGGAGAATTATGGTTTGCACGACTCCTGAACTGACGTATTCAGGAGTCGTATGACCATTTCTCAATCATCAATCAACATGTAGATTATTCACCCTTTCCTCCCCTCAAAAATTGCATATGCCTGTCAACTGCAATTTTTGATTGAGCGAGTGAATAAGAATACCATCAATGGTAAGTAGATCCACTTGATGGTTCTTGATAACTGACATGTAGATTATTCACCCTTTCCCCCCCTCAAAAATTGCATATGCCTGTCAACTGCAATTTCTGGTAGAACAAGTGAATAAGAGTATACTCCAATGTGCGTCAATCCACTTGAAGAATGAATAAGCACGGAAAGAGCATGAAACTTGTTGATGAGAATGGCCATAAATAAGAATATTTCTCTTCTTCCAAAGATAAAGCGCACATAAGCGTACACCTTTCTTTTCTTTGAGGAACGTGGCCTGAAGTGTTATCTGCAGACGCCATTGTCATTGAAGAGCGAGGCCTGAACTGATGTATTCAGACGTCATAGCCAATGAAGAACGAGGCCTGAACTGATGTGTTCAGATGTCATAGCCAATGAAGAACGAGGCCTGAACTGATGTGTTCAGACGTCATTGCTAATGAAGAACGAGGCCTGAACTAATGTATTCAGACGTCATCTCTCTTTTTTCTATATCTCTCATCTAACTCGTTACCAACCCCATTATCATTCTGTCGGCTTGATGTCGTGACCACTGATGGAGAAAACCCAATATGATGAACTTGAGACTGAAGTAACATAACCCGAACTTTGTAACCACTCGTAAAATTTCCTCATTTAAACATATTACTTTACAGAATTATTATCCTTTTTCCACATATAATTTTTTTTATTATTTATTTGATTATCTTATGTGACGTAACTCACATCCTTGATAAACGTGCTCCCACACAGACCAACCTAACAAACCTAATGTTTATTTCATAAACATCACTATATGGAAACATTACAAAATACCATTTACCACTTTATGATAATTCCTTAACGAACGTATGAACAAAACATTCACTATCTATATAGAGTTTCTATAAAACCCTAAAATTCATCACAACACCAAATATGAATAACAAAACCCTAGAATGTAAAGGTGCAACTCATCTGAGCTAATGTACAAGTTACCAAAGCACCAGAAACCCTAATTCTGTTTTAACTCCCGATAAAACCCTAAATTCATAAAACTATGATTTCATGTGTAAACTTCATGTGACAACCCGTATTTTTCCAGACTTATTTCTATACGAGATTATCCCTGTTTCTCATTTACAAATCTTTCCGAGCTCATTTGACCATAAAACGTGAAGTTATCTCGCGAAACGTGAAGATTTGTACACAACGCGTACTTGCACAACCGACGATTTGTTTTGATTATTTTATTATTCATGAGAAACGAGGCGTATGAATAGTCGTTATTAATGGAAAAATAATTTTAAAGTTAACGGAATAACTTTTGAATGCTCGGGAAATATTTATAACACGTTTTATTGGTCTCGTTGGCGTTCCGTTAAAAATATGAAGAAATATACATATTCAGTCCCTGAGGGCGCGCTAGGGTTTGCCACAAGTCCCAACCTACCCCTATATATACTACTATTATAAATTTGTAGGGTTATATTCCCTTCTCTTCATTTTAACAGCCGACATCACCACTTCTCTATCCCTCTCTCCTCTCTAATTTTTCCGGTCACCATATCCGGCCACCAGCGCTCAACCGCCGCTGACCCTACTACACCACCACCACCAAAATGACCCTTGTGATATCCTCGTCGCTCTACCATATCACACGCGCCAAGAAACCCTCCTCCTCCACCTCTGCCGCCTCGCTCTCTCTTTTTCCAGTCACTACGCGCCACCACCGCTTGCTCTCCTCTCTTTCTCGTCATGGTAAAACCGAGAAAGCCCGTTTTTATATGTTTTATTTTATATATAACCAATTTATGTTGTTGATGTTTGTGGTGGATTTAAAACTTTATATGAAATGAGATTACAAATTCGCGAGTTAAAAACCGGATTAAACTTTGAGATAATAGTTTCGTGTGGTTGAAAAACGTTTAATATTGTGGTTGTTTGTGAACGAGCCAACTCACTGAGTCGACTCAGTGAGTTGAGTCGAGTGGTTTTGATTATGGTTGAACCGAGTTTGTTTTTAATCCGCTTTGGTTGCTTCGTCTTTGGTCTCGGTTAATGTCTCCATTTGAGACTTAGTTTAATAATAATTTTGATAATGATGTGGTCCTAGTTCTTGTGTTCTTGTGTGTTAAGTTGTGCGGACCGATTCACAGCCGAGACCTTCCATGGTCTCGGCATAATGGAGTTAATATATTCTATTGTTGGTGTTGTTCGGTTCACTAGTACACCCAAGAGGGTGCGTTATGCTTGTTGTTTCGGTCTAAAGAGAAACCCGCATAGGTTGTGATGCGTGGTTTTGCGACCTTACAACATGTTTTACCTCTCGAGGGATCTCAAGAGGCTTGCAATCCCCACCAGGCAGTGTACCAGACCGATGTAGTATAGTGTAGTGGCAAGTACCGGGGGATTGATCGTTCTCTAGGGGAATAGTGTCGTTAGGATTGAAAAACTACTCTAATAGGTCTAAGGGTGAGGGAAGATTCTTTTTGTATTTTTTATATTTTTATAAAAGCAAGTAAAATCTCGGGTTTGAAGGAGTGGGCGGAATTAGTTGCTAGTCAACTAACCCAAATAACTACAATTGCAAATAAAATAAAATAACTGAAAATAAAAAGGTTGTGGAACTTATATGGAGAGAAATGTGTTTACTTAGATTTCCTTACTCCCTAACTATCTTTTATCGGTTGATTAGTGTGTATTAATTGCGTGGATGACGGGTGTATTCCTTAATACCAATCGTGGGGTGGCGTACGTACTTCCCCAACTCTATAAGCTCCTACTTCACTCCTATGTCGAGCCGGCTAAGAAGCTCCTAACATGGGATCACTAGAATTCGCTCATGCATTAAATACAACCATAAAAACCTTAGTACGCATTGGTTCATGTTTCTTAAGACGTTCAAGCAAGTTACCGTATAGGAGGTTAGCCAGTTTTCTTAAGCCTAACATCGATAAACAATCATCCAATACAATTAATAACACACCAACAACCAATAATCAATAGTTAGGTTTCATTAGATCTAAGCAAACACAAGATAAATCTAGCCTAGCATGTTAAATAAAAGACAAGAACAAGATATAATCAAGCAACACATAGACATATTGAATGATTAATTGATTACTTATCTTCAATTGAACATGGGAGATCCAAGGGTATAAAACCCTTAAAAGTAGCAGAAAAATCGTCTTAGGGTTTTTCCTCACAAAGTTGCACACTAATGACTAAAAATTATGAGAATATATATAGAAAATCAGATCTGACGGCGTCACGTTATAGAGCTGACGCCGTCACCTCGCCGCGGTTAGGGTTTCTTTATGGCCTTCTTGACGCCGTCCCCTTTTAATCATCCAAAATCCTCTCTGGCGCATCAAGGGTTGACGGCGTCACAATGGTGCTTGACGCCGTCACAGGTACTTTTCCAGCCGATTTTGAGACTTTGTCGTTTTCTTCACTTTTATGCTCCAAAAACGTCCAAAATGCTTCCTTTTCCAGATTTCTTCTCCAAAGTACCTAAAATGACAAAAGGAACGATTTAGGGCAATATTTGATCAAATAAATACGATTTAGGGCTTAAATGACCCCCCTAAAAGCGGTACACTTTTCGCTTCATCAAATACCCTTACACTTGAGATTTGTTTGTCCTCAAGCAAATGCGCTTTTATTCTAATCAAAATACAAGTTAGGGGTCATTTAACGCTAATATAAAAGTAATTACAACAAATAGTCATTCCACTTTAATCATAATAAGCACGGAGATTACAAACTAGCACCTCACAAGTAGTGTTTAGATACTCACATCTCTCAGGTGTCATAAAAGTATATCTCATAAATGAAAATGAATAATATCTCTCACTACCTGTCATAGCAAATAGATTGCCATAGGCTTGGGAAAGGATCAAAAACCTCCTCCACTAGGCGTAAGCACCTAATATAAACTATCAAAGAGGGCTTTTAAACGGGTTATAACGTTAGGTGTAGGGATACGATAAACACGGTTTTGTTGGATAAATGATATTTTACTGGTGGCGAGTTAAAGATCTTGATTAATTACATGTACAATATGGCGTTGCTAAGCCAAGACTAGACTCGACTTAAGCTAATGAAAAAAAAATAACAAAAAGATAAAATAAACATAAAATGAAACGGGATGGTAGTCCGTATGTTGTTTTTTTTTTTTTTTTTTTTTTTTTTTTTTTTTTTTTTTTTTTTTGTGCATACACTCTTGCCCTACCATCCAAAATAATACATCGTAGGGGGGTTGTATCCCCCTTACACTTGAACTTTTACATAACTTTACAATTAACTATTCTAATGACTCGAGTTAAGATAATCGAAACACTTGGAGTACTTTTAAAATATTTAGCACATATGGGGGTAATAATGTTGTTCTTCCCCATTACTCCATTACACTAGTACTTTACCCATGAGTCCCAATCGTCCCAAAATAATATGTACAAGGATATGACTCGACTTAGCAACCATGTAATCAATTAGATAATTAACTTGGGGTTTAAACAAATGTTGTCACAATAATGCACTAAAAATGAGTGCATACAAGGTAGGCTAAGGCGATTTGGGTGTACATTTAAATGGGGTGTAAACAAATTCTTACTTTAAGTAAAATGCTTAAAGTTAGAAACGAAAAGATAGGCTCTGAGGGGTGTACTAGGGGTATCGTGTACTAAAAATGAGTACAACGCAAAGGGTGTGGGAGAATTACTTGACCAATGTAGCCAATGTAATTATAACAAAAACACAGGTGTAAAACAATGGGTTAATCCTAATGCCTCTTATCATGTAGTAAATCTAACTACACGAATGTAGTCTCACTTGTGGCCTCGGAATGGTCCTAACGCAAGTTCTAGAATCTAAGTGCTACCGGTACACACATCATAGCATAAATGCTTTTCCTACCAATTCTAGGGGCGAACCTCACATATTTGGGGGTGGAAATTTTTTTTAGTGGTACGGTTTTGTGCTAGTCATATAACTCCTATCCGTGAGACGCTCATTAAGACCAAAGTTTCACTCCTATATGTTGTTAAAAATTTTAAATTTGGCCCTAAAATTGCCTTAACAGGTATTTCTCTCAGTTTTATTACACATCTACCATTAAACAAACGAAAAATCAAGCGTAATAGCATTCTCTATGGTATCGTACTTTACCCCCCCTTACACTTAAGATGAACATTGTCCCCAATGTTCAAATAACAAGATGTAAAAGTAAATAAGGTAAAAGAATGAAATCAAATACTCCCCTGATTCGCTCGGTGGATAAAGAGGTAACATGGTTAGATCTTCTTCCAAGGTAATGTTGAAACTTCAAGATTAAAGCAGCGCCAAAAGCTAGATTCCACATACATCTCCTTGTCCAAAATAACCTGTTAAACCTGAGAAAACAAACACGAAAACCTGCATAACATCGGCGGGATAAATCTGTATAAGGATATAATGCCTGTGGAATGATTATTTTGCAGATTCCTGGAGTTTATATGTTAGAGATTTAATAAAGCATTTTATGATTCCGGAAGAAAAACAAAACTTTCAAAAAAAAATTCCAGAAAACTGTTCCTGACGCCGTCAGAAGTGATCTGACAGATTTTTCATGTTAAGTTTCCGGAAAATTTCTGGAAAAACTCAATCCTTATTTCCTGGAAATCCTGCAAAATATCATTATGACTCGATACAAGCATTTGACTCAAACAATTACTAATATGTATGTTAATTTAGTATTGTTATGATTCATGTTCATTTGTTCTAATAAACCGATTTGGATTTCCCTTACACTTATCTTTTGCAAAATACCTTTATATGTAGTTAAGACGAAGTTAAAAACAAGATAAAGCATTTTCACAATTTAGTTTCGAACATGAATCAATAATAATAAAAATTAAACATACATACGGAAGCAAATAAAACTAAACAAACAAATAAATAAACACACAAAGCAAAAAAAGCTTGGGTTGCCTCCCAAGAAGCACTTTTCTTTATTAACGAGTCTTGTAGCTAGACTCAAAGTCACCGTACATTACGTGACTCCATCATTGGTCACGGTTTCTAGGCCATTCTCATGTCCGGTTTTATATTCCGGTCCTAATTTCAAACAATCCTTGTAGAAACCGGATATCCCTTCCATAACATAGTCTACTCCTTTACTTCTATCTCCATCATTCCTATAGTAGACTGCTTGCTTAAGCTCCTTCTCAACATTTGACAAGTGTTGGAATTGCTCTATCTTATATGGCATTTGGTAGTTTACCTCATCGGTCTCATCCTTAAATCTAACTATCCCTAAGAAAGGTTCATAAGTCATTCTAGAGACCTCAACAAATGGTTTTCCAAAAACTACTTGAGTTAAGCATGCATCGACTATTGGGCGGATATCTTCTACAATTACAAAGTCGGTGGCATAGGTGAAGTTTCCTACATAAACCGGTAATCCCTTAACTCTTCCCGTGAAGTTACTCATCCAACCCTTATCAGGGAGCATCCTATACCCAAGTTGATTTTTCATTATCAAGTTGTAGTGGGCTCTAGTCATGATGTTTATGGGCGATCTAAGGTCGATGTAAGCTTTCCACACATGTAAATGTCCGATGTTGCATGGTATGTTGAGATTAGAAGGGTCGCCCATTTCTATAATTGGTCTACCTAGGAAGTATGGTGTCTCGGGGTCATTGAATAAGTCTGTATGATATACGCGCTCTTCCTTAGTGGGTAGCCTATTGAAGTAGTCCTCATCATCATCTACTTTTTCAATCTCACTTTTCCTATCTTCTTTATCAACCTCGACTTTCTTAACCTCATCCTCAGGTTCACTATTATCCTCATTCCTATCAATTGGTTTAATAGTGACAATATTGACGAAGTGGACATGTTTGGATGAAGAGGGGTCTTTTACTTGGGGTCCGCTATTTGTGTTCCTAGCATCCTTATGTGGAGGTGATAGCACTTGATTATTGAGGGCTTTCAATAAGTTGTCAATTTTATTGGTCATCTCCGTTTGTTGTTGATTGAATTCGGATTCGAATCTAGCTATCCGAGCTTCTTGAGATGCCATAAATTTGGACATCAATCCTTCAAGATTATTGGTACTACCATAATTGTTGGAAGGATTGTTATTGAAAGTACGGTTTGGGGATGAACCGCTTGATTGGAAACGATTAGGTGGGTTGGAAGAATTGGTTTGTTGTGCGTTTTGGTTTTGTTTCCACCTAAGGTTTGGGTGATTTTTCCATGAGGGGTTGTATGAATCACCATAGGGGTTTGGCTCGGGTTTGAAAGTGTACCACTTGTCTCCCGCTCCGTAGGTACGCGAGGATGCGTAGTCCGCAAAAGCTTGTTCGGGGAGTTCCACGCAATCACGAGTGTCGTAGGGACCACTACATAATTCACACGAAGAAGTGATTTTGTTCACTTGGCTTGAAGGTTTAGGAGCCTCGTAGGATTTCATAAGAAACTTGACTTGGTCTTCAAGTTCTATGATCCTACGGTCGGAAGTGCTTGAATTGTTCGAAGGCAAAGATATTGCCTTGACCGTTTTATTCAAATCACGGGGATCATTCCAACTTTCGTTGTCATAAAGAGCAAGATCTTCCAGGAGAGCCCATGATTGTTCCGCACTTAGATCACGTAGTTTACCACCGGCCGATTGGTCAATGGTTTGCCTCGTGGAGAGATTGATGTGGTCATAGAAGATTTGGACTTGGAGCCAAAGTTCTATGCCATGGTGAGGGACTTTTTGGAGTAAGTCCTTGAATCGAGTCCATGCCTCGTAGAGGGTTTCGCCTTGACGTTGTTGGAACATCAAGATATCATTCCTTAGCTTGGTAGTTCTTCCTGGTGGGAAAAATTGAGCGAGGAAACGAGTGGTGAGATCATCCCAAGAGGTGATGGATCCTGCGGGTAGGCGCTCTAGCCATTGACTAGCTTGGTCCCGCAGAGAGAATTGAAAGAGACGCAGTCGGGTCGTCTCTCGAGTGGCAACATCAAGGTCTATGGAATCAACGATTTTGAGAAAGTCCTTGAGATGTTGATTAGGATCTTCGGAACGAAGTCCATGGAATGCGCATCCGCTTTGCACCAACCGGATGGTGTCGGATCGCAAGGGAGTGACATTGGCTCCTTGAGTGAGCTCAATGGTGTTTCGATAGCCATGGTGGCTAGGACGGGAGTAGTCTCCTAAGGTACGGGCTCTAGGAGGTGGGTGTTGTTGGGATCGAGGATATTACCACCTTCCATGATGTCGGATGGTAATGGTTACGAACAAAGAAACGAAGAAAAAAGATAGACTAAAGAAAACCTAGAAAAATAAAATAAAAATCTCACTAGAAAGGAATCTAGTGAGTAGACCTAATAAAATAAAAATTCAACCTAAACAATAACTATTCCCCGGCAGCGGCGCCAAAAACTTGATGCGTGGTTTTGCGACCTTACAACAGGTTTTACCTCTCGAGGGATCTCAAGAGGCTTGCAATCCTCACCAGGCAGTGTACCTGACCGATGTAGTATAGTGTAGTGGCAAGTACCGGGGGATTGATCGTTCTCTAGGGGAATAGTGTCGTTAGGATTGAAAAACTACTCTAATAGGTCTAAGGGTGAGGGAAGATTCTTTTTGTATTTTTTATATTTTTATAAAAGCAAGTAAAATCTCGGGTTTGAAGGAGTGGGCGGAATTAGTTGCTAGTCAACTAACCCAAATAACTACAATTGCAAATAAATAAAATAACTGAAAATAAAAAGGTTGTGGAACTTATATGGAGAGAAATGTGTTTACTTAGATTTCCTTACTCCCTAACTATCTTTTATCGGTTGATTAGTGTGTATTAATTGCATGGATGACGGGTGTATTCCTTAATACCAATCTTGGGGTGGCGTACGTACTTCCCCAACTCTATAAGCTCCTACTTCACTCCTATGTCGAGCCGGCTAAGAAGCTCCTAACATGGGATCACTAGAATTCGCTCATGCATTAAATACAACCATAAAAACCTTAGTACGCATTGGTTCATGTTTCTTAAGACGTTCAAGCAAGTTACCGTATAGGAGGTTAGCCAGTTTTCTTAAGCCTAACATCGATAAACAATCATCCAATACAATTAATAACACACCAACAACCAATAATCAATAGTTAGGTTTCATTAGATCTAAGCAAATACAAGATAAATCTAGCCTAGCATGTTAAATAAAAGACAAGAACAAGATATAATCAAACAACACATAGACATATTGAATGATTAATTGATTACTTATCTTCAATTGAACATGGGAGATCCAAGGGTATAAAACCCTTAAAAGTAGCAGAAAAATCGTCTTAGGGTTTCTCCTCACAAAGTTGCACACTAATGACTAAAAATTATGAGAATATATATAGAAAATCAGATCTGACGGCGTCACGTTATAGAGCTGACGCCGTCACCTCGCCGCGGTTAGGGTTTCTCGATGGCCTTCTTGATGCCGTCCCCTTTTAATCATCCAAAATCCTCTCTGGCGCGTCAAGGGTTGACGGCGTCACAATAGTGCTTGACGCCGTCACAGGTACTTTTCCAGCTAATTTTGAGACTTTGTCATTTTCTTTACTTTTATGCTCCAAAAACGTCCAAAATGCTTCATTTTCCAGATTTCTTCTCCAAAGTACCTAAAATGACAAAAGGAACGATTTAGGGCAATATTTGATCAAATAAATACGATTTAGGGCTTAAATGACCCCCTAAAAGCGGTACACTTTTCGCTTCATCAGGTTGTTGTCTCGTTCGGTTTGAGTCTCGGTCGAGAATAAGGACCCAAGTAGGATGGGTTCGAGTGAGTCGCTGTTGTGTTTATGCAAATATGACTAGCAAGCAGGACAAAATTTGGATAAATTTACCAAGGAGTACGTGTGATTTAAATTGGGCCTCCAGCCCAACATTTAATTGAGGTGTGTTTGGTTTAAAGGATGGGCCGAAGCCCACATTTATAATACAGAGAGTGTTTGAAATTTTTAGGTTAACAAGTCGTTAAATATATATCTTTGCAGGCATAATGAGTTTTTGATACGTTTCGGAAAATATGGATAATTGTCAATGGATCAAATACTTGGATTCTAAATTTGACTTGAATACGGATTTGAGTATTATATTTGGATATTGGACAATTATGGATCGTTATCGGACTCACGATATGGGATATTGGATTCATTGAACATTTTGAGACTTGAGACGGTATAATATATTAAACTCGAAAAGACTTTAATATATTAAACTCGGAACAGACACAAAATCTTCAATAAAACCAAAACTAATATATACGCGAACGTTAACGAAACATAAAACTCGTTAAAATATTGTAATTTCAGTTTTGGTTAATCCAAGTCTCGACGACTCGAGAAAAACTAGTTTATTAATTAAACTCATCTTTATTATAAAACGATTTATATTTTATACAAATTAATTGGGGATAACGGGGTAAATGACGAAACGTAAAAACTGAGTTATTTGATTTGAGGTGTTTTGTTTGTCGTAAACTTCTAGAGTTGTCTTCCTTGGTTTGAGTTCTCGTCAGTATTCTCTCAAGTTTGTTGATGTCTCTCCTCTTTGGCGTGAGTTGTATGTCGAGTCTATGTCTTCTTATCACACCACACGAAACGTTGAAACTAAACTTTTGATAAGTTTTGAAAACTGTGTAATCCACGAAAACTACGACACATTGTCTTTTATAGACTTTATTATTTGGCGAGACGTATTTTGAGATAATCGTATACATATTAGGTTGTGCCGAGCCTAGACCGTTGTATACTGCTGTGCTTGTACCTCCGTGTACCGTCGTGCCGTATGTCTTGAGACCGTTGTGTTTTGCTCCTCGATGCCAGTCGTGTCAGTTGTGATCCTTGCATTTCTGTGGCTAAGGTGAGTTCATGGCCCCTACTTTTACCGGTTTTCTAACTATTTTTGGGGGAGAATACATGCTCATTCCTACTTAAACTCAATACTTGTTTTATTTGAAACGTGTAGGGTATTCACAATGCAAGAAACACTTGTTTGAGGCCTTTAGATGGATCGAATGACTAAGAACTAGAGAGAGAAAGTGGGAACTTCTAGAGAGAGAGAACTATGTGTATATTAGCTTGAAATGTAGGGAAGTTCCAACCCTTCCCTTGCAAGGGAAGGGGTATTTATACATACTACTTAATATGCCCCTAGTGGGCTGTGGAGAGAGCTGACAGAGGGTAAAGACCCGACCCACTCCACAATACTAATTAATAACTAATCTACTAATAATATTACTGATAATCCTACGAGCTATGATGAGCTAATAAGTACTCGGGGTGACCGAGTCTTCAACTGAATATTCATATTCCTAACAATCTCCCCCTAAGGGAGGTCACCCCAAAAGTAATGTTCTGAATTTCAGCACTTCTTCTTTGGATCTTGACATCATAGCTTGTAACCATTTATTCTTCAATATCATAGATTGTTGTGCAAACATACGTGATCTTAAGATGACTTCTCTTTTGTCTTGGATGAACTTTGAGTAATCTTTGAAAGTATCATCCCATTTGAGTCTCCAAGTCATCTTTCAGTAGTAGGTCTCCATGTGATGAAATAAACTAAGAGCCGACATGCTCACACGATATGGTGTCATGATCTTCAGTATCAGAGTTAGCAGAAGTTGTGTTAAAGGTCTTTTAGGTTGATCATGACTTCTTTGATGATGATGTGGTGTGAGCATGTGGTGATGGATTGGCATCTTTTCTGCAACCAGCTATAACAGCAACCAGCTACGGCATTCCACTGCTACAACCGCCAGAGATTCCTGCATACGACAGTTAGCAATAATTCGACCGGTACTTACAAGTTTGGACTTCGAGATAGTCAACAGCATAGTGTGAAAACTCTCTCTAATCCTTACCAAGACCGTTCCTAATCGAAAACCCACAGAGGGCTTTTTAAGATTTTACCGTAGTAAATCAACGATTTGGTGAGTCGCTGGAGATCACTCCACGACTGTAGACCGGTTGAAACCGCCGCGACCACTAAGCGTAATCCACGAGGAATTACCGAAGTGACCTGCTTTCAGGGCTGTTTGATGTTGACCCTGGCAGGAATTTCCATTCAATCATTGAGAATTACATTTGTAAATTCTCTCATAAATGTTCTGGCAGATTGCTAAGATCTGCGTAGGACTCATAAGTTTACAACTGGTGTCCTTAATGTTGAACACCCAGTGTAGAAATAATTCGTGTCCCTATGAGATCTTATTATGCATCTCGTGGCTCTAGACTCTATGGTGCATTTTGATTTAGTGAGCGGAGGCTGGAGAGGACTGCCACCTATTCAATATCATCCAACTCGGAGTGAGAGAGACGATAGGAATGTATTGAACTCCGTGACAATTGAAACAAGAATCCTTTGAGGGACCTTGAGTGGCTAGGGAGGGTTGTGCAGCGTATCACTGGGTCCATGATACTTTGTCTTCAATGCCAGCAATCAACTATGTGATTCTGACAGCATATGTATTGACCCGGTTTCTGCCTAAGTTGTAAGGAGGGCTATTTCTTTTCACCCTTTATCTTTACAATTCTTTTTCATTCTTCAACCCCTTCAGTGCTTACCGAGACTTCATAACTAGCACCTTGTTGGGTTTGTTCCAGTGCTAGCTCCATCTCAGTCGGCACTCTTCCCTCATTCACTTTTCTCCTTTTTTAATCATACCTAAGGACTTCTACACTAACTAGTGGATTGTCCCTGGGTAGATCCCTCCGGCTCTGGCGGGATCGTGGGAACTTGAGCCTAACCTAACCATCCTTATAACTCCACGCATTAATTAAAATGGTCGGTCTTTGGTATTCATCCACGATTGCCAAACCAAATCTTTGAAAAATCTCTCAAAGTGTTCATGATTCTGAAACACATTTTTTTGCAAACACTTGAGAGTTTTATATTTTTCAAATGCTCCCCCTCAACATGTGCTCGAGTGATAGTTTTATAAATTTGCACATGTTAGGTAGAGCTCGCACTTTTTGAATTGATCCACTTTCAGTGAACATGACCGATTCGAGACACGCTTACATCACTAGATATACTAGCTTGAAATTATTACCCGGCCTGGTCAAGTCCACAGAAAGTTTGTCTAAATGGTACTCTCTACTCAGATACATCTTTTCGAGACACGCTTACATCACTGGTTAGGCCAGCTTGAAATTATTACCCGGCCAAGACGTATCCTTTCGATTGATGACAATTCAAGTTTCGTCAATTCATTGGTGAAGTCTGAGCCTTGCTCACGTGAGATGCCCAAATCCTTAATGTTTTGTTAAAACCATTTGCTCCCCCTCAATATGTGCATCGATATATGAAAGATTTTAGCACATATGGAAGAGCTTGCTTTTATGACCAAAACATTTTGCTCCCCCTCAATATGTGCCTTGATATACAAAATGGTTTAGCACATACGGGAGAGCTTATATTAACTTCCAAATCATCACATTATATCAGAATTTCATATTTAAATCACATTCTCTCCCCCGATCAAAAATTTCAAACCATTTGAGATTTATGATCCCAAGTGATTTAAATAAGTTTAGAAAATTTGGGAGAAAATGTGGTCAAGTTTAAATGTATTCTGATTTTGAAGCATACTATGCTTCCCCTTATACCACGAGAGAGTGTCACTGCTGATGTTGCACAATGTTTAAAAAGGTGTCAAAATTTGAACAAATAAACTCCCCCTCAATTAATGACCCGTTTTCTATTTAAAGAGCTGTGGTCACTCAATTGAGAGATAAGTATTTGTGAAATTTAAGTCCAGTTACCACCTTGTGAAACATCAAGACTCTCTTGAAGAATCAAACAAGATAAAGAGTCTGATGTAAAGAAGACTTCTCTTCTTATGCACGAAATGACGCACTGAAACGTACATCAAGACGGTGAAACATGGATATGAAGTAATCCATGCCCAGGTGAACATCACCTAGTTGGAGGAACAGCCGTCTTTTTGACGACGTGCTTTCCCCAGAGTGTATCGCGGGTTGCAGTATGAAGTAACTGCAAGCCATTTAGACATGTTTTAACTGATTAGTATAACTTCTGCTCGAGCTTCATTTAAGGATCCGTGTCATTGTTGAATGACATTTCTAGATCCGTAAATGTTATCGATAAACAGAAGACATGCCTAGGTAGGACTATTTTTGGTATTTTCTGATTTTTCGATTTTTATGGTTTTTATAGGTTTTATATTTTTGTATTTTCTTTTTGATTTAAGATATATACAACTATGTACAAGGATATGAGAAGACAATCCTTTACTCCTCCTTTTCTTCCTGAATACACTTGAGGGTTTCAGGTGTCATGCTCCTCATGCCAAGGCGCGGGAGAATAAACTGAAACCTTTCTCTTGGGAGGGCCTTGGTGAAGATGTCAGCTAACTGAAATTCTGTCCTCACGAAGTATAGTTCCACAATTCTTTTTTCCACCTGTTCCCTGATGAAGTGATGCCTGATGTCGATATGTTTTGACCTGGAGTGCTGAACATTGTTACAACAAAGAGCAATGGCGCTTTTGTTGTCACAATATAGGGGAATTTTGTTGTATGAGAATCCATAGTCCGAAAGTTATGATCGAATCCAAAGGATTTGTGCACAGCAAGCAGACATGGCAATGTACTCAGCTTCAGTAGATGATATGGAAGTACTCATCTGCTTCTTAGAAGACCAACTAACCAACTTTTCCCCTAAAAACTGAGCTCCTCCTGACGTACTGCGACGAGTGTCTTGACATCCCGCATGATCAGCATCCGCGTAAGCCGTTAGTTCCATTACAGTGTCCTTAGGACACCAGAGACCCATATGAACAGTGCCTTGAAGATATCGAAAGATCCTTTTCACTGCTTCAGCATGCTTCTTGGTTGGCCTAGATTGATACCGAGCACACATACACACAGCAAACAGAAGATCTGGTCTGCTAGCCGTGATGTACATCAAAGATCCAATCATGCTTCGATACTTTGTTATATCCACTGGAATCCCTGAAGGATCTTCATCCAGCTTCGTTCTATCAACCATGGGAGTGTCAACAGGTTCACTTGAATAGAATCCAAATTTTTTCAAGATCTCGTTGGCGTATTTGGATTGATTAATGAATATGCCCCCGGGACTTTGAGAAACTTGTAATCCTAAGAAGAATGACATATGTCCCATCATGGACATTTGGAACTTGGAATTCATCTCCTTTGAAAAACTATCACATTCACTAGGATCTGTTGAAGCAAAGATGATATCATCTACATAGATCTGGACTAGTAGTAGATGGTTTCTTGACTTCCTGGTGAATAGTGTGGGATCAACAACACCCTTGGAGAATCCATTCACTAGGAGGAACTTGGACAATGTATCGTACCATGCCCTTGGCACCTGTTTTAACCCATAAAGAGCCTTCTTCAAGCGGTAAACATGAGTAGGATGTTCAGCATCCACGAATCCTTCTGGTTGACTCACATAAACTTCTTCCTTTAAGTCACCATTCAAGAATGCCGTTTTGACATCCATCTGGTAGACTATCATATTTCGACTAGCAGCATTTGCCAAGAAGATTCTTATAGCTTCAATTCTGGCAACAGGAGCAAACGATTCTTCAAAATCAATGCCCTCTTCTTGTCTGAACCCTTTAGCAACTAGCCGTGCCTTGTTCTTTAACACATCACCATACTCATCAAGCTTCACTTTGAAGATCCACTTTAAAGCAATGATCATTGCAAGCTCTGGAGGAGGCACTAATTCCCATACTTCAAGTCGATCAAATTCATGGATTTCATCCTGCATAGCCTGGAACCAGCAATCTTTAGTCATTGCTTCTTTGGCATCTTTTGGTTCGACTTTGGACAGTACAGAATTGAAGAAGCACCATAGTGCATAAGTGGCTAGTTGATTACGTGTGGATACTGGACGTGAGGGATTGCCTATGATGTTGTCGATTGGATGATCACTGGTCCATTTTCTGAGATGGTCGTGAGGTTGAGAGTTGTGAACAGATGTAGCAGTGTTGTGTTCTTCAAGTGAGGATGTGTTTGATGTATGTTCAATAGCAAATATGTTTTCAAAAGGAACCTCATCAACAGGAGCAAAAGGGTTAACTTCCAAAGAATGATTATCTGAAGATTCTTGTATTACTGGAGAAGATTGAGCGTTTGATGATGAAGGCGATTGACTGACAGCTGGAGCATTGAGACTGACTGATACTGAAGCTGTTGGGCCTTCTGAACCTTGTGGGGCTTGAACCTCAGCCATAGGAAGTATAGCAGGTTCACTTGGGATGGTTCCATTCGTTGGCTCAAAGTATTCATCAAACATAGGATCGAATAACTTCTTCAACTCCTCACATGTAGGTGGCACATAAGAATCTGTAGGCGTGGAATTCTGTACAAGTCCTGAACTAATGGGTCCAGGTGACAAAAGGTTAAGATCGGGTCCAGAACTAATTTGTCCTGAAGCAGGTTGCTCACTCAGCTCATCGAACGTAACATGAATGGTTTCCATGATTTTACGGGTTCTCTTATTGTAGATTCGATACCCTTTACTGTCTGGTGCGTATCCAACAAAAATACCTACATCTGCTTTAGCTCTTAACTTTCCCAAGTCTTGACTATCGTTAGTTGGATAGCAAAGTGCACCAAACACACGGAGAAAAGAGAGATCTGGTTTCTTGTTATGAATTAACTCGAAGGGAGTCTTCTCATGAACAGGATGAATTAGGGATCGGTTTTGAGTGTAACATGCTGTTGCAATAGCCTCTGCCCAGAGAAACATCGGTGCCTTTGAAAATATAAGCATAGTTCTTGCAGCTTCCACCAGAGTACGGTTCCTTCGTTCAACCACTCCGTTCTGTTGAGGAGTGCGAGGGATACTTTTCTGATGCGTGATGCCAATACTTTCATAGAAATTACGGAGTTGTTGGTTAACAAACTCAGTACCATTATCAGTGCGGATGATTCTGACAGTTTTATCGAGCCTTACTTGCAGCTGTTTTATCAGTTTAATGATAACCTCTGGAGTTTCGTCCTTGGTTCTCAAAAACTTTACCCATGTGAACCGAGAATAATCATCTACTATCACCAGAACGTACTTCTTTCCACTTATGGTATGTATTCTCATTGGACCGCACAAGTCCATGTGGAGGGTATGAAGAACTTCCAAGTTGGTGTTGATGGTTTTAGGCTTGTAGGTTTGTTTCTTGCTTTTACCCAGTTGACATGCAGAGCAGAGATGATCTTTCTCATATTTCAGTCTGGGCATCCCTCTAACAAGATCTTTACGGGAAAGATTATTTATGGTACCGAAGTTCAAGTGGTTCAAACGACGATGCCACAGCCATGATTTTGTTTTAGAGGCTTTAGAAAGCAAGCATATGGGAGAGGACTTCAACATTTCTTCAATCGATATGGTGTATAGATTGGTGCCCCGACTGCCCTTGAGGAGATCTATACCATCCAATTCTCTGACGAAACATGTATGTTTTCAGAAAGCCACTTCCAGATCTGAATCAAAAAATTGACCCACAGAAAATAGATTGTGCCCTAGTCCTTCCACATAATATACCCTTGAGATTACACTGTCACCAAACACATAATCTCCATAACCCATAATAGCACCAAAGTGGTCGTTCCCAAATCTAACTGTCCCGATAAACTTTTTCACGAAGTTCTTGAGCCGCGAGCGATCCCCAGTCATATGTTTTGAGCAGCCTGAGTCCAAATACCACAGGACAATTTGTACGACCTGCATTTGAAACCAGACAACAATGGATAACTGAAAAATGTGGATCCCCAAGTGCAATTGGGGTCCGTTTGGTCAGCACACACATATTCTGGAACCACAGATTTCACAGATGCTACTGTCTTTACTGAGGAGACAGAACTAGAGGCAGGACAAGACCTAGATGGAAGGCATTGTGACACTAAAGACAGGATTCTACCAGTTGGTCTCCATTCCTTATTCTTCACAATTTTATGCATATTCATTTTAGGTAATGGTCTCTGTTTTCCTAAATTGAATTTCCTTCCAGTGGGTCTCCATTCCTTAACTTTCACAATTTTATGCTTATTCATTTTAGGTAACGTGCACTGTTTTCCTAAATTGAATTTCCTTCCAGTGGGTCTCTATTGATAGCCTACGCTAGCAAATGTTTTTCCTGTTGCTTTAAAAACTTTCTTGCATGCTTCAGTTATCCTACCATTCTTAACATGGGGTGATGCAGAAGACATCAAGAAAGACACAACACATTCATCATGATTAGCAAAAATTAAACAATTATCGCATGTTTTACAGATAGCATTAGAATTCGAATTAATTACAGTACTTTTGATACTAGAATCAACACGATTCATCCTACTCATTGCAAACTTATTGTTCCTAGGTTGGGCTTCTACATTCTTCAAGTGATCATTCTTAGCTGGCGCAGTCCTATCCTTTCTTGCATTTCCTCTAGACCTTGACCCGCTAGCTTGGGTGTCACTTTTTACTCCTGTAGAAGCATCGAAGGGAACATTAGTTTGTTTTTCTGTCACATGCCTTCCTGATAATGATGTGTTGGGTTCTGATGTTTTAGGTGGTAGATCAAAGGCTACATGCTTGTTCTCAACAGTGGATGATGATGCAACAAATCTATCTCTATGGCTGTTAAACTTAGGAATTGAGCCTATGGCATATTCTAAGTTTTCCTGAATCCTTTTCGTGAGTTTGCAGGCATAGACAACTGCCCTATCAAGTGGATTATCAGTCCTATCCTCTTCAACTACCTCACGAAGTGTGTCAAGGCCCTCTCTAAGATGATCGAGATATGTTTGATGGGCAAAGCTGTTATTTCTAAGCTTAAATGGAATACGCCCAACATCAACATCATACTTTTTACTATCAGTAGCCTTTGGTGCATCACAATTACAAGTGGTGCATGGCATTTTACCTTTCACCCGAGCCTTCAGATTCTCAATTTCATTTGTCAAAGAGGTTATTTGATCATTGTGATTGCTTCTTGTAACTTTAATAGAATCATATAACTCTTTGAAGTGTTGTTTAACCTTTGAATTTTCTTCTCGGTAACACTCATTTTCATAGTGTAACTTATTTATGGTGTTTTGATATTGAAAATTCTGAGAATCTGAAGACGAAGGTTTATTGGTGCCATATACTTCACACTTGTTGGA
Source organism: Artemisia tridentata subsp. tridentata (assembly GCA_021014915.2). Classification (NCBI taxonomy): domain Eukaryota; kingdom Viridiplantae; phylum Streptophyta; class Magnoliopsida; order Asterales; family Asteraceae; genus Artemisia; species Artemisia tridentata. The sequence continues at coordinate 409,733,412 of CP139506.1, forward strand.
TTTCAATTGGGCAATTTGGGCCCTCAGCAGTCGAATCGTGTTCGTGTGAGCTTGAATTGTCTCATCTCGTTTGCTTAATTCAAAATAAGTATCAAATTCAGGAGCATCCAAGGATGTCTTGTCATTTGATATTTTATGTTTTTCATTTAAATGTTGATGTTTCAATTGTAAATTAAGATATTCAACTTCTAATTTTGAAAAACGTTTAACCATATTATCATGGTCATCATTTTGAATTTTTTCAAGCAATTTTAAATTCTCCCCCTCAAGCTCAACAACACGATTCTGGGTGACATTTAACGCAATAGCATACTCATTAAATTGACAAGTAGACAACGCAGAATCAGTGACAGTGTAAAATACATCTTGTGCAATACATTTAGCAATCAAGTTGTCGTTAGTAATGAGTATGTTTTTTCTTTCAATCTCTCGACTCTTAAGTTCTATTGCATATTCATTCACCTCATTTTCCATATCTTTAAACACTACTTCCATTTCTTTTATTTCGGCTTTAAGGGCAATTTGCAACCCTTCAAAGTGTTCTTTAAGTAGCTTAAAGAATGGCATGACCTCAGTTAAGTAACACCTTTTAGCATGTTCAAAACACCTTTCCCCCTCAGTAATACCGGAGGGTGTGATTCTCTTCTTGCATGTTTTATTGAAATCAGCAAACAGTTGCCAAAGCACATATAAGCTAATAAAGGTTTTACATTCAGTGGGAAGAGATAAAGGCACCAAATTCCTAGGTGTATTGGGAGGATACACCGTTATGGACGCAACTTTTCTAATGAGGGGGTGTTGGCCTTAAGTTTTTCTACCTTAAGTTTTTCATTATCTTGTTGCCAGAATATCTGTTCAGGTGTTAACTTCTTTTGAGGAGCAAACACAGTCAAACGATTTTCCTCATTATAGTCATGGGGTTTTATTATTATTCGTCTGACTATGCACTCGGGATCCCTCATTTTCTCATTCATTCTAACCCTTGTTCTCTCACTTAACTCATCCTCTTCTTCTGTGTAGATATGCTCAGGCGGGTCATGATTGGGAATAAACATCACATTAGAATCATTTAATGCAGGTTGGGCTATCTTAGCAATTTCATGAATAGCTAATTTAGATTTACCTACATTGCTTTCACTATGCTTGTCACTTAACTTTCTGTGCTTATACATCATTTGGGCAGTTTGTCTGGTTTGGTCTTGTGTGTACAACTTATCTTCAAGCTTATTTTTTAACGTCTTGAGTCTAGAGAAATCATTTAAAAGTGTTGTTTCTTTTTGTTTGAATTCTTGCTTAAGTGTAGTTACACACTTTTGTGCTTCCTGTTTCTGTTTGACAGACTGTTCTAGCTGACTTTTCAAAGAACTCAACTCTAATTTTAATGTTTCTTCTCTTACTCTAGACTCTTTAATAAGTGTACTCATTTGACCTTCTAATTTCTGCTCACGTTCATTAAGCTCAAACTTAGCACGCTGTTCATACATAGCCACTTGTTCTTTATAAATGTTAAGTCTAGTGATCAAGTCATCATCAGGGACATGCAATTTGTTCTCATGGCACTCATATGCATTATCTAAATTACACGCTGATTGCGTGGTTTTGTAACCTTACAACAGGTTTTACCTCTCGAGGGATCTCAAGAGGCTTACAACCCCACCAGGCAGTGTACCTGACCGATGTAGTATAGTGTAGTGGTAAGTACGGGGGATTGATCGTTCTCCACAGGGAATAGTGTTCGTTAGGTATGAAAGGCTACTCTAATTAGGTCTAAGGGTTGAGGAAGATTCTTTTTTATGTTTTTATATTTTTATGAAAGCAAGTAAAATCTCGGGTTTAAAGGAGTGGGCGGAATTAGTTGCTAGTCAACTAACCCAAATTACTACGAATGCAATAAAATAAAATAACAAAAATGAAAAGTGGTGAGAAACTTATGTGTAGAGAAATGTGTTTACTTAGATTTCCTTACTCCCTAACTATCTTTTACCGGTTAATTAGTGTGTATTAGTCGCGTGGATGACGGGTGTATTCCTTAATACCATTCGTGGGGTGGCGTACTTACTTCCCCAACTCTACAAGCTCCTACTTCACTCCTATGTCGAGCCGGCTAGGAAGCTCCTAACATGGGATCACTAGAATTCGCTTGTGCATTAAATACAACCATAAAAACCTTTAGTACGCGTTTGGTTCATGTTTCTTAAGACGTTCAAGCAAGTTACCGAATAGGAAGTTAGCCAGTTTTCTTAAGCCTAACATAGATAAACAATCATCCAATACAACTAATAACACACTAACAACCAATAATCAATAGCTAGGTTTCATTAGATCTAAGCAAACACAAGATAAAATTAGCCTAACATGTTAAACAAAAGACAAGAATAAGATAGAATCAAACAACACATAGACATATTGAATGATTAATTGATAACTTATCTTTCAATGAAACATGGAAGATCTCAAGGCAAAAAGCCCTGAAAAAGTAGCTAAAATCGTCTTAGGGTTTTATCCCAAAATTCCACACACTAAGCTCTCTCTAATGACAAAAAATTAGAAAACTATATATAGATTTTTGGATCTGACGGCGTCACCTTATGGAGTGTGACGCCGTCACCTCGCCGCTTTTAGGGTTCCCGGGTGACCTTCTTGACGCCGTCCCTCTTTAGCTCTTCAAAAATCCATTCTGGCCTATCAAGGCTTGACGCCGTCGAACCTTGAACGTGACGCCGTCCCCTTATGATTTAAGCCGTGACGCCCTTGATTTAGTTAAAGCGTGACGCCGTCAGAATTCACATGCTATCTCACTGGCCCGTCATGAGTAAATTTCACGTCCAACTTTTCTTGCCAAGGCATGACGCCGTCCCATGTTAATTGTGACGCCGTCAAGAGTAACTTTTAGCCGATTCTTGAGACTTTGCCGTTTTCTTCACTTTAATGCTCCAAAAACGTCCAAAATGCCTCCTTTTCCAGATTTCTCCTCAAAAGTACCTAAAATGACAAAAGGAACGATTTAGGGCGATATTTGATCAAATAAATACGATTTAGGGCTTAAATGACCCCTTAAAAGCGGTACACTTTTCGCCTCATCACACGCATTATCTAAGGCACCTACATTACTTACAACACAAACATCATTATTTACAAAAGATTCACCATTTGGTACATCAGGCGAGTTGTTGTGATTCAAATACTGTTCATATGAAATAATATTGCTATTTTCCATGTCAACATTACTTGAGTCAGAAACATCTGCCTGATGTACTTCTTCGGGATTCTTTTGTCCCTCGACTATATTATATGTGTCATAAATTTTTAGTACCTCAGATATCACGGATGCATTAGAAGGACCAGCTTGACGGGGAGATGAAACCAGGGAAGACAAGTTAGCCATGAAGATTGTTTGAGCCGTAGGTTCATCATCTACATCAGACTCAAATGCATCACAGTCATCTGCCTTGAAGATGTTAGGATCATTAAGTGCTAGATCCTGAACAGGTTTCTCATCCACATCTTCATCAAAAGTATTTCCTCCATCTCCTGCCAAGAACAATAACTCTTCCTCATCCAATACAACTCCATTCTCTTGAGCTTGCATTAACAGCATCTTGTCTTTGAAGTAATCTGAGTTCTGAGGACGTTTAGGTTGATTGCAGTTTCTAGCAATGTGTCCAAGCCCCCCACAATTATAACACTTGATATGTTTCCCTTGACCCTGATTGGCATTCCCTGCTCTATTCTGCACATAACCTAGACCCATGTTTCTACCAGCTCTCCCTTGCACATTCTGAACCACAATTTTCCCATCCTCCACCATTGCTAGATTGCGTGGGTTGGATGAATTCCTTAACTGATTGTTGGTCTGAGGGAGTGATGCTTGAAACTGTTGAACCAGTAATGATACTTGATTGGTGAGGTTGTCAATCATTTTGTCGGTCTGAGAGTAGCCTGAGTCAAGTTGAGAACTCATAGCAGGTACTTGTGAGTGAAATTGATGATAGCTTGGGTTGGATGATGATTGGATTGTTGGTTGAGCATTTGTCATGAACGCCAGTGGATCATTTGTAGTTGAAGGATTTAGCTTTTCTCTCAGCACCCGATCATAGACAGCATGCTTCTCATGTTGTTGCAGATAGGCATACAGCTGTTCATAGTTGGTATCCCTTAAACCTTTGTTGAGTTTGACAGCAGTAACAAATCTGTCCCATTCAGGAGTCATGTTGTTCACAAACTTTGAGTTTAGTTGGATATTGGGCATAGTCATTCTGATCATCCTCATATCATTCACCAACTTATGAAATCTCACATAGTAGTCTGTGATGTTCTCTCCTGGGTTCATTTTGAAATGCTCGAACTCATCATACAGCTGTGACTCACGATCTTCCTTTGTGAGTTCTGACCCCGCCAACAACATTTTAACGTTGTCCCACACAGCTTTGGCTTCAGTGTTGAAATTGATGAGCTTGTATACATCCTTTGGAAGACCTTGAATGACTATGTTTGACGCTCTAATGTCAGCATCATACCTCTTCTTTTCTTCTTCATTAAGATCATTGTAGTTTCTAGGTCTGTCGATGCCCCAAGTCACAGACCCATCTTCACCAGTTGTAACAACATCTCTGGTGGTACCCATATGATATGGTCCATCGTCAATTGACTTTAGAATGTTAACTCCATTATCTTTTCCCAAGCAGTAAAGTCTTATCCTTTGTGCTCAAGACTCATAATCCGTCCTATCCAGCATAGGTGGACGAGTGTCAGATCCTGCTGCTTGAATATCTTCTGATGATGTGTTTGATGTGGTGGCCATAGTAACTACGGGATTTTACAGATCTTGTGATTTAACCGAGAAATCGAATCTTTCGCGGGAATTTCTAAAATCACCAAGACACAAACCGCATAGACAAATAGCACCCTTGAGGATACAAACCGCCTAGACAAATCGCGTAGACACAAACCGAGTTCACGCTGCAGAGACAAACCGCGTAGACACAAACCGAGTTCACGCTGGAGAGACAAACCGCGTTGATACAAACCGAGTACACGCTGCAAAGACAAACCGCGTATACACAAACCGAGTTCACGCTGGAGAGACAAACCGCGTTGATACAAACCGAGTACACGCTGCAAAGACAAACCGCGTAGACACAAACCGAGTTCACGCTGTAGAGACAAACCGCGTAGACACAAACCGAGTTCACGCTGGAGAGACAAACCGCGTTGATACAAACCGAGTACACGCTGCAAAGACAAACCGCGTAGACACAAACTGAATACGCTCCTCAGATACAAACCGCGTAGACACAAACCGAGTTCACGCTGCAGAGACAAACCGCGTTGACACAAACCGCGTACGCGCCTTAGAGACAAACCACGTAGACACAAACCGCCAAACACGTTGCTTTCAATGTTTTTTGTCCTTTTGCCTAAACTAGTAATAAGACAAGCCGCGTTCTCGAAGTGACACAAACCGCGTTCACGAACTCGTCCAAAGTACACAAACCGCACCCAATAACACTTGGATAAAAACACTCGAATCACCCAAAAACACCACACAAATCTTAAATCAGTGAATTCAAGCACCAAATACTACTCTTATACTGTTCCTAAGCAAGAAAGTACAAGGTATAACAACTTCTAATCACTAAACAAAGCACAAAATGAAATTAATGTAACTTATCAAATCGAACTAAAAAGCCTCAAAAACTAGACAAATCCGTGAATACCAACTCTCATGGACCTAACCATGGCTCTTGATACCAATTGTAGGGTATTCACAATGCAAGAAACACTTGTTTGAGGCCTTTAGATGGATCGAATGACTAAGAACTAGAGAGAGAAAGTGGGAACTTCTAGAGAGAGAGAACTATGTGTATATTAGCTTGAAATGTAGGGAAGTTCCAACCCTTCCCTTGCAAGGGAAGGGGTATTTATACATACTACTTAATATGCCCCTAGTGGGCTGTGGAGAGAGCTGACAGAGGGTAAAGTCCCGACCCACTCCACAATACTAATTAATAACTAATCTACTAATAATATTACTGATAATCCTACGAGCTATGATGAGCTAATAAGTACTCGGGGTGACCGAGTCTTCAGCTGAATATTCATATTCCTAACAAAACGTGATTTGTTTTTCTCCAACGAAATGTTTGGCTGATATATCTGACCTGGTTACTTGAATGCGTTATGTGTTTACCTATTATGTGATGTGGCGTGAAACTGTTATGATACTGTTACACGAGCTGGCTATGGTTATCATTAAAGAAGGCTCCTTGTGCCTTATCATTAACGAAGGCTCCTTGTGCCTATTACCAGTGGGCTCTTGTGCCTACAGACTACTATAGTGTGCACCTATAGGAAACTGTTATTGTGATTTGAATTTTATGACTTAGCCAGCGTAACAGTTAAACTTGCATAACACTATATGAGTGTAGTATCTGTATGATTGATTATGGTTTGAGATGCTTTGACTATGTTATTATTTGCGGATTTGGTTCTGGAACTGTGATTTAGGCAATGTGAGCCTACGTTGGACTTGACTTGTTTATGAATGATGATTTGAACTCGAAAACCTTTTGGTTCAACTATACTGTTTTAAACTTAAACCTGTGAACTCACCAGCGTAAGCTGACCCTTTTAGCATGTATTTTCAGGTTTAAGGCTATAGCTTATCTCTGGAGGCGCTTGGCAAGGGGCATGGTCATAGACGACTCTGATATGTATATTTGGGGCCACTTTACTCATTTTATGGGCCTTATTTCCGCACTATTTTCGAATGATGTAAATTTAATACTTTTGATAATGAATTTTCTTCTAAACGGTTGAGGTAAAAACCGTTCTTTGAACCTTGTGTTGTGATACCAATTGAGTAGCACCCTAGTGACATATATGCTTCCGCTGGACCTGATTTTCGGGGTGTTACAGATTGGTATCAGAGCCTAGGTTATAGAGAACTGGGTTTATTTTCAAAAACCTGGACTATAACCACTTTTGGCGAAAACTTAACCCTATGACCGACACGTGCCTGCCTGCCAAGCTGATGCCTCGCGTATGACTTTGTTTGACGAGATAATTGATGATATATTAGATGAGATGAGATGCTTGATTTTATGTTTGTCAAGGTGTGTGCCTGCTTATTGGATATTTTATATCCGCTCATTTTAGCTGTTCACTATAAGCATTTTCATATGCTTATGCACGCACCGAACCTGTCACAGAGTTACGCTATTTCCTTGCGTAATCTCACTATTGAACGTCGTGTTTGTATACTTGTCGTGATTTTTGGGAATGATTCTGGATATAATGGACATACTACTAGTATAACTAGGCTTAGTATTCCAAAATTCATTGAACCTCGGGTGAATATAGACTGATCACCTATATTCAACCAGGGACAGTGGGACATAGCCTGATCACCTATGTCCGACTCAGAGGTGAATTTTGCAATACTCAGAGTAGTTATAATGGAATTATGTTCGGGTTGGTCATTGATTTTTGGACTGGTACAGTTTCGCGTGTGTACACGGACTTGGAATTTTACTTCCACACACTACACACTGGCATCACAACACTGCATGAACCGTAATGCCCTTGGCATCGCTATACGTCTCCATTATATGGAAATCTTGTTTGCCGCCGTCTGGCCGTATTTTGCATCGGGTCGAGTTAGATCCGATTAGCACCGTTTGAATCCGAGTTACTTATTTGTAACTCCTTGAGAGCTTTATAAGCCGTCCGAGCTTACTGGGACGTTTAGATTCGATTTTGACCATGTTTGGTTTTGAATTTTGGACACGTTTGGATTCGATTTTGGCCACGTTTGGATTCGATTTTGGCTACGTTTGGAATCGATTTTGGCCACATTTGGATTTGATTTTATCTACACTTATGTTTGATTTTGGCTACGACTGGATTTAATTTTTGCCTCGTTTGAATTTGATTCTGGCTACTTTTGGATTCGATTTTTGACTACGTTTGGATTCGAGATTGACTATGTTTGGATTAGTCTTGATTCTGATTTAACTCGAGTTGTTTGATTTTGGACGTCATCCTGGATTTGGATTTTTATTCAGCCTTGTTTTGTTGTGGCCTTGTTACAGTCGCCTCTACTCTAAGCCTCGTGCTCAATCGATGATATTCAATTTTCCAACCGATGTTGTTCAATCGAAACTGTTCGATCAATGTTGTACCTTCCGTTTTGAGTACCTGGTACATTACTATTCAATCAACTGATTGCTTGTGGCAATCAACATCTTTCCTCAGAGTTATACTCCGAACTTCCTAAACTCCCTAATTGGCAGAGATTCCACGCCCAACAGAAATCTTGAAACTCTAAGGAGTAACTGAAACCGCGATTCCTTGGGACAACCACCTGACTTTTCACTCGTCCCTCGGAAGTACCAGTGATCTTTGCTACTTTCTTATCGGATAATAAATTATATCACAAAAGAAACTTTGGAAGTAAATCTCGCTCCGCTACCAGAGTTATTGTTGATAATCCTACCTAATCTACTCACCTTCTCTAATCAATGAAACGACAGTATGGGCAAACTTGCTCGTCCATACTTATATGAAATCATTACCCGGTATAGAGTGTCGACTCTTACCATTCTCTGATCGGGATAGTTGTTTCACATCAAATTCCCGAAAATCACTCCAAAGAGCCATGAGAACAGATTTGGAGATGAATACTGTGTATCATCTCCAGACTGATGGCCAAAGTGGAAAAATCATTCAAATGTTAGAGGACATGTTGTGTTCCTGCGTAATTTGGCAATAGTTGGTATCGACACCTCCTGTTGGCCAAATTCTCTTATAACGATACTTACGACTCTAGTATTCCAACGGCACCGTTCGAGGCACCTTATGGTCGCATGTGCCGACCGCCGACTTGATGGGTAGAAGTTGGGGATACTCAACTTACCAACCCTGAACTTGTTCACGAGACTACCGAGAAGATCGTTCAAATCATAATCGAATTGCAAATTGCTCACGAATCGTCAGAACAGTTATGCGGACAAATGACGTAAATCTCTTGAATTTCTGATTAAAACCTAGATTATGCTTAAAGATTCACCCTGAGAAGGTGTGATACGTTTAATAAACGCGGAAAGCTTAATTCTCGCTGCTTTGATCCTTTTGAAATCCTTGCTAGAGTGGAACCGGTAGCACACAGGCTCGAGCTACCGTCAGGACTCAGCAGTATTCGCAACGTTTTTATGCGCATTGTGAAGAACTGACTTGCCGATGAGGCAACCACTATTCCTCTGGGACATATCCAGACTGATGAAAGCTTAAACCTTGGTGAAAACCTATCTAAATCATGAACCGTGAAGTCGAACGACTTTAGTAAAGTCACATCCCTATCGACAAAGCTCATCGAAACTCGTGAAAAGGTCCTGAATTCACGTGAGAACGTGACGATGAATCCTCGCATGTATATACTCATCTCCTCTCAACCGTAACGAGTAACTTGAATTGAATCGCGAGGTCGCGATTTCGTTAAGGAGGTGAGGCTGTGACAACCCGTATTTTTCCAGACTTATTTCTATACGAGATTATTCCTGTTTCTCATTTACAAATCTTTCCGAGCTCATTTGACCATAAAACGTTAAGTTATCTCTCGAAACGTGAAGATTTGTACACAACGCGTACTGGCACAACCGACGATTTGTTTTGATTATTTTATTATTCATGAGAAACGAGGCGTATGAATAGTCGTTATTAATGGATAAATAATTTTAAAGTTAACGGAATAACTTTTGAATGCTCGGGAAATATTTATAACATGTTTTATTGGTCTCGTTGGCGTTCCGTTAAAAATATGAAGAAATATACATATTCAGTCCCTGAGGGCGCGCTAGGGTTTGCCACAAGTCCCAACCTACCCCTATATATACTACTATTATAAATTTGTAGGGTTATATTCCCTTCTCTTCATTTTAACAGCCGACATCACCACTTCTCTATCCCTCTCTCCTCTCTAATTTTTCCGGTCACCATATCCGGCCACCGGCGCTCAACCGCCGCTCACCCTACTACACCACCACCACCAAAATGACCCTTGTGATATCCTCGTCGCTCTACCATATCACACGCGCCAAGAAACCCTCCTCCTCCACCTCTGTCACCGCACTCTCTCTTTTTCCAGTCACTACGCGCCACCACCGCTTGCTCTCCTCTCTTTCTCGTCATGGTAAAACCGAGAAAGCCTGTTTTTATATGTTTTCTTTTATATATAACCGATTTATGTTGGTGATGTTTGTCGTGGATTTAAAACTTTATATGAAATGAGATTACAAATTCGTGAGTTAAAAACTGGATTAAACTTTGAGATAATAGTTTCGTGTGGTTGAAAAACGTTTAATATTGTGGTTGTTTGTAAACGAGCCAACTCACTGAGTTGACTCAGTGAGTTGAGTCGAGTGGTTTTGATTATGGTTGAACCGAGTTTGATTTTAATCCGCTTTGGTTGCTTCGTCTTTGGTCTCGGTTAATGTCTCCATTTGAGACTTAGTTTAATAATAATTTTGATATTGATGTGGTCCTAGTTCTTGTGTTCTTGCGTGTTAAGTTGTGCGGACCGATTCACAGCCGAGACCTTCCATGGTCTCGGCATAATGGAGTTAATATATTCTATTGTTGGTGTTGTTCGGTTCACTAGTACACCCAAGAGGGTGCGTTATGCTTGTTGTTTCGGTCTAAAAGAGAAACCCGCAAGGGTTGTTGTCTCGTTCGGATTGAGTCTCGGTCGAGAATAAGGACCCAAGTAGGATGGGTTCGAGTGAGTCGCTGTTGTGTTTATGTAAATATGACTAGCAAGCAGGACAAAATTTGGATAAATTTACCAAGGAGTACGTGTGATTTAAATTGGGCCTTCAGCCCAACATTTAATTGAGGTGTGTTTGGTTTAAAGGATGGGCCGAAGCCCACATTTATAATACAGAGAGTGTTTGAAAATTTTAAGTTAACGAGTTGTTAAATATATATCTTTACGGGCATAATGAGTTTTTGATACGTTTCGGAAAATAAGGAGTATTGTCGGTGGATCAAATACTTGGATTCTAAATTTGACTTGAATACGAATTTGAGTATTATATTTGGATATTGGACAATTATGGATCGTTATCGGACTCACGATATGGGATATTGGATTCATTGAACATTTTGAGACTTGAGACGGTATAATATATTAAACTCGAAAAGACTTTAATATATTAAACTCGGAACAAACACAAAATCTTCAACAAAACCAAAACTAATATATACGCGAACGTTAACGAAACATAAAACTCGTTAAAATATTGTAATTTTAGTTTTGGTTAATCCAAGTCTCGATGACTCGAGAAAAACTAGTTTATTAATTAAACTCATCTTTATTATAAAACGATTTATGTTTTATACAAATTAATTGGGGATAACGGGTTAAATGACTAAACGTACAAACTGAGTTATTTGATTTGAGGTGTTTTGTTTGTCGTAAACTTCTAGAGTTGTCTTCCTTGGTTTGAGTTCTCTTCAGTATTCTCTCGAGTTTGTTGATGTCTCTCCTCTTTGGCGTGAGTTGTATGTCGAGTCTATGTCTTTTTACCACACCACACGAAACGTTGAAACTAAACTTTTGATAAGTTTTGATAACTGAGTAATCCACGAAAACTACGACACATTGTCTTTTATAGACTTTATTATTTGGCGAGACGTATTTTGAGATAATCGTATACGTATTAGGTTGTGCCGAGCCTAGACCGTTGTGTACCGCTGTGCTTGTACCTCTGTGTACCGTCGTGCTGTATGTCTTGAGACCGTTGTGTTTTGCTCCTTGATGCCAGTCGTGTCAGTTGTGATCCTTGCATTTCTGTGGCTAAGGTGAGTTCATGGCCCCTACTTTTACCGGTTTTCTAACTATTTTTGGGGGAGAATACATGCTCATTCCTACTTAAACTCAATACTTGTTTTATTTGAAACGTGATTTGTTTTTCTCCAACGAAATGTTTGGCTGATATATCTGACCTGGTTACTTGAATGCGTTATGTGTTTACCTATTATGTGATGTGGCCTGAAACTGTTATGATACTGTTACACGAGCTGGCTATGGTTATCATTAAAGAAGTCTCCTTGTGCCTTATCATTAACGAAGGCTCCTTGTGCCTATTACCAGTGGGCTCCTGTGCCTACAGACTACTATAGTGTGCACCTATAAGAAACTGTTATTGTGATTTGACTTTTATGACTTAGCCAGCGTAACAGTTAAACTTGCATAACACTATATGAGTGTAGTATCTGTATGATTGATTATGGTTTGAGATGCTTTGACTATGTTATTATTTGCGGATTTGGTTCTGGAACTGTGATTTAGGCAGTGTGAGCCTACGTTGGACTTGACTTGTTTGTGAACGATGATTTGAACTCGAAAACCTTTTGGTTCAACTCTACTGTTTTAAACTTAAACCTGTGAACTCACCAGCGTAAGCTGACCCTTTTAGCATGTATTTTCAGGTTTAAGGCTATAGCTTATCTCTGGAGGCGCTTGGCAAGGGGCATGGTCATAGACAACTCTGATATGTATATTTGGGACCACTTTACTCATTTTATGGGCCTTATTTCCGCACTATTTTCGAATGATGTAAATTTAATACTTGTGATAATGAATTTTCTTCTAAACGGTTGAGGTAAAAACCGTTCTTTGAACCTTGTGTTGTGATACCAATTGAGTAGCACCCCAGTGACATGTATGCTTCCGCTGGACCCGATTTTCGGGGTGTTACACTTCACAAACCCTAATTTATTTATACAATATTTTTACAAAATATTAAATGTAAAAGTCATATAAGCTAGAGTACAAGTCTTTTATGCATGAAATCATTTATTTATAAAATCCTTATTAAAATCCTAATCATATTTATTTTTTAAAGCATAAATTACAAACCATTCATGCATAACTCTTAAAAATTATTTTTCCTAAACTCACTAAATATTTTTACAAGTCTTTAAACCCAGGGTACAAGTGTCTGATGCATAAAAACTAAAAATCCCATTTATTTACTTTTAAACATAATAAAAATTAACAAATAAATTTTATAACTTAATAAACTATTAAAATCATATTTTTCTCATATTCTAAATTATTGTACAACTCTATTAAGCCTATAATACAACTCTCATAAGCTCAAACCATTTTCTTCACTATTTTTCCAAAAATTTGATTTATACATATACACTATAATTTTAATTATTTTCTAAACTTCTAAACTAAACTAACTAATTCTAAAACCTAAAGTGCTACTCTCTAAAGCTCATTGTACAACACCCTCAAGCCTCATTCGAACCCTCCCCTAAAACCTGGTTTGAACACAACTAAATTCCAACTAATATAACTTACACAAAATACATTGTACCTAGCCATGAACACACACCTTACTCTCTCCTCTCTTCTCTTCAAAGAACCTATACACATGTCCCTTCTCATAAGCCAAAACTCTCCTCCTTCTTAGTTGAAACCCTTGGCTGAAGTTCAAACACATCAACACCTCTTCCCTCCTCTTCCAAGTGGCACAGTTCTTATTTCCTGTCAGCCCTTTTCTCCTTACCTTGTCTCCTTATCACAACTCTAGAAAACCCTAATCCCCTTGCTATAAGTAGCAACCCTCATATCACCCTTTATCTCACAATCAAATTCGACTCAACCAGTAACCATACTAATCAGATCCAACTCCATTCCCATCCTGATCACAGCCCAAATATATATCCAACAAAAGCCTAGGAAACCAAGAAAAGGAGGATAGCAAGAGTCGAACCCAAGTCACCTCATAAAACCCTAAGTGAGCCAAAACCTTAAGTAAGTTACTATAACTCTTTTTAATATCAGTTTATTTACTTTATATTGTCTAAAAACAATAATACATGAATCTATAATAATAAACATAAGCAAAGATTTTAAGCTTTCTTGTTTTTCTTTCTTGCCTGTTCAATCAGAAACACAAATACACCCAAAGTATTCGAGTTTTTGTTGAAATAAATCAAGAACTCATCAAACATGTCAACATACATCAAATAATATCATATCTTAGATAAAAATATAGTTAAGAATGTTTAAAAATCTCAAAACCCAATCGGGTTTCATTTTCTGAGTTCTAATCGAGCAAAAACCCACCCAGACACCCAACTTTTGATCTGAAAACGACCCTCAAACGACCCTATTAAATTCTGATTTTTGGTACACCTAAAGTTCACCCAGCTATCTCAATTTAGGAAAAAGAATCTCATAAAAAGGTTAACTGAGTTAAAAGTTATCGATTCCTAAATATTTTCCTATATCGCTAAGAATAGAAATAGATTTCCAGTTATTTTTTTTCAATAATAGTCGATCAACAGCCCAACTCCCAACCTATTTTTCGACCCCTTTTTGATCACTAGAAATTCTGAGTTTTTGGCATATTACAGTTCATATAGCTAAGTTAATTTAGGAAGAAAGAATTTTGAAAAATGATCTAACGAGTTAAAAGTTATTGGTATTCAAAGTGTGGTCTATCGCTAGGCCTCAATCTTATTTTTCAGTTTTATTTAAAAACTTGGTCTAGTTGACTGACTTTGGACATATTTTTCGACCATCAAACTAACTTCAAAAATTATGAAACTTGGTATGTTTTAAGATCACCTAGTGAACTTATTTTAGAAAGAAGAATTTTACAAAATGATCGAGCCATCTAAAAGTTATTTACCTCCAAAGTTTCCCCCATCGCTAGCTTATAAAACTATTTTTCAGATTTTATTTTAAAACCATGTCTCATTTTCATTCCACTCGATCAACTTTAACAAATTAATTCGGGTAACAAATGATTTCCATAAAATACGAAACTTAGTATATTCAAAGACGACCTGGCTAGCTACACATAGGAACTGAGAACACGTAAAATGATTTATTATTCACAAAGTTATTTAATCTCAAAACTCTAGCCATGCCGCTTATTTCATATGTTTTATTAGAGTCTTATGGGCCGGTTTTGTAAATAATTTATATCAAGGACTATTTTTGTCAATAACAAATAAAAAGGGGTGAAAGTGTTATTTTTGAAACTGAAGGGTAAAAGTTGTCATTTTCCAAAAGTTCAGGGTATAAACTGTCAATTGACCAAACCTTAGGGATTAAAGTGTAACTTTTTATAACTATTATTTTTATCATTTCTATTTTTATTTTTCAATCTAATATAACCGTAATACATTTATTTCGATAACGAACGAACACAAGATATGATGGATCAACAAACGAACAAGTGATATATCAAACGAACAAAAGATATATATAACGAAACGAAACGAACAAACGAACATATAATCATTTGAAAATGATTACTGAATATTGGCATAACAACTCAGGTTTCGTGTCCGGAGCCGTTTATCAACTTTCTTTCATTTTGTTTTCCATCCAGATTGCTAAGGTGAGTTCATAGTCCCACTTTTTATATACGATTTCTAAACTTGTGGGGAGATACATGCTATTAAACCGAACACAAGTATTTTCCTGTATGCTTTCCTGATTTATATTGCATAAGTTTAACTGTTGCCTATTTAAAGACCCTCTATCATGAACCATTAATCACTTTCGAGTGAGCGCGAATATAATGAATAGATCTATTGGATTGACAATCCCTTTGTGTAGCTGGATAAGTAACCCAATGCATTTTATTTGAAAACGTTTAATAAAGAGTTTCAGGCAGACTCCTACTCGAGGGCATAATGGCTACATTTAATTATGTAGTGATTTACATC
Organism: Artemisia tridentata subsp. tridentata; assembly: GCA_021014915.2. NCBI lineage: Eukaryota > Viridiplantae > Streptophyta > Magnoliopsida > Asterales > Asteraceae > Artemisia > Artemisia tridentata. Next base: position 409,749,171 of record CP139506.1, read on the forward strand.
ATAGCTTATAACTATGATGTCCATCGTGTTAACGCCTTGCGATTCATGAGACTTGGAGCAATATATAACGAACTGCGATATTACCGATTTACTTTCTATTTAGCTTGTGTTCAAATCGATTATTTAACGTTAAACGCTATGGATTCACTTAACCTTTGTGTTGACTTTTTAAGCATGTTTATCTCTAGAAGTACGATTTGGCATGGAGTGGCGGTGGACTTTCTTTTAAAAAGAGTGTCCGTTTTGTTATCATTCAAATGCATAATATATCATTTATAACGTATTTCGAAACCTCCCGCTGGGACCTCTATATGTAAACTCTGATTTCATAAATGAATGATAACAATTTCATTTAAAACGTCTCTTTTTGAGTCGTTTTCTATTGTCATGACTGTGAACCGTGAAGTAGCACCCCAACTTATATTTCCGCTGCGAATATCGAAAACGGGGGTGTTACAAACTTGTGACTTAAACTTGTACTAATGCGTGACTAAGAGCGGTGTAGAGACTTTGTGCAACATTGAATCCCTAAGTACTCTATACTCTTCAACCAACCAACCATCAAGTATAAGACGTACATCACCTCTTGGATATCCACAACTTCGTGTGACACTGAGCACTACAACGTAACTCCTTAAAGTGATAGTTATTTTGTAATAAAGAGGAAGAAAAAATAACTAGATATCTAAGTCCTCGTCATTGTAAAGGTTAAACGCTCTAACAAGGATCTCGAAGAATCTTCATCCAACCACCCCGATATCTTCAGATACTAAGTACACGCACTCGTGAAATTTCACTTCAACCTCAAATAAATAATAGTGAATTAACGCCGTAGTCACATCTTGTGGTTTAAATGCCCAGATCTAGCCTTTTATGATGTTTTAAATGAACTTTGATAATGGTTTTAACCCGATCACGGTCAAAAGCACATAACCCATCATCACGGGATTTTACAAATCTATGATTTAAACTGAGAAATAAGTTCTTTCTCGAGATTTTACAAAACCAAGAAGAAACCGTGAGACAGTAACAAATTGAATGTGTTAGCCAAAATTTTGGTTTTGGTGAATATCAGCTTGGGGTAACATGCAAGAGATCAGCAACAATTCTTCTCCAATTATTCTGTCGGCTATTTGTGACCACTTGGTGAAGGAAACCCGATATACCCAACTTGAAAAATGAAATAGAAGTCCCCAAATTCGTTACTTAAGCTTGCACTAATGTTGGAAGAACGGTGTAGAGAATTAATGCTCCAAGCAAATCTCTAAGTACTCAATACCCAACCAAAGTATGAGACATTAACACCTCTTGCGATTATCGACAACGTCATCGACGTGTGACACTTAAGTGATAGTTACCCCGACTGCTGGTAACTAGATAACCTAAGTCTTCAACTTAAATTTTAAGCACGAGCAAGTTATCATTGAAGGTCATGCATCCAACCAACCCTGACTTCAAGATAAAGTAAGTAGACGCCTTCGTGAAATTCAACTTCAATCTCAAATAAGGAATACCAAATGAACTTCGTGATCATCTTGTGCGGTTGATTGACCAAAAGGAGAAGAAACATGCGCCAATTCTCCCCCTCAGAAATGACATGCAATGACATTTTTGCCAAAGCTGAGAGTCCGTGATGGTTGTGAATTTGTCAGGCACAACAAAGATACATGGAAAGAGCCAAATAAAACTACTGCAAAGAAGATGGTGATTAAGAATCTCTTGTAGTAACCCCTCATTTGTATCCTCATCAATGGTTTAGCAGATTAAAAATTCACTGAAGCTCATAATATGCCAAAACCGCTTGATGAAATGTGTTTAACTTTAGAATGAGTAAAAGGTTAAAACACGTCTCTGTACAATCCACCTTGTGCCTTTAAGTCTGACCACCTCTTGAGAAGATCTTGTACTGCAATCCCATTAGAAACTTGAGAAACAACAATCTCTTGATGAAGCTTGATAAAGGACAAGTCCGCGACTTATACTTGCACCAAATTTGTGATTTAGAACCCATATTGAGCAGAACAACGTAACTCCTTTAAATATAGGTAGTGGTATATACCCAACCTTCCATCCTTTATTGTATATATCTGCCTCTTGAACATCCAAGTCTAATCACTATAAATATGCTCGAACAAGGATCATCAAACATCGTGCATCCATCCACCCCGAGATATTTGAGGTCTTAAGTACACGAACCTGTGAATTAACAAACCAACCAAGCTACCATAATTTCCCAATTCCTACCGATCTCGTAGCACAAACTTATCCCCAAAAAAAAATAAAACCCCGTAAGCTTTATTATGTCTAAATCCGAGTCCAGCCTACTTGTCCAAAAATTAATTTGACGGGATTTTACAAATCTTGAGATTTAAACCGAGAAATCAACTCTTTCGCGGGATTTTCTAAAATCAACAAAAGAAACCGTGAAATCAACAAGAGTACTCAAGAGTGAACTGCAATACTAATCTTCAAAATTTAAGTCAAAGAAGTCAAATTTCAACTTGATCAAATCGCAACAAGTCAAGTCACAGTTTGTCAAATCGCAACAAGTCAAATCGCAATCAACCAGATCGCAATAAGTCAAATCGCAAGTGTCAACTCGCAACGTTAAATCGCAACTGGTCAAGTTGCAATCAGTCAAATCGTAACAAGTCAAATCACAACTTGTCAGCTCGCAATTAACCAAATCGCAATTTGTCAACTGTCACTCAAATCGCAAAGATCAAATTGCAGGCTCACTCAAATCGCAGGCACCAATAGGACAACGAAGTCAAATCCACAATTTGTAATCACGTTGACATTCATATACCCAAATACAAGCCGTGACGTGTGTATCCTTGTGAAGTTTTATTATACCAAAATATCACTCGTTTGCCAAATAAATAAGCCAACAATCGGCCCATAATTAACCATTAACCACAAAACATCAAACTTCAACCCAATTTATCAATGACAAAAAGTATATTCCGTCACCTTCCATTTCACTCAATATAACCGGCCTCTATTAGAAACAAAAAAAAAATAATCCGGTCAGGCCCATAAATGAAATGCCATCCAAATGACTTGTATTTCCCTCAGGCAGCCACCCTAATCTCAAAAACAATCGCCCCCCCCCCCCTCCTTCAATTTTCACACAGCTGAAATGAACCACACACAAGCAGCCCAAATTTTCATAAAATGGTTCGGCCCAATAACCAAAAAATATTTGAAACCTTGGCCTCAAGTGAAAACCCCGGTCCAATACAAAATCCCACATAATACCCGGTTAGTTATAAAACAGTCCCTTATTACTCCATAACCCTAAATTTTAGTAACCACTCAATCCTAATCTCAAAACATTCAAACCGATTGACTGATCTTCAATCAAAAATATGTCTCACTTATCCGATATTCTCAAACACTAGAAAACTCATACCGTGACCTTTTTCAAAAGTTGTTGCCCGTATTCGAACCAAGAAGATGCACAAGAGGCTTCAAGATCTAACAATAGGTCTCGGGTAGGTCATAATCCTTTTGTTTTTGTTTTCTTTAACTTTTAACGAACGAACGAAATAATCGAAACATAATTGTTTTGGTCATTTCTTTATATGATTCGGATATAAATTGAAGATGAGTTTAATCTCTTCACAAATCTATGATGATATTTTCTATTCGTGTGTTTGAAATATCATGTAAAACACGAATGAAAAATCTGAGATCGTTCTATCATTTCAGTTTCGGATCTGTAATGAAATAATTTTCGTGTAATGATCTTTGAAGATCTTTGAGATAGTTGACTACACGAAAATATAAACTGAGATCTTGTCTTCATGTTGTCCTTTGAGTTTGAACGAATGAAGGAAGGAATATGACATAATTGTTATATTTCCTTTCTTGATGTTTCGGATATTAGAGATCTTAGATTAATTTCCTTTTGAGTTTGAGTCTTGGTTTGATGAAGGTTGTTGTAGTTGACAGTTGAGATTTGGGGGGTTCAAGGGATTAGGATATTTGTGTATTTGTGTTGGGATTATGGGTTGTTGACTTCCCTTTTTTTTCATTTCGATATAAGATTAGGACTGATGATGGTATCTACCTAAGGTTCAAAAGATTCTTATGTATTTAGTTTAGTAGTCATAGTGGTCTGGTCTTTCTTCTTCATCTTCCATCTTCAATAGACAAATCGCAACTATTGAAGAAATTTTGGCAGCATTTTGTTTAGATTTGCTTGATAATTGGTTTTCAATAGTCAAATCGCAAGATCAAATCGCAACCATAGTCAAATTGCAGTTGACCAGTCAAATCGCAGTTGACCAGTCAAACTGCAATGAGCTGTCATTTTTGTACTTTTCCTAAAAAACCGGATCTGGTTTCTCTTTCATCAAATCGCAACCAAGAATACATGTTTAAACCGGATCTGGGTTTTTGTACATTCAGACCACTTTTTCACGGAAATGGTACAAAACATCCACAATATTAAGTATTGATAAAACTGTTAATTTGGGCAAAGAAGACAACACAAAACAGATTTTTGAGGCTGTTAATGAATGTTTGGGACAGTTTGACCAAGGATACAAAAGATATTGTATAAACACTGTTATACCACTTTTTTACTTGTGATAAAAATTTGACCAGTACACAAAATCAACAAGTACTAACAAAAGATGAGAAAAAAAAATTTCAGATCTGAAATAAAATGGTGAAAAACAACATCAGTACAATATTCAAATTCACACAAATCAACAAATAAACAACCTGTCTCTGATGCCAATTGTAGGATTGATACATGTGTTGATTCAGTACAATATTCAAATTCACACAAATCAACAAATAAACAACCTGTCTCTGATGCCAATTGTAGGATCGATACATGTGTTGATTATGTGGATTCAGGAGGTCTTGGATTATGGAAGAACAACTCCATATTTGAGTTAGAGAGAGAGACTAGAGAGAGTGGGAATCTTGAGAGAAAATCTGGAAATATTAGATTGAGAAGTAACAAGAATTCCAACCCTTCCCTTGTGTGGGAAGGGGCTTATATACTAACTAACATATGGTGCCCCTAGTGGGCTGTGGAGTAAGCTGACAGTGGGTAAAGACCCGACCCACTCCACAAATATAAATATAACTACACTAATAATAATAATACTAAGCTAATATTAATAAGCCTACGAGCTATATAAATGCTAAATAGATACTCGGGGTGACCGAGTCTTCACATGAATATTTATATTCCTAACACAAAGAGAAATAACAAATAGTTTGTTATCAACCTTCAAGACAAAAGTCTTAATGACAAAAGATGTGAATATCATAAGACAACATCTTATAAAAACAAATAATCTACTACTAGACACAAAGTTACCACATAGCATCAAGACAAATAATCATAGCATGACATTGTTTAAGATACTATATTGTAAAATTGTTTTGAAGTTAGGCTTAGTCACTCAAGCATACTTACCCATTAATTAACACAATGATCTATGTGATTAATAAAACAACTTCTAAGTGTTTATCATACCAAAAATCACTTAGACATATAGGTGCACACATGGCAAATAAAAGTAATGAAACAACAGGTTCATGCAAATGATTCTATCATTTTAGAAGCATGCATCATTTTGGCTATCCTACGAAAAAGCTCAATGAATGTCAACTAAAGACAAGAGCTATCTAACACCATGTATTAACAATGACATATCGTGAGTTAACAAGAACCATGTTAATCTTGTGAAATATCATATAACAAGTATCATGCAAATTATGTTAACATCTAGTAGCATGAAACATATATAAGCATGCAGACAAAACCTTTTGAAGGTTTACACATTTGACTATCGATCATGATAACGTCAAGATACTAAATCATATCAAACAAATAACATGTAATCAACACATGTAAGTGTAATGCAAGTAATTTTAAAGAAAAATCACATCTACTACTTGTTTGATTAATATTCCTAAGACAAGATAAACTATCATCTTTTAATACTTACTTTAGGCAAGTATAGGAATACAGATTTTTCAAGTTGGAGAATGAATATGAGACTATTACTAGCGGTGCTCAATTCAGGCTAAACACAACCATTTTTACGGGTGATTCCACATACCCAACTTCTCTGCAGGAAGCAATTTAACCGCTAGGTTAAATTGAGTTTCTAGTGCAATAAATTCTCCAGTAGTCATTCTCATGTCTGAAAGATAGGTATTCCTATTTTTGCCTATCAAAGTATATAAAATATGATAGTTTACCAATTACTTGGCTTAATGAGACTCAAACGTGATGAGGATGTCATGTTATACATGTAAATTTGACAAATATGTGTCAACAGATTTTAATCTTTGTGTTTGGAATCTAAGGTTGAATGATCTAAAGGGTGACATCCTTTGAGTTGAGTTTTAAGTATGAGTTATGCAAGTGATTTGATCATCTAAGATCAAGACATGTGCTTGTGTGTGGTAATGGGATATGTCAAGAATGTTCTGAAAAAAGTTATTTGGAATAAGAATCTAAGTAAAGTTACTAACTTTAATAGATCTTGTGTATGCTCTAGAGATGTGTAGGATACACACAAGGTTTAAACTAGATTATGTACGCTTGAAAGAAGATAGATACATAAAGTATCTTACAACAAGTAAGGTTATCATGCTTATGAAAATAAGTATGATGAGATGAGGGAGATATGCTAGTTCATGGAACTTGCAGATGAGATGTAATGAAATCTCTCGTAACATAACCATTCATGTTGCAAAGAGAGAATGATTCATAGGATATACATTATCCTAAACGCATGATTTCTAAGGCATGATGCTTTCTCAAACATCATGTTTTCCTAAATGAAGCCAAAGTGTTTTGATAGTCCTAAATAAACTTGGAGATGACACGAAGAATTCACTTGAGTTTCTTATGTATACTCCTCAAGAGTCATTGTTACTTGGGGTGCATGAGGTTGCATTTTAACATATGTTGTTAAAATATTGATTTGAGACTAAGCAGAAGCTTGGTGACGAAGTATTACTAATACTTTGATTACTTGTGAAAGTTTGTACTACTTAAACCTAGTGTAAATGATTGGGAGCTTCAAGCTCATTTGATGTTGAAGGTTCTAATCCTATAGGTGGTAAAGTATGGTCGAGTTGATTCAATGTGTATTCGATTTGGTGTGAGTATTGGACTAAGGGCTTTTTGAGCAATACACTCAATGGTATGAATTATGGTGTTTTAGGGGTTTGTTGAAGATAACAAGGATGGAGACAAATTTTTGTGATCCATTGGTTGGTATAGCTAGTGGGTGATTTGAAGCTTAAGGCCTGAGACATATCACAGAGGTGAATGTGATGGGATGATAGTAAAAGTACAAGTGTACTTAGATAAAATTTGAAGATGACAAGAATGGATACAGATTCTCGTGTTTTACTAGTGGATGAAGTGCTAAGTTATGTTTGTGAAACCTAGGGACTAAATGGGATGAAGAACAAAAGTTCTGGTCATGACAGGATAAGTGTTTTAACATACGTTGTTAAAATACTTGTGAGTTGATTGTTTCGGATATGACTTTTAATGACTACAATCGTAAGTCAGATATACTTAAATATTTCGGACGAAATACTTAAGTTGTTAATCCTACTTGGAGGAAAGGATGACAAGACTTGATAATTACATCTATAACCTAAGTGTGAGTTATGACTTGATGTAAATCTTAATTGTCTTGAAAGATGACATGTTAACCAAGTAAGGCAACATATGTGAATATTGGACAATATCTATAGTTATCAGTTGGACTTGTGATCTATGATATTTTTGCCAAAAGTGAGTTCGGACTTGTTAGGAGGTTGTCATTTTACAAATCAAGCTAATGGATAAGTAAAGGACAAGTGGATGCAGTGAATGTGTGTAATGATCACAAATGATCAGTGGTCCATGAACTGCAAGGAACAAATTTCCGGATTCCTTCCTTTATGGAGAAAGGTGTCTTGGATCCCTTTTTGTGAAGTTTGAAGATGATTTTCCTATAGGTGCAAGTGAAATGTTCTAATCCTAATATGAGTAAATCATCAGTGAAAAGAATCCTAGTGAAGAATGTGAGTGATCTTGAGTGAGGAATTTAAATGAAAGTTTGAAAAACTAGCTGTTATCCTGGCGGATCCAATTGACAACAAGTGCGGATCCCATATTTAGGTTCCGCAGAATCCGCAGGGTGAGGAATGGCGGAGCCAAAGTGCTCAACAGGCGGATCCAAAATTTGGGATCCGCCATATCCGCCGATCAGAAGTGCTAATTCTAACAGAGGATATGTCATATTTTTCATTACTCGTTCAAATTCTGAAAATTCTCCTAAAACAAATGTAACAACTAATATGTGATAGAATAAAACTAAAAATGCAGGTTCTAACATAAGTTTCCACATAGATCAATCTGATGATAATAACTTACCATAAATGGATGTTAAGCCAAACAGTGGCTTAAACACGAAAACTTGATAACATCAAAATGTTATCATCCTGCATGACATGGTTAGTATATATGATCATTCAAGGTAAGTTTCTATCCTATGACAAGACAAAATCATTAAACATCATGATTAGAAGCAAATGTAACAATCACCATTTTCACAGATACTACATGTTTACATATTTTAACATTTGAGCTAAAGTTTGTGCAAGACAATACTTTTCAAGACACTAAACTAGTTTCACTTAGTTCTCATTCCTAAGTAAGTTATGCAAGGTTTTCACATAACATATGCAAACAAAAGTATCTAAGTCTATAAGTGAAACAAACACAGTTTATCAACTTAGTGCACAAGATCTAGCAAAAGTCCTATTGTGCATCAAACACGCAATTGATAAACAAGAAAATAATTGTCATGGCAAAACACTTATGTATTTCCTATCAACAAATTCAATCACAATTACCAACAGGCAAATCACATATATGCAAATAACTTAGAACAGATAGTCACATAGCATAGTATAAATGAACAGATACTTTTTGTCACTTTGCGTTTAAATATGACGATGTATGCCAAGCTTGATTTGTTTCCTTTATATTACTAAATTCTTTAGTTTCAAAAGAAATCATATCAATGTTCAAAGAATACCAACTTACATTGCCCGTCGTAAAAGTTTAAGTTATTGTGTCAAAATGAAACTTAATATTTTAAACAGGTTGTAGTATTTGACTTGTTTTACCTATTTCAATTTAGATTTAGGATATGAGATTATTTTTAAATGAAAGTAGACTTAATTACCTTCAAAATGATAGGTGGCACGACTCCTACAGACTTACGGTTAATTAGTTATGAATTTTTAAAGTTGGACAAAAAACTGCATACTGCAGTGATGGATCCGACGGATCCTTTTTGAGGGATCCACCCTTTGTAACAAAGGGATCCGTGGGTGTCTATGACAGATTATCCTAAACTCGTATTTTGACATAGAGAAAATGTGTAGGACTTTCTAGACTTAATATTAAACATATATTACATATTTTTAACAATATTTCTACGGGTTAATACATCCGGAGGTTACTAAAGTTTGCCAAAAATTTGAAAAAAGTTACTAAAGTTTTTTTTTGGTTGAATTAGGTTACTATAGTTTCCCACTTGATCGTTTTTCCTCTAGCCAAGTTTTTTTCACTAGTTTCGCAGTAAGTTTTTTCAAATTTTTGGGAAACTATAGTAAGTTTTTTCAAATTTTTGGGAAACTATAGTAACTTAATTCAAATTTTTGGCAAACTACAGTAACCTAATTCAAATTTTTGGCAAACTACAGTAACCTAATTCAACAAAAAAAACTTTAGTAACTTTTTTCAAATTTTTGACAAACTTTAGTAACCTACGAATGTATTAACCCATATTTCTACCTATGTGACTTATCTAAAAATTACGAAGGTGATTTTTCAACTAAATTAATAGTTATCCCAAACGCCCCTTTAAAACTCGTGTTTTTCGTAAATTAGCTTTACGCACACAATTTGACACTTAATCATTTTAAGAAATCTTTTCTTTTGATTTTCCAAACACATCTTCAAGCTTGTATACAAAGTAGTATTTAACAACAAAATTTTTAAGTATCCATAGCGAAACATTTTTCATATTATATTCCGCTTCAATGGAAATTTGATACATGGATCGTACTCCATTTTAAAAACCATTTGTTTTGAAAATGAGAGCCACGTGGCTCTGATACCAATTGTGAAAACGTAGGGGGGGGGGTGAATACGTTACCGTTTTAAAATCTTAAAACTTGTTGTATCAAATGTCCGTTTAAGCTTGTTCTAATATGAAAGATGTTTCTAACTTGCATAAGTTGAAACATGTTGTCACACAAGTATTATCAACAAGTCACACCACAATCAATCACATAATGCAAATATAAAAGTAAAGAGAGAAAGCGCAAACCGAACACGATGATTTATAGTGGTTCGGTCACGGAGCTCCTCTCCGCCCTACTCCACTCCCCGAGTACCCAACTCGAGAGTTACTTCACTAGATCAACAAGCTCCCTTCTCGGCGGAGAAAACCTTACACACGTCGCTTACACTTTTTCCGGTACAAAGCTAAATACCGGGTTCTAGTTCGAGGTAGAACCAACCTAACGTCGCTTATACAATTACCGACACTAAGCTAGATGTCGAGTTCTTTTACATGGGTACAACCACTCCCGTCGTCGCTTATCCTTTTTCCGGTACTAAGCTAGATACCGAGTTCTTTACAAGGGTACAACCACTCCCGCTATGTTTTATGGCCAAACATAGAAACCTTGTGTTTTATGGCACAAACACATAAACCATCTAATCTAGTATGAATAGATTACAATGATGATCCATGACATAAATGAGTCATGGATATGAATGGCTAATCTAAATGAACTTCCATTGAAAGGAAGCCTTTAATGGATGAAGATCACAAGCTCCCTAAACTTGTTGTGATGGATCTTCATGTATGCATATGGTATCTACATGAACTTCTTGAATAAGAAGTCTTCAATCATTGAGGATGTCAAGTGGCCTTGAATCTTCATATGTTGGAATGCTTTGGTGGATGATGACTTCAAGATCTTCTAACCTTCATGGTGGATCAGGAAGTATGCAAGCTTATGATGGATGATGACTCACGATCTCTGATCTAGCTTTACAGGATCATTACGAGTGTATGCTTACAACATAATGAAAGTTAGTAACATTATGATCATTATGTAAAGGGTGATTAATGTGTGTTTCTACATGATTAACTAATGATCTAAATGTATGCAAAGGGTAGAGGGAATGTGTGTTCTCAGTGGATCAAACAATGGGTAAACAATGGGCTGCTATTTATAGCCAACAAGAATTTTGCCCGGCGGATCCGACGGATCCCAAAATTTAGATCCGTCCTTTATACCATTTGGATCCGTCGTGTCAGGCCAGCTAATAGATTCTCAAATCTTTCCATATCTTACCACATCTTGCTATATCTTCAAAAGTCAACTTGTTAGCTTGAAGATCTATACAAAATATATTACAAATCTTCCAAGATATGTAAGTGATGCATGCCATGATGTCATGTTAAATATTTCTAATTTAAGAAATAAACATAAACATGTAAATGTATATATGTATGTAACATGTATCCTAGTGATCATGTACCATATATATTTTAACACCCCCATTTTCGGAACGCAGCGGAATACAACATAGGGTGCTATTTATTAGTCACATCGTACAAGTATAGTAAACGAACTCAAGATAGAGACATTTATAATAAAGCATTCACATTCGATAAAATCAGAGTAAGCAAAAGAAGGTCCCAAAGTTCAACACAACACAAGTGTTTGAAAGCAACATAAGTTTAAACATGACATGAGTTTAAAAGTTTAAGTCTCATCGAATGTGATTTTAAAACATGGGCCATCAATGTCGATATCCATATCCTTGCGCCGCCCATCCAAGCTTTAACATATTACGGACCTGGGATAAAACATGCTAAAAAGGTCAACATAAAGTTGAGTGAAATTCATAGAGTTTAATAAGTAATAAGTTGAATACAAGTATTATTCATCGGGCGACAAGTAATGCACTACAATTCGTGTAATCAGATTATGGTATCAAGGCTCATGACTCCGAAACTTAACCGAAATAAAGTATGCCCTAAAGAGGTAAGTTTGCCAAATTTACCAAGATATACTCAATATTATGCTACCCGTTAAAAATGAGTGCTACTCACCTGGACAGGCTTGTCAAACCAAATATGCATATTCATAATATTAGCGCTTCCCATGGAATTAACGGTTCATGATGTTAGGGACTTTTAATGGCAAGAGATACTCAATAACTATAATCATGTATCGGGTCCAGCATACCAAAAGCTACTTGTATTCAGTTTTAAAAACTAGCATGTATCCCCCTCGCGAGGTTTATAAAACATTAAAATGAGTAAAGGCGAGGCTATGAACTCACCGAAATCAAAAGTGAACGTTCAAGTGAAGTGATGAAGAAATAACCGCAAGTACTCTACGAGTAACCTAGAATATATACGTGTGTCTTAGCTTTTATGAATAATGATACAATCATTATTATATGCTATATAAATTTCGATCTCAATTATCCTTGGTACACAAAGTTTAAATAAGCATCAAGATTTAATTTGGTATTTAAAAATGACTCACAAGTATAAATTTTACTTTTCTTACAAAATTTCGTGTTTCTAGTCCCTTTTTATTCCTAAGTCCAAAATAAGTACTAAAGGTCCAATCTAAGTCTAAGGGTTCAATTTAGTCAAAGGGGTCAATTCTTAGTCAAAAGGTTCAGATTATGACTGAAGGTCCAAATTATATTAGGTGGTTCAAAATGAAACTTAGGGGTCCAAATTCATAAGTTATTAACCTTTTCATAACTTTTAACTCAAAATCTGATGGAAATTTTATAACTTAACCACTTTTAAAAATTCATATCTCTCAAACGGTAAGTCAAAAAATTATGTTCTTTATATCCCCGGAAAGGTATTCGACCATACTAACAATATTTGTGGGGCCCACTAATTTAGAAGTTGCGTAACAGTATTGAAATTATTATTTTTCCCCTTACTATCCAGTTCTGAAATCACTAATATCACAACAGTCCCACGAAAAGTACAATATCTTGAGTTCTACAAGCCCGATTAATCTCATTCTTGTGTCAACGTTTAAGTTGAAATGTTATCTACAACTTTTATGTTTTGAGAAACAGGTAGTCATGTACAAAAAAAATGACTTTTATAGGTTTCAAATCTGTTACTCAGAATATGACATGTTTCACGAAAACATTTTTAGTTTAATCATCAGGTGTCGTCACGGGAATCACCACCCATGGAAATGACCACAAGACATTGATCTACAACTACATATTTTTAGTTTAGGTCCATGGTCTACTGTTTCGTCCAGTTAATTACATTTTTACCCCTGATCAGAATAGTGTTTTCATAATAAGTCCTTTTTAGTGTTTTCTTGTAATTTTAACATGTACCAAGCATATTTAAGCATCAATAACTTATGAGGCATATAAAACACATCAAGTAACTTGTATGTACAGTAGAGAAACTTGTATGTACAGTAGAGAAATCAAAAGATGAAGGTTGGTTTCTTACAAGGATTTTATGGATGAAGAACAAGAGATTAAGAACAAGAACACTAGCCTAATAATCACCAACCAAGAGATTCAATACCCAAGCCTTTCAACCAACCTTTATACCCAAGTATTACCCTTGATAAACCCTAAAAATCACAGCTTCTAAACACCTTGTAAGGACTTCTAATCGACCTTGAGGAATACTTCAAGAAAACCCCAAGAAAACTCCAATAGAACATTCAAAACATTGATTCAAGCCACCATCTTTTGTGAGCACCTTCAAGAAGATGTTGTAGAGATGATTTTGTGGTTAAAATCAAGATGATATGAGTGTGTTTGTGTGATGATTTTCGGCAGCCCACATGAGAGGAGAAGGGAAATGGATGGTTTTTAGGTTTTGAGTGAGATTTGCATGGAAGAGAAGAATGATTATTTTTCTTGGAAATGAGAAGTATGAAGAGTGTGGTTATGGTGAAAGGGTGGCCGGCCTAGGCTTTAATGGGGGAGGGTTTATCATTTTTTTTTAAAAGTTATAAGATAAGTGTAAAAGTATAGTGGTAAAATAAAATGTGAAGGTTTAATTGTTAAAACGCGAATAGTTACTAAAAACTAACGAAATTGTGAAACGAAGCGGGAAATGTGATAAATAGAATTACTTGATTTCTATGGGTATTGAGGGAATATTGATTCAGATGAGACAAGGACACGGATAGAAATCCTAAACACGGCTCGAGAAAAGCTAAAAAAACGAGAAATTTGCTAAATCGGGTAAAAATTAAAAAGTAAATTTTATTCAAGAGAAAATGAAATATATTATGGTTTAAAGAATGATTCGAATTTATGAAATGTCACATATATACTAGCCTAACTAATATATATTTACCAAGATGTATCATGTTAGTTTGACACCTAAAGTGTACTTATCCTATTAAACTTTAGGAAACATGATGTACAAGTAAAAATACTTGTTTATGCAAAGGTGTAAAATGAGGTTCTAAGTAGAATGATTAGCCTTTTAAAATACTTAATTACCTAACCGTATTTTAAACATTCTAAATGGTTTGTTAAGGGTTTGATCATAATGCCACATAACAAACATGTACGAACCTGTGTTGTATCATGTGAGGACTCGAGAGGTGTTGAATGTATGTTGAGACAAGATATGATTACAAGTAACTTGTACATTTTACGTTATGTATCAAGTTACATGTTTGTCATCACTCAAAATAAACGAGACTGCTTGCACTAGCAATCTCCCCAACGAGACTGCTTGCACTAACACTGTTTGTTTGCATTTTTCCTTTCTCAAAAGGAACCAACTAAGGTTTCTGAAGCTTTAGAAGATGAGATTTGGGTGGAAGCAATGCAAGAGGAGTTGTTGCAGTTTCAGTTGCAAAAGGTATGGGTTCTTGTAGATCTACCAACTGGAGCAAAAGTCATTGGCACAAAATGGGTCTTCAGAAACAAAAAGGATGAAAGAGGGGTGGTAGCCAGAAACAAGGCCAGGTTGGTGGCCCAAGGATACAGAGAGGAGGAAGGAATAGACTATGATGAGGTTTTTACTCCTGTAGCTAGAATTGAAGCTATCAGGTTATTTTTGGCCTTTGCATCCTAAATGGGGTTCATAGTCTATCAAATGGATGTCAAAAGTGCTTTCCTGTATGGCACTATTGAGGAAGAAGTGTATGTTCACCAGCCTCCTGGTTTTATTGATCCTGCTCATCCCAAGAAGGTTTACAAAGTCATCAAAGCTTTGTATGGATTACATCAAGCTCCCAGAGCTTGGTATGCTACACTCTCCACATTTCTAGAGGAGCATGGATACAAGAGGGATGTCATTGACAAGACCTTGTTCATTAAAAGGAACAAGAAGGATATTATTCTAGTGCAAGTATACGTAGATGATATCATTTTTTGCTCCACAAAAAGGTCTTGGTGTGAAGAATTTGAGGCCTTGATGAAGGGCAGATTTCAGATGAGTTCAATGGGGGAGCTCACATTCTTTCTTGGACTGCAAGTGCAACAAAAGGAAGATGGACTCTTCATTTCTCAAGACAAGTATGTTGCTGAGATGCTGAAGAAGTTTGATCTTGCAAATGTAAAGACAACAGTCACACCAATGGAGAACAAGGTGCCATTAACAAAAGATGAGGATGCTGATGATGTGGATGTGCACCTATACAGATCCATGATAGGTTCTCTTATGTATCTAACTGCCTCTAGGCCTGATATTATGTATGCAGTCTGTGCTTGTTCTCGTTTTCAGGTTACTCCCAAGACTTAATGATGATGTACCCTCCGAACGGGTCGAAGGACTCTCCTTCGAGCCTGTAGAAAGCCCTCCCTTCGGAGGCCCAGGTTAATCTCCTAACACGTTTCATTGGCGTAAAACCATTCGCCTGCGAACTGGTTACCATGTGGGAATCCGCCAATCGAAGCCTTAAACCCTTCGGGGTATCTCCAACGAAGGAACTAGCACGAAGGACAATCCTGACCTGGTCAAACCCACGTCTCCTCTTCCCTTGGCTTTCCCGCCAAAACAGAGATCGTGGGCTACAAAGCCCTAGCGGTTACCACAAAATCATGGGACGCTCCCATGATCTCCGAAACATGTGCAAACCACCCACTAAGGCCTATTTCTCCCCTATAAATAGCTTAGTCGGGCATGAACAATGTAAGTTAACTTCACTCTCTCAATTTACAACCTACATTACCCTTACACATACTTACTCGCACGCCAGAGGTGGTTCGCAGGGTCCAACCCCTGCGCAATCACTTAACATAGTGTCTTCGTATTTCTTATTTCAGGTTAAGAACAAGCTTGGCGCAATCTCAACACCCCATTATTCCTTTGATCACCATCGAAGGCTTGATCGTGCAATTATTTGTACAATCAGTGGCGCCATCCGTGGGACCGCTACAATTGGTCTCGTTATTTCCAAGCTTATAACCAATCAACTACTTTCACTATTACTCCGGCATGGATCAAGGGAGAAAAGATACTCCCCCACCGGGTTTCTCTACCTTAGCACCAATACCAGTCAATGACTCTAACAACCTTCCCCCAATAACCGCTTCCACGTTCACAACACGTTCTCACCCAGAAATAACACTCAACCATCATGCTTCGACATCAGCCAATCCGGAGCCCATTATTAGCCCAGCCTTTGTCGAAGCCAACCACGAAGTGTTGGAATCCCTCCTAAGGGCTCGTAAGAGGCAAGTCAGGAATGCTGAGATGCGAAGGGAGTTGGAATACTCAAGTGATGAGTATGATGAAGAAATGGAGATGGAACCTAGGCCTCCGACCCAAGGAGCAACTCTATCGGCCTTAAGGATTGGGTCTCCAGTCAGTCGAAGGCTAAGCAGAAGGTCAATTGGTTTCGAAGGAGTTCCCGAGAGGGCACCGACAAGGAGAGAAGGGGCGGTTACCGAAGGCTCTAACGGTAGGAGCCAACGAAGGGAAGAAGTGGGGGTGACTTTGCCTCCATTGCTAGCAGCTCATCTTGGAAGGACTGAAGCTGGGGTTCCGTTGCAGCCTTCTCACGCATCAGGCGTAGAAGGCAATCCGCCTACATTTAATATGGGAGGAAATCTTCCTCCCAATGGTATGTACCCCTCGTTCCAAACTCAGTCTTACCCTCAAAATTTATATCCTCCAGTAAATGGACAGCCTAATAACCCAAGCCTCCCTCAAACTTATGGGAGCATACCCTTCGGGCATCCTATGGCGTACCCTCCGTATGCCATGGGAAACGGTTATCCATTTATCATGAATACACTTTACCAGTCCTACCCAAGTCAAACTCCTATGGGAATGCCCCCAAACAACAATCCCTATAATACTGTTCCCATGTATGCACCACCTTACAATTGTCTATACTCAGACCCTATGGGTTCAGCTACACCTTTCGTTAGGTGGATAGAAGATTACCCATTGCCTGATGGGTTGAAAATGCCTTCGCACATTGGGACTTATGATGGGAAGGGGGATCCGGACAATTTCTTACACTTGTTCGAAGGGGCTATCAAAATGCAAAAATGGGTTATGCCGGTGGCCTGTCATATGTTTACATACACCCTACGGGATTCTGCTCGTATTTGGTGGAATGGGAAAAAGCCCGGTAGCATCGTCAATCTTGATGATCTTAAGGCTAAGTTCCGGTCACACTTCAGTCAGCAAAAGAAGTTCACAAGAACTCATTTAACGGTGCACAACATCAAACAAAAGGAAAACGAAAGCACAAGGGCCTTCGTTACTAGGTACACCGATGAGACTTTGCAGATTTTGGGTCTTCATGAAGATCAGCGTATTTCGGGTTTCGTACACGGTCTTCGAAATCGGAGTTTGGTGGAATTCTTGTCCACCGACCTTCCGACAACTTACAAAGGGTTAATGGAAAATACATATACTTGGATCGAAGTGAAAGAGGTATCCACTAATGGGGCTCCGATAGTCAGAGATAGCAACAACAAGTTTTCGAAGCGTTCTTCGTGGGAAGGGTCAAAGAACAAGAACAAGAACAGAGACAGGTTTTCTCCGTACAACAAAGGTCCCAACCACGGTTTGTTAAGCAGTCTAACCAAGTCTCCAAAGGAAATACTTGCTACTGAGAGGGCTACTAAGGCCTTCGAAGCACCCCCTCATATGACAAGTAAGGGCAAAAACAGGGATACCAGCAAGTATTGTCACTTTCACGAAGATTATGGTCATGATACGAACAATTGTAGAGAGCTAAAGAAACAGATAGAAGAAGCTGTGAAGTCCGGGCAATTGGCACATTTGGTGAAGGGAATAAAGAAGGGAAAGGAAAAGACGACCGACACTCAATTGGCTAAAGATACCACTCCTTTTGAAGCCCCAATACTCATGGTTCATTGGGGCGAAACCAGTTTGAAAAGAAAGGTGCCGGAGCCGGAGACTAACGAGATAAGGGAGATAACGTTTCCCCCTATCGCAGGCAAGGTCTCTTCGAATGATCCAGTGGTCATCGAAGTCCTCATTTCTAACCAGGAAATGAATGGAGCTTGTATGGACTGCGGAAGCCCTTGTGAAATCATATATGAGCATTGCTTCCGAAAGCTCGAGCCTTCGATCAAGTCTCAAAGGGTTGACTCGAAGATACCCTTGGTAGGATTCTCTGGCAAGCATTCGTGGCCTCTGGGAGAAGTTCCATTAGAAGTAACCATTGGAGAAGGCAAGCTCACGAGAACAGAAACCCTCATGTTCAGAAGGACAGCCATGCAAAGGATGGGCATCGTGGTATCCACCATACACGCGGCAATAAAATTCCACACACCTCATGGAATAGGAACCGTACTTTCTAGTTATCGTCATAGAAGGGAAAGAGAAATTGGTAGAAGGATCAAGGAAAGCCCTCAGGAGCCTTCGAAGGCTATTCCAAGTCATACGAGCACCAAAAAGCAAGTTGTGATAAATGAGTACCATCCAGAGCAGGCGATGGTCACCAAAGAGCAACCCCCTACTAATCCCAAGACAAATTTGGAAAAGCTGCGCAAAGCCAACAAGGAAACCCTCGCGCGGACATGTTCTGACATAGCTAAAGCACCTCAAACACTAAGGACCGAGGGCAAGTCCTCCGACGCAGAACATAAGCTTGATAAGTCCAAACACGTCGCACCAATTAAGCAGAGGGTCAAGGGTAATTCTTCAAAAGTCCAAGCTACCGATAATCTGCAAGCTTCGAAATCATCAAAAAGGCATAGGGTTTAGACTCTGTCAGAAATAAGATATTCGCAAGTCCTCTCGCTAAAGCACCTTCCGAACACAGTCAGGATAAAAAACAACCACCAAAGACGAAGGAGAAGTGGAAATTATACATAGACGGGACCTCGAATTCTGATGGTTCGGGAGCGAGTCTAATCCTAATCAACCCAAAAGGAAAAGAGTACGCTTACGCATTGCGATTTGATTTCAAGGCTACGAACAATGAAGCAGAGTACGAAGCTCTATTAGCTGGCCTCAGGCTCGCAAAAGGCATGGAGGCTGATGGCCTCTCCGCCTTCGTAAGCTCACAGCTAGTTACCAACCAAATCAAAGGCTCCTACGCGGTAGAACAGCCTACAATCAAGAAGTATTTGGACGTGACCAAGGAGCTTCTTCAGGAATTTAAACCATATGAGGTAACGCATGTTCGTAGAAGCCAGAACAAGAAAGCAGGCGCCCTGAGCAAGCTATCTTCAACGGCTATGGCTCACCTGCCCGAAGAGGTTTTAGTAGAAATATTGGTCCATAGGTCAATCGCACAAGATGAAGCCTCTGACGAAGGCTCTAGCTGGATGGCTCCAATAAGGACATACTTGATAAGTGGTATTCTACCTGATAATCCAAAAACAGCACGAAAGATCAAAGTTAAAGCCCCTCAATATAGGCTTATAGGGGAAAACGTTTACAAAAGGTCTTGCTCGTCCCCATGGCTTCGTTGTGTGGGACTGAAGCAGGCTTCAGGCATCCTCTATAATATTCATAAAGAATCTTGTGGAAGGTACGTAAGCCCTAGATCCATCACCTCAAAAGTAGCAAGATGGGGGTACTATTGGCCATCTATATTGGAAGACGTAACAGAAGTAATCAAAACATGCTCGACATGTCAGACATACTCAAGAGCTCGGAACCCTTTAAGGTATGATACGTCTTCTATCGCACCAGCAAGACCTTTCGACCAATGGGGAGTCAGCATAATCGGACCCCTAGCAGCAGCCCCCAGAGGGGTACAATTCTTGGTCATAGCCATAGACCACTTCACCAAATGGGTGGAGGCTCAGCCTTTGGCATCAATAACAGGAAAGCATGTGGAAAAATTTGTGTGGGAACACATAATCTGCAGGTTTGGAGTCCCACAAGTCATCACTTCCTATAAAGGGAAACACTTTGCCGAAGGGGTATTCCCTCTTTTCTGTGAAAACCTGAATGTGAAGCAAATATTCACTTGTGTCGACAAGGACATTGTCATTGAAATCGAGACAAAGTTGGGGCAGTATCAGCATGAGTGGGTAGATAAGTTACCCAAAGTCCTGAGGGCATATAAGAATATGTCCTTCAAATAAACACAAGCAAAGCCAAGTCGAAGGGTCCAGTGGCAAGGAGAGTGATGAGGCGAAAAGTGTACCGCTTTTAAGGGGTCATTTAAGCCCGAAATCGTATTTATTTGATCAAATATTGCCCTAAATCGTTCCTTTTGTCATTTTAGGTACTTTTGAGGAGAAATCTGGAAAAGGAGGCATTTTGGACGTTTTTGGAGCATAAAAGTGAAGAAAACGGCAAAGTCTCAAGAATCGGCTAAAAGTTACTCTTGACGGCGTCACAATTAACATGGGACGGCGTCATGCCTTGGCAAGAAAAGTTGGATGTGAAATTTACTCATGACGGGCCAGTGAGTTTGCATGAGAATTCTGACGGCGTCACGCTTTAACTAAATCAAGGGCGTCACGGCTTAAATCATAAGGGGACGGCGTCACGTTCAGGATCCGACGGCGTCAAGCCTTGATAAGCCAGAATGGATTTTTGAAGAGCTAAAGAGGGACGGCGTCAAGATGGTCATCCGGGAACCCTAAAAGCGGCGAGGTGACGGCGTCACAATCCATAAGGTGACGCCGTCAGATGTCAAAGTCTATATATAGTTTTCTAATTTTTTGTCATTAAGGGAGAGCTTAGTGTGTGGAATTTTGGGATAAAACCCTAAGACGATTTTAGCTACTTTTTCAAGGCTTCTTGCCTTGAGATCTTCCATGTTTCATTGAAAGATAAGTTATCAATTAATCATTCAATATGTCTATGTGTTGTTTGATTCTATCTTATGCTTGTCTTTTGTTTAACATGTTAGGCTAATTTTATCTTGTGTTTGCTTAGATCTAATGAAACCTAGCTATTGATTATTGGTTGTTAGTGTGTTATTAGTTGTATTGGATGATTGTTTATCTATGTTAGGCTTAAGAAAACTGGCTAACTTCCTATTCGGTAACTTGCTTGAACGTCTTAAGAAACATGAACCAAACGCGTACTAAAGGTTTTTATGGTTGTATTTAATGCACAAGCGAATTCTAGTGATCCCATGTTAGGAGCTTCCTAGCCGGCTCGACATAGGAGTGAAGTAGGAGCTTGTAGAGTTTGGGGAAGTAAGTACGCCACCCCACGAATGGTATTAAGGAATACACCCGTCATCCACGCGACTAATACACACTAATTAACCGGTAAAAGATAGTTAGGGAGTAAGGAAATCTAAGTAAACACATTTCTCTACACATAAGTTTCTCACCACTTTTCATTTTTGTTATTTTATTTTATTTGCATTTGTAGTAATTTGGGTTAGTTGACTAGCAACTAATTCCGCCCACTCCTTCAAAACCCGAGATTTTACTTGCTTTCATAAAATTATAAAAACATAAAAAGAATCTTCCTCAACCCTTAGACCTAATTAGAGTAGCCTTTCACACCTAACGAATACTATTCCCTGTGGAGAACGATCAATCCCCCGTACTTACCACTACACTATACTACATCGGTCAGGTACACTGCCTGGTGGGGTTGTAAGCCTCTTGAGATCCCTCGAGAGGTAAAACCTGTTGTAAGGTTGCAAAACCCACGCATCAAGTTTTTGGCGCCGTTGCCGGGGAATAGTTATTGTTTAGGTTGAATTTTTATTTCTATTAGGTCTACTCACTAGATTCCTTTCTAGTGAGATTTTTATTTTATTTTTCTAGGTTTTCTTTAGTCTATCTATTTTCTTCGTGTCTTTGTTCGTAACCATTACCATCCGACATCATGGAAGATGGTAATATCCTTAACCCACACAACCCACCACCACAACAACCACCACCACCTCCTAGAGCCCGTACTTTAGGAGAGTATTCCCGTCCTAGCCACCACGGCTATCGAAACACCATTGAGCTCACACAAGGAGCCAATATCACACCCTTGCGATCCGACACCATCCGGTTGGTGCAAAGCGGATGCGCATTCCATGGACTTCGTTCTGAAGATCCTAATCAACATCTCAAGGACTTTCTTAAAATCGTTGATTCTATAGACCTTGATGTTGCCACTCGAGAGACGACCCGATTGCGTCTCTTCCAATTCTCTCTGCGGGACCAAGCTAGTCAGTGGCTAGAACGTCAACCCGCAGGATCCATCACCTCTTGGGATGATCTCACCACTCGTTTCCTTGCTCAGTTTTTCCCACCGGGAAGAACTACCAAGCTAAGGAAGGATATCTTGATGTTTGAACAACGTCGAGGCGAAACCCTCTACGGGGCATGGATTCGATTCAAGGACTTACTTCAAAAAGTCCCTCATCATGGCATAAATCTATGGCTTCAAATCCAAATCTTCTATGACCATGTTGATTACCACACCAAGCGTGCCATCGATCGAGCCGCCGGGGGCAGATTGCGCGACAAAAGCGCCGAGGAATCATGGGAGATCATTGATGAGCTTGCATCCGACGATGATGAACTGTGGCAAGTCTCCCACGACGTGCGCTCGGCAGTCATGACATATTCTTCGCCCGATACAGCCAATCAAATCACTGAGGAAAGCGTTAGTGAACTTGAGAAAAGGGTTGCATATCTTATGGAAAAGCAAAAGAGACCCTTAAGTCCACAAAAAGCAACAATTAACTCAGTCTTAAGCGTTAAGCAAATACCATTGTCCGAATCACCCCGTAGGGAAAATACTAAACCCTTCCATAAGCACGCTCCACCCAACTCACCACCTCAGGAACTCAGTCCAACATTCGAAGCTCGAATGAGAGAGTACATGTCGAAACACTCCGAACGGTTGGCTAAATTTGAGGAAGCCGTCTACAAACAAAAGGAGGAAATGGAAGAGAAAATGGCGGAGATGATGAATCTTTTGAAAGAATACACAAATACTAAAGTCCCTGAAAAAGTGTTGGTGAGGAATGACGCTGATGTTCCTAACACTGAATTTGTCAAGGCCACCTCCGTCGTCCAAGAGGGCGGAAATGATGGAAGAGGAAAATCCATAACTATGGAAGTTAACAAAATTGACCTCATCCCACTTAATAAGGGAAACACCAATGCTTACAAATGCGATTCCGACAGGGGAGAGGAGGCGCCCTCTGAGGAGCGCCAATTGGTTGAACCGCCAGTATCACAACAAGTGAAGCATTACTTGAAGCACGAAATAAACAAGGAGACCATAAACGATTGGGTGAGAAACTATCGACGTACTCATCTACCCAACAAGGAGTCCAAGAAGGTGGAACCGGATGACAAATCTGACACATTACCCGGTGGGCAATTGTATGAATGCCTCATAGGACAAAAGTTAGTGGAAAAGCAGAAATTCTACGGGGTCTTTGAAATACCATGCAGCATTGGAAAACATAAGTATCTGGATGCGATAGCTGACCAAGGTTCCGACGTAAATTTGATGCCTTTATCCGTTTATGTCCAGTTAACCGATGAGTTTGCCATCCATCACCCATACTAAACTCTCCTTTGCGAAACATTCTTATGAGTACCCGTTAGGAATTGCAGAAGATGTATTGGTCAACGTTGCCGGATTCCTGTATCCGGTCGACTTCATGATCATTGAGAGAAATGATATGAATATGCCAATAATCCTTGGGGCACCCTTTCTCGCTACCACTAGAGCACAAATCAATTACGAAAATAGCACCATCCAAATGAAGAAGGGGAAGAAAACAATAAACTTCCCAACGATCCCACGACATATACGAGATGTTGCTCTGCAGAAGAAGATGGAGGCTAACCCCAATATAATCCGTGGTAATGTTCGAGAGAAAATTCTTGCATGGGAGGCGAGGATTAAGAGTTATATGGAAAATGAGATTAGAGAATGTAAAGGTGGAAATAACAATTACATTGAGGCTGATGAGCAAACCAATAACCCCGTTGAATTTACAAAAGGGGACTTAGTGCTCCTAAGGCATTCAGCAACTGAAGCACCTACTAATGAACCAAGTCCCTGGTGGTACGGACCATTCATAATTAAAAGTTTACACCAAGATGGGATAGTAAGCTTGACCAGCAAAGGAGGAGGTGAAGTGACCGCGAATGTCGAGCGATTGAGACACCACCACCCTGATAACAAGGATCATATCTATCAGGGATACGTCATTATGAATGATGGAATCACGTAATGTACGTGACTTTGAGTCTAGCTACAAGACTCGTTAATAAAGAAAGGCGCTTCTTGGGAGGCAACCCAAGCTTTATTTGCTTTATTTGCTTTGTGTGTTTATTTGTTTGTGTGCTTGTTTTATTTGTTTCCGTATGTGTGTTTAATTTTTATTCTTATTGATTCATGTTCAAGACTAAAATTGTGAAAATGCTTTATGTTGTTTTTAACTTCGTCTTAACTACATATAAAGGTATTTTGCAAAAGATAAGTGTAAGGGAAATCTAAATCGGTTTATTAGAACACAAAATAACATGAATCGTAATAATATTAAATTAACATACATATTCGTATTTGTTTGAGTCAAATGCTTGTATCGAGTCATAATGATGTTTTGCAGGATTTCCAGGAAGTAAGTTAAAGGTTTTTCCAGAAATTTTCCGGAAACTTAAAACGAAAATTTTTGTCAGGTCATTTCTGACGGCGTCAGGGGTTATAACCTGACGGCGTCAGATTTAATTTCCAGAAATTTTTGAAAATTTTGTTTTCATAAAAAGTTTTTATTAAAATCTCCAACTTATAATCTCCAGGAATCTGCAAAGTTATCATTCCACAAGCATTATATCCTTATATATAGATTTTATCCCGCCGATGTTATGCAGGTTTTCGTGTTTGTTTTCTCAGGTTCAACAGGTTATTTTGGACAAGGAAATGTTTTGAATCAAGCTTATGGCGATGCATTAGTCATGGAGCTTCAACATTCTCTTTGGAGGAAGATTTAACCGTGTAATCTCATTATCCAACGAGCGAATCAGGGGAGTATTTGATTTCATTCTTTTACTTTATTCTTTTACATCTTGTTATTTGAACATTGGGGACAATGTTCATCTTAAGTGTAAGGGGAGGGTAAAAGTACAATTTTAGAGAATACAATTGCGCTTGATTTTTGTTTGTTTGATGGTAGATGTGTAATAAAACTGAGAGAAATACTTGTTAAGGTAATTTTAGTGCCAAATTTAAAATTTTTTACAACATATAGGAGTGAAACTTTGATCTTAATGAGCGTCTCACGGATAGGAGTTATATGACTAGCACAAAAGCCGTACCACTAAAAAAATTTTCCACCCCCAAATATGTGAGGTTCGCCCCTAGAATTGGTAGGAAAAGCATTTATGCTATGATGTGTGTACCGGTAGCACTTAGATTCTAGAACTTGCGTTAGGACCATTCCGAGGCCACAAGTGAGACTACATTCGTGTAGTTAGATTTACTACATGATAAGAGGCATTAGGATTAACCCATGTTTTACACCTGTGTTTTTGTTATAATTACATTGGCTACATTGGTCAAGTAATTCTCCCACACCCTTTGCGTTGTACTCATTTTTAGTACACGATACCCCTAGTACACCCCTCAGAGCCTATCTTTTCGTTTCAACCTTTAAGCATTTTACTTAAAGGAAGAATTTGTTACACCCCACTAAAATGTACACCCAAATCGCCTTAGCCTACCTTGTATGCACTCATTTTTAGTGCATTATTGTGACAACATTTGTTTAAACCCAAGTTAATTATCTAGTTGATTACATGGTTGCTAAGTCGAGTCATATCCTTGTACATATTGTTTTGGGACGATTGGGACTCATGGGTAAAGTACTAGTGTAATGGAGTAATGGGGAAGAACATCATTTATTACCCCCATATGTGCTAAATGTTTTAAAAGTACTCCAAGTTTTTCAATTATCTTAATTCGAGTCATTAGAATAGTTATTTGTAAAGTTATGTAAAAGTTCAAGTGTAAGGGGATGCAACGCCCCTATGATGTATTATTTTGGATGGTAGGGTAAAAGTGTATGCAAAAAAAAAAAAAAAAAAAAAAAAAAAAAAAAAAAAAAAAAATCGAAAAAATCAAGAAAAATACAAAAAAATGAGAAAAAGAAAAATAGAAAAAACATACGGACTACCATCCCGTTTTATTTTATGTTTATTTTATGTTTATGTTATTTTGTTTCTAGCTTAAGATCGAGTCTAGTCTTGGCTTAGCAACATTGTATAGTACATGTAATTGATCAAGATCTTTAACTCGCCACCAGTAAAATATCCCGTATCCAACAAAACCGTGTTTTCCTTTTCCCTACACCTAACGTTATAACCCATTTAAAAGCCCTCTTTGATAGTTTATCTTAGGTGCTTACGCCTAGTGGAGGAGGTTTTCGATCCTTTCCCAAGCCTATGGTAATCTATTTGCTATGACAGGTAGTGAGAGATATTTTCCGTTTTCATTTATGAGATTTATTTTGATGACACTTGAGAGATGTGAGTATCTAAACACTACTTGTGAGGTGCTAGTATATAATCTCCGTGCTTATTATGATTGAAGTGGAACGATTATTTGTTGTAATTACTTTTATGTTTGCATTAAATGACCCCTAACTTGTATTTTGATTAGAATAAAAGCGCATTTGCTTGAGGACAAGCAAATCTCAAGTGTAAGGGTATTTGATGAGGCGAAAAGTGTACCGCTTTTAAGGGGTCATTTAAGCCCGAAATCGTATTTATTTGATCAAATATTGCCCTAAATCGTTCCTTTTGTCATTTTAGGTACTTTTGAGGAGAAATCTGGAAAAGGAGGCATTTTGGACGTTTTTGGAGCATAAAAGTGAAGAAAACGGCAAAGTCTCAAGAATCGGCTAAAAGTTACTCTTGACGGCGTCACAATTAACATGGGACGGCGTCATGCCTTGGCAAGAAAAGTTGGATGTGAAATTTACTCATGACGGGCCAGTGAGTTTGCATGAGAATTCTGACGGCGTCACGCTTTAACTAAATCAAGGGCGTCACGGCTTAAATCATAAGGGGACGGCGTCACGTTCAGGATCCGACGGCGTCAAGCCTTGATAAGCCAGAATGGATTTTTGAAGAGCTAAAGAGGGACGGCGTCAAGATGGTCATCCGGGAACCCTAAAAGCGGCGAGGTGACGGCGTCACAATCCATAAGGTGACGCCGTCAGATGTCAAAGTCTATATATAGTTTTCTAATTTTTTGTCATTAAGGGAGAGCTTAGTGTGTGGAATTTTGGGATAAAACCCTAAGATGATTTTAGCTACTTTTTCAGGGCTTCTTGCCTTGAGATCTTCCATGTTTCATTGAAAGATAAGTTATCAATTAATCATTCAATATGTCTATGTGTTGTTTGATTCTATCTTATGCTTGTCTTTTGTTTAACATGTTAGGCTAATTTTATCTTGTGTTTGCTTAGATCTAATGAAACCTAGCTATTGATTATTGGTTGTTAGTGTGTTATTAGTTGTATTGGATGATTGTTTATCTATGTTAGGCTTAAGAAAACTGGCTAACTTCCTATTCGGTAACTTGCTTGAACGTCTTAAGAAACATGAACCAAACGCGTACTAAAGGTTTTTATGGTTGTATTTAATGCACAAGCGAATTCTAGTGATCCCATGTTAGGAGCTTCCTAGCCGGCTCGACATAGGAGTGAAGTAGGAGCTTGTAGAGTTTGGGGAAGTAAGTACGCCACCCCACGAATGGTATTAAGGAATACACCCGTCATCCACGCGACTAATACACACTAATTAACCGGTAAAAGATAGTTAGGGAGTAAGGAAATCTAAGTAAACACATTTCTCTACACATAAGTTTCTCACCACTTTTCATTTTTGTTATTTTATTTTATTTGCATTTGTAGTAATTTGGGTTAGTTGACTAGCAACTAATTCCGCCCACTCCTTCAAAACCCGAGATTTTACTTGCTTTCATAAAATTATAAAAACATAAAAAGAATCTTCCTCAACCCTTAGACCTAATTAGAGTAGCCTTTCACACCTAACGAACACTATTCCCTGTGGAGAACGATCAATCCCCCGTACTTACCACTACACTATACTACATCGGTCAGGTACACTGCCTGGTGGGGTTGTAAGCCTCTTGAGATCCCTCGAGAGGTAAAACCTGTTGTAAGGTTGCAAAAACCCACGCATCAGAGAGATGCCGCGAAAACAAAGCATGCGAGCCCGAAGAACTGGATACTAGCTTTCGTAAGTTTTTACATATAAGACTTATTTTTTTATTTAAAAAAAAAAGAAAAAAAAAAGCACTTAGTTGTTTTTCAATTTCATGTAACGCATTCGTCTCACATGGGAAAGAAGCATTAATGGTAGGTGTCCTAGTGTTCATTTCTACAAATGATGTAATCCTCCCTACCCACTTAATGATATAAAGCATTTCCCTCAAAATCTCTTGTTTCGTTTTATACAACAAAGATTTGTTCAGCCAAGTACTTTACAAGTTTCAATGTCGAAGGATGAAGCAAGACACATGTCTTGTATACAAATAGCATCCATTAAAATTCACATTAACTTTCCTATAAAGTCTTAGGGTAATAAAAGCCCTCTGCAACTTAAGGATAAAGACGGAGTGGGTCGCGACCCTTTGTCGCAGTCAAATTATACGATTGCCAAAATCTTGGTCCAAAATACACACAATGAGGATATAATCTCAGGATGTATGTTTATGTTTTTAAAAAAAAAAAAAAAAAAAAAACGTAAGAGAAGATAAGCATGATATCAAAAACGGGATGTAATCCCTACGATTGGCATTTATAAGGCCATATCCAACATAAACATGAGAATAATTGTCTAAGTTTCGGGTCGAAGCCCAGACATACGAAAGATAAATTGTTCAAACAGGCACACGCCTGACAAAAGCACCATAAATTGTTAAACACAAAGGCACATGCCTTCAACCATGGTAAATTGTTTAAAAAGGGGTACATGCCACCCCCAGAGACTGAATTAATGCCAACATGGCAACCTTCAAGCATTCTTAGAAGAGTTTGGATTCTCTTGGTGAACTGGAGACATAGGCTTCACAGATAAGGTCCTCTTGGTTGGAGACGAAGGCTGTATCTTCTTTGGTTTTTTGGAGAGATCTTCGATGGAGGCTGAAGGATCTTTGGTTGCTTCGGCAAGGAAGGGGTACTCTGCTGTGGTGAACACATTGTCGGCTTCATCATATTCTCGCACAGAATTCGAACGGTAGTATGGTACCTCCGACAGCACAACTGGTTTTTTGGTCTCAGCAATCTCCTCCAAAGTTGTGCACTTGCCATGGAATATAGCCGCATTCACTAGCTTCCCCACAACCTCTCCCACCTCATCGCTATGGTATAGCTCCATAGCAATGTAGGGGACAACATTCGATACAACTTCAGCCCTATCTCTCCTCAAACTTTGGCATTTAAACTTCAACTTATCCAACTCTTGACAGCGCTCGACATCCTGCTCCACCAATCTGGTCCTCTCAGTCTCCAAACTAGTACATTTAGACTCCAGGGCACTCACCTGGGTCTTATAACCAACAACCTTAGCCTCCTCCACCTTTAGCCTACCACACTCAGCCTGCGACTTCTTCAACTGCTCTTCAAGATCTTCCATCTTTGCTCGAAGGGCCTCGTATATGGGATGCTTCTCAAAATCTGCCATTGCTTCATCACATCTGGACTCCAACTTAGCATAGTTCTCCTCCCTTTCTTTCTCCCTAGCTACGATGACAGCAACCTCCTCTTTAGTCTCCTTAACCTTGTTAATCAACGCCCTTGTACGAAAACTAAAGTGGTTATCCAACATGGCCTGCCTAGTGTAACTCTTGTCATATAGATCACACAGCTTCTCAATAGACATCTCATTCATTGTTTTCCTCCAAGAAGCAGGAGTGACATTTTCAACAAGCAAACAGCAGGTAAGGGGTAATCATGAAAGAAATCAGATAATGCTGCTTTTGATAAAGTGCATGTTTGTTCCCTAATTATTCTTTTTGCTGCCATACTCATGTCACTATAAAACAGTATAAAGATCAAAGAGATAGGATGGAAATTTTACCTTTTCGTTACAACAGAAGCACAAGAACACAGAGTGCTGTGTGTGTATTTTGGGCGAAAGGTTAAAGTGATCTAGGGTTTACCGTGCTAAGAGTTTAAATACCCATCATGCCTTTAAATCCTGGCCATACACGTGTTTATTTACCCCTCTTATGCAAACGGATTTCAAACAAATTCAAAAATTGAATTGACGTTTCACATTTACCGAAGATTGAGTTATTAAGGCTAATGGAAGGATAATCATTAACCCGCATTAAATGCGCGGGTTAGTTGGACATTTATTTTATTTTTTCACGGAAGTGTAATTTAATGGGTGTAATGCATGTAGATTTTTTGAGTCGAATGCAATATATACTTGTACGTATATATCACTTTCGACTGGGAGGCTTGATGATGTACCCTCCGAACGGGTCGAAGGACTCCCCTTCGAGTCTGTAGAAAGCCCTCCCTTCGGAGGCCCAGGTTAATCTCCTAACACGTTTCATTGGCGTAAAACCATTTGCCTGTGAACTGGTTACCATGTGGGAATCTGCCAATCGAAGCCTTAAGCCCTTCGGGGTATCTCCTACGAAGGAACTAGCACGAAGGACAATCCTGACTTGGTCAAACCCACATCTGTAACACCCCAACCCGGCAAGGGTAGAAGTGTCACGTAAATGGTGACATATCAAAGGCAAGCATAACATACGACTTACATAATACAAATGTTTACAATGTTACAAAGGAAAATATACCAAATCTACGTAGTCATACATAAATGAATACTAAAACTAAGGTATCGTCTTCATAAGCTAATCTCTCATCCCAAAGCAAACCCAAGCTCCTGGCTTCCTACTAAAACCTGTCGCAGGAAAAGAAATGCGGCTGAGCTTAAAAAGCCCAGTGAATAGATATATAATAAACAGAAACAAAATCAAATGGAAATGAACAGACATATCATAATGAATGAGATATAGGAAAAGGAAATAAAGAGTAACGTTTAGGACAGTCATCCACCACGAGCCCATATCATAACATATCATATCATATCACAACATAATCATGGAGAGGGGATGCCTCTCAATAAACAGATAATATGAGGGGTGTCCTCATGTACCAGTTGGAGTGATCAGCTCCCATATTTTGTGAAAGAAGTGGATTGCACCCATCCTCAGTCACCATATCAAAACATATCATGTCATATCGTACACAAAACAAATCTAGGATGCATCCATACGCCCCCCAAACAAATCGTATTGGCCATAACAAATCATAAAGCGCGCATATCATATCATAATGGGGACGGTGTGGCTAATCACTCGAACCACACACGAGTCATGCCAGTGGTGCATCACAGACACGGCCATGTTACCTTCATGGCTAGGAAACATATTTTGGCTCGTAGTATCAAACTGGGGTCAAAGGTCCAAGGTTCATATCAAAGAAAAGTTTCATATGGTCAAAGCATAATCCAAATCTCAAGGTTCATATCAAAGGTTCATATCAAAGGTTCACAAATCGAAAGGATCACATCAAGTGTAGGGAACATAGCAATGGTATAGGGATACCCTAATACGAATCAAAATAGAGACCGAAGGCTCCTTATACAAAGAGCAGAATATCTGTACCTTATACCGCAAACGAAAACACAACAGAAATACCAAGGTCGGAAGCAAACTCCATCTCCGGCGAATCTACACGAATTCATGATTGGCTTTATTAAAACTTATTTAATTCAGATTACTTATTTTAGTCGGCTTTCCAGTTTTAGTAACTTTCCATATTTAGTAAGTTTAGGGTTAATATCCATAATTAGCCAAATCAGGGTTAGATGTAACAACTTTTCATAATTTAGGGTTTAATATGCAACTCATTAAAGTTTAGGGTTTATTGTGGCCATTTTCAAAGATTAGGGTTAAAAGCTTGTTTATTTTCATTAGTGACCAACTTAGATTTCGCCCATTTTATTAACTACTTTAGACACGTCTTGGATCAATTAATACTCTCTCGGGGTTTAGAAAATTTTAGAAAGCCCTTTAAACCCATTTTGGACTACAACGAATTTGGAGTTCTCACCAATCCCAAGCACGACACAATACACATGCACACTTAACGCACTCTCGACACACATGTATGCACACCTTTAAAACCTTAAATTAAATTGGGTACCCACTCACAACCAAACCTTACCGAAACACCCTTCTTACAATATCGAACCATTCATATAAAATAATGAGGCCAACCACAACCCATACTTGCTCTATCATTTGCTTAAATTTATAAATCAGTTTCTTTAGAACCCATAATATATATCATGTACATGTGCTCACAACCAAAATCGAAGATGAAGGTCTCAACATTTATATTGACAAGTCACCCTTAAAAATAAAATGACTTTAGTTGATGGCATTTGTATTTATATAAGTTTTCACAGTGTGAAACAAGTGACCATATTTATTATTTTATATAAATAGACTTGCCTTCCTTTTGATATTCTTTTAGTAATCTGACAGCATGTAGTATATTTGCACTAGCTCAAACAGAAACGAGTCGACTCCTATTTATATATCATAGCTTCCTGGTTTCATGTCACGTAAATGTATGCTATGCGTACGCCGACATTAGAGATTACATTACGGTTTATACGACTAGATAATTGGCGCATCCAACCAACATATTGGAATAATCCAAACGGAACAAAGATCGACGTATATGTTATAACGTTTTTATGATATCATGCGACATGTATAGGTTAGTCATTGATATGTCATGTATACTTTTCCTTTGATGCACCCGTTAGTCAATAATACGATTAGATACGTTTTATATATATCTTAATATATTTCAGCATAACATGCTTTATATATCATGCATACGTCCATTTCTAATGAGGCATGCGATCAACAGAAATATGGGAGTACCCTATATCTTGTTCATGTGTCTTTTTTTTTTAAACAAAAACAGAGGTAGAACATAACGTGACATGGATTTATATGTATATACGAAGAGATCGATATACGAACAAGGATGACATCAATAGATATATGGGAATACCTTGCTCGGTTGTATGAATAGAAATAGGATGAGGGGCGAGTCACAACGAGCCAAGAATTATGAACACACCAATTGCCCTTCGAACAAACGTCCTACGATCGAGACCTCTTTGAACCCAAGTACCATGATCAAACCTTCTTCAATCTCTTGTCGTGTGCTAGATATCAAAGTGGACTTCCATTGTTGTTGTTTTGTGTTGATTCGGTTTGAAAAACAAAAGAAGATATGCAATATATTTAAACAAAGTTTGTGAATGGTTATCAAGGAGGGAATGTTCTGCTTTTGTCTCTAAGTGGTCGAATGGGAGAAGAGGATACATATTGAGAGAGTTATCTTAATGTAATAATGGGTCGGTTGATCTTGTGTTTTGTTATTTACTTGTTTTGTTTCTCGTATGAATAGGATAGAGGAGGACAATAGAAGCGTATTGTAATTCAAATTAAGGGAGGAGCGTGTGCACAAATGGTAAGTATTAAAAGGGTTTTTAATGGGCATTTAAGGGTTTGTTTCTTGGTTGGTTAATGAGGTACACGGTTTTAGCAAATAAATGGGGAGAGTGAACCGAAAATAAGGGGGAAGAATAAATGGTGATTAGGGCTATGTTTGGCGCGGAGCTTTTTGGAGCTTTTTTGGGCAATGAGCGGTGAGAATGAGCTTTTTTATTTTTGATGTTCGTTTGGTAAGAGTGCAATGAGTTGTAGCAATTTTTTAGGAAAGCTTTTTCCCAATGCTTCCTTTTGAAGTTGTGGATATTTACAAGAGCTGTGGATATATTCAATGACTAAAATACCCCCTACCCCATCCCTAATATATCCATATAAGTTTATTTAAAAACATCGCACCTAATTAAGAAAATTAACTGTAGTACTAGTTCTTCACACTACTTTAAAACCGATAACTAATTTATTTCAAGTCCACACAAACTACTTTAAAACAAAACATATACGCTTTTTCACCCGGTTTAAACCAACATGCTCCTATTATCTAACACAAACATCAGATTGAAGGTGATGTTTATTGTGGTGTGGTGATGGCAAGGTGTTTGGTGAGGCGGCGTGTGACAAAATTGATTCAATATGGCACGTCGTCAGTAGTACATTACTAGTGTATAACGGTATTATGAAATGTCCTGCATGTAAACGTAACTTTATTATTTATTTAGACAATTTTCTATTGAAATATGCATATGTCCTTTTACGTCATTTTACATATATATAAATACAGCTACAGCTATGTTACCAAACGTTTTTATTTAAAAAACAGCTACTGCTCACGGCTACTGCTCACAGCTACTGCTCATAGCCACTGCTCACAGCTACTGCTCACTGCTACTGCTACTTTTACCAAACAAAGCCTAGCACTTCCAAGTTTAGCCAAATTTCTTACATACTTATCTCTTAATATATTGTGTACAAGTTTTATTATTTTCGGACTATAGAAACTTCTTAAACGTGCCATACTTCGTATCATAAGGTTTTTGTATCATTTCGTATTTTTACTTTAGGTTATAAATTCATATCGTATGGTTTCGAATCATAACACGGTATATAACTCAAAATTTTAATTTATATCGTATTTTATAAGTTCTTAAAATCTCAAAATTAGAGGGTATTTTGGTCATTTCGGATTGTGGAAATTTTGGGGTTTTACAACGTCTCCTCTTCCCTTGGCTTTCCCGCCAAAATAGAGATCGTGGGCTACAAAGCCCTAGCGGTTACCACAAAATCATAGGACGCCCCCATGATCTCCGAAACATGTGCAAACCGCCCACTAAGGCCTATTTATCCCCTATAAATAGCTTAGTCGGGCATGAACAATGTAAGTTAACTTCACTCTCTCAATTTACAACCTACATTACCCTTACACATACTTACTCGCACGCCGGAGGTGGTTCGCAGGGTCCAACCCCTGCGCAATCACTTAACGTAGTGTCTTCGTATTTCTTATTTCAGGTTAAGAACAAGCTTGGCGCAATCTCAACACCCCATTATTCCTTTGATCACCATCGAAGGCTTGATCATGCAATTATTTGTACAATCACTTCACATCTTCATGCTGTGAAGAGGATCTT
The DNA here is from genome assembly GCA_021014915.2 of Artemisia tridentata subsp. tridentata. Lineage (NCBI taxonomy): Eukaryota > Viridiplantae > Streptophyta > Magnoliopsida > Asterales > Asteraceae > Artemisia > Artemisia tridentata. The sequence continues at coordinate 409,784,863 of CP139506.1, forward strand.
TAGATACCTAAAGGGCAAACCCAATTTGGGTCTTTGGTATCCTAGAGAGTCATCATTTGACCTGGAAGCCTATTCAGATAGTGACTATGCTGGAGCAAGTCTTGACAGGAAATCCACAACTGGAGGTTGTCAATTTCTTGGAAGAAGATTGATTTCCTGGCAATGCAAGAAGCAGACCATTGTGGCTACCTCTACAACAGAAGCTGAGTATGTAGCTGCTGCCAATTGCTGTGGACAAGTCTTGTGGATTCAAAATCAGTTGTTGGATTATGGTTTGGATTTCATGAATACTATAATTCACATTGATAATGAAAGTACTATCTGTATAGTAAAGAACCCAGTGTATCACTCTAAAACTAAACATATAGAAATAAGGCATCACTTTATAAGGGATTGCTTTGAAAAGAAACTGATTAGAGTGGAAAAGATACATATAGACTTTAATGTAGCTGACCTATTGACCAAAGCTTTTGATGGACCTAGGTTCAATTTCTTAGTGGTTAATATTGGAATGGTAAACCTATAACTACATTTAAGGGGAGGTTACATTTAAGGGGAGATTAAATGTATAGTTTGTAAAATAGTACAAGTATTAAGTAGATTTAATTCTGGTAGTAGTTAAATCTGGTTGCTTTAGAGTTAATTCTGGTAGTCAGTATATGTTAGTTCTGCTTGTAATATGTATATTTTCTTGGTTTTAGACTAATTTTTCCAGGAAAAGCATGGATTGATGGTGATTGGAAGCCTTGCTAGTGAATTTTATTCGTGTTTTTCTGGTATTTCTGTTAAATCTGGTGGATTGTTGGTTAAGTCTGGTTGACCAATATTAATTCTGGTAGTGTTAAAATGTAATTATTTTTTTACCGTTAGGTCTGGTCGTACATTTAATGATTTTCCTATTTAAATAATACCGTTGATATTTTTTGGGAAAAAGAAACCAGCACTTACCAATCATCCATGGCTCAACTAAAGTATTATGATAAGCATAATCAAGTGGGTTTCTTGAAGAAACCAAACAAGAGTGAAGGTTTCGAACAGATAGTTGATTTTTTGAAAGGCTCACATCTCAGGTATGCCTTAACACATAATCCAACTATCTATGATTCCCTAGTCAAACAGTTTTGGGGGACTGCTACCTCCGAAACTCTTGCTGATGGGACTACATTTAAGGGCAATCATTGATAACCATGAGTTTTCTATCTCAGAAGCATCCATTAGAAGTAGTATTAAACTAGATGATGCTTCTGGGGAAACTATGTTATCAAATAATATGATCTTAGAGGGTATGGGTAACATTGGATACCCCACTGATGGTGGTGGTTTCACCTTTTGGAAAAGTCATTTTTCACCACAGTGGAAGTTTTTAATTCACCATTTGCTGCACTGCCTAAGTCCCAAGAGTGGTGGATGGGATCAATTTGGAAGCAATATTGCTTCTGCATTGGTCTGTCTTTCACTTGGCAAGACTTTTAACTTTTCAAAACTAATTTTTGATGGCATGATGGCAAATGTGACCAGTAAGCATAAGTTTTTAATGTACCCTCGATTTCTTCAAATGGTGTTGAGCTTTGAAACTGAAAACAAAATGCAGACTTATTTGTGTATAGCATTTAAGGACAAAATTTTTAATAATATGAAAAAGGGTTTTCAGGGGGCTCATAGACCATTATTGCCTGCTATGTTGCCTGCTACTACTAACATTGTAGGTACATCATCAACTGGAAGAGTTGCCCACTCCCCATCACCCACAACAGAGGAGCAAACCCAAGATGTCCCTAGATCACCTACACCACCACCTAGATCACCTACACCACAACCTAGTTCAGCTACACCTACACCACCTTTACCTCAACTGCAAACCAAAGTTCTAACTCCAACACATGAGGAGGAATCAGCTCCAATGTCTGTAGATGATCTCTTACAGCTGGTTCCTACATTGGTTACAAGGATTTCTGAATTGGAGAAAGCAAACAAAACCATGGGTAAAGCTATTGTGACATTGGTCAGGAAAGTGAAGAAGATGGAGAGGGTTATGAAGGACAAATGGGTTGACTTTAGTGATCAGGAGGGTGCTGATAAAAGTTCTTCCAAACAGGGGAGGAATTTAGGTGAAGAACACGTATTCCAGACTCCTGCTCAAGATAAATCTGCTGGTGATACTGACATAAGTCCAAAGGGATTGGAAGTAGCAGAAACTTTAGCCACATCTCTTAGCAAAATTCAACAAAGGAAGAAGAGAAGGCTAAAGAGAAAATTGGTGATTGATGAGGTTAACTCTGAAGATGATATAGTTAAATCTGTTGAGAAGGTTAGTTCTGGTATTAAGTCTGCTAGTGATAAGTCTGAAGAAGTTAAGTCTGCTGAAGAAGAAAAGTCTGCTGGTATTCAAAAGGAAGGAAAGCAGATACTTGTAGAAACTCCTGAGCCAAAGAAAACTAAGAGGCAACAAAGAGAGGATGAGGCAAGCTTAGCTGAGATTGCTAGAATTCAGGCTGAAGAAGAAGCTAAAAAGGAAAGACTTGAACAGATAAAGAAAAGAGATGAACTTTTTGCTAAGAAGCTGCAAGAGGATTTTAATGATGATCCATACATGTCACTGATTGAAGATGATGATGAACTTAAGGCAAAAATGGAAGAACTCAAAGCTGATGCAAGTATGACAGTTGAAGAAAGGGCAACAAAACTTGCTGAGTTCATGAATGCAAGAATGGAAACAGACACTCTTGGAGGTTTGATGGAGAAAATCAAAAAGACACAAAAGAGGAAGAATACTACCAAGAAGCTTACAAAGCAACAAAAGATGTCTGATATGAAGACATATTTGAAGAATATGATGCATTCCACCTTTGAGAAGATGAGAGGAAAGTCTTATGAAGAGATTGAAGGAATGTACCTTAGAGCATATGAAAGAGACCACAAGTACAAGCCTACTGCCTATAAGGATTCTATTAGAAGAAGTTTCAAAAGGCAAAAGGTGTCTGAGGTAGAAAAAGTGACTGAAAAGGTATCCGAGGTTGTATAGGAAGAGACAGAAGTCAAAAAGCCCATTATAAGATGGATAAGAAGGAAGAGAGCAGCTAGGAAGGGAAAATTAGGGTCTAAAGAGGATGTACAAGAGGAAGAAGAACCCTCTTCTGAGGAATTCACCATGGGTTCAATTCCAGAAAGCTCGGCTCAACCTGCTAAGGTTGTAAATTGGCAGATCATCAAAACAGGTAAGAAAGGAGCATATAAAATAATCAGGGAAGATTATACAGAAGTTGTCCATGTCAATTTTTCAGGGTTATTGAATGATTTGAGTAGAGGTGATCTTAAGGAGCTGTATAAGTTGATGATGATCAGATATGGAGACGGGAGACCTGAAGAAGAATTTGAAAGAGTTCTTTGGGGAGATTTGAAAACAATGTTTGATCCACCATCAAGAACAGTTAAGATTTGGAAGCTGCCCTTTCAACAGGAAATAGTAAGATGGAGGTATTTTGATAGTTGTCAAGTACATTGTTTGACTTTGCAGAGTGCTCACATATACATGCTAGCAGAAGTTAAATATCCTTTGCATCCAAGGGTATGCAAGGAAATGCTTGAGAAGAAGCTATTGGGTTATAAGGATGATGAGGTATGTAATCAGCTTTTGGAATTAATTAAGATGCAATCCCAAAAGGAAGTTGTTTGGGGTGTTTGAAAGAATTTTCCAAGTTGATAAGTGAGATTATTGGAAGATCTCACTTGGTGAAGGTGCCTTGCACTAACACAACAAATGGTTATCAGTCCACCATGTCTAATCCACATAAAGACTGGCTAATCCATGAGCAAATGGCTCTGGTAAAGATACCTCAAATCCGTTTATGGCTAACAATTTGCCAAAAATTGTATGGTAATCAACTCACCATATCTGTGATAGTGAAGAGTTGGCTAGCCCACAAGAGTATGGCTTGTTGTAAAGGCTGTGGAAATCCATAACTGGTTATCAATTCACCAGGGTGATGATTGAAATACACCAAAGAATTGGCTAGTCCAAAAGCAAACGGCTTTTGGTAAAGACAAAACAAATCCGTTGATAGCTGATGATTTGCTAAAAATCATATGGTATTTCAACTCACCATGTTTCATGTACAAAGAGTTGAAATGGTTATCAATGTACCATGGTTTTACACCAAACATTGGCTACTCCAGAGTTAATGGCTATCTGGTAAAGAGACATCAAATCCATTAATTTTCAATGATTCACCTCTCACAGGAGTTAACACACCTGGAAGTGATGAGAATAGTATGAAACTTTAAGAATTGATGTACAAATAGTCAATGTTGCTGAAAAGATCTGATGGTGAAAAGATTGCTGAAGTAAAAGTTGCTGCACAAGATCAGATATGATGATTTGAAGAGTTAAAGTTCAAGATAATTTCAAAAGTTTAGAGTTCAATCCTCAGGAAGCTTATGAAGAAAAAAACTTGAAGTTCATGGAGCATGAAGATCAAGTTAGGGGAGGATTGTTGGGAATTATTTGAAGAACAGACTTAAGTCTGCTGGTGTACTTGTTAAGTCTGTTAGTGTTAGTCAAGTCATAGTTAAGTCTGCCAGTACAATGTTAAGTCTGGTAGACATAGTTACATAGTTAAGTCTGTTTAGCCGTATTTAGTTAAGTCTGTTTATGTTTAATAGCAAAGTTAGTTAGCTATAAGTTAGGAAAGGATACATATGAATTAGTTATCTTATTAGAAGATATGTTTATCCTTTCACACGTTTTGTAACTTTAGGGTTTTCCTTAGAGTATAAAAGGAACCCTACGGCGTTGTGTAATGGACGACATTGTGATTGAAAGATTAATAGAATTGCGAAGTTAGTTAATTGTGTTCTTCATTGTTATTGTTAAGATTCCGTATTAACAATCAACAACCAGTTTAGAGTTTCTCACTTAGATCAATTTGGATTTATTCAAGTTGTCTATTAAGTAACACAGGCTACTTAGATCCATAACTCGTGTGGACCTACAAGATCATGAAATTAGGGTTTGTATCGGGAGTTAAAGTGGAATTAGGGTTTCTGTGCTTTAGAGGCTTGGACATTAGCTTGGATGAGTTGTACTTTAGTGTTTTAGGGTTTAGTTATTCATAATTGTTGTTATAATAATTTAGGGTTTCGTAGAAACTCTAATTGATAAGAATGTTTAGTTTTGTACGTTTGTTAACGAATTATCGTAAAGTGACAAATGAGATATCGTAATGTTTTTATGTTTATATAAAATAAGCATTAAGTAAGTTGATGTTGGTTCGCGTGAGAGCACGTTTATCGAGGATGTGAGTTACGTCACATTAGATAGTAGTTACGATCAGATAATAATATATATATAAAAAATATACGTGGAAAAAGGATAAATATTCTATAAGATAGTTTATTTTATTGTGGGATTTTTACAGTGGTTACAATTTCTTTGGTCGCCCACGAGTATTTTTTTGAACTTGAGGTTCCCGAATGTCGGTTGTACCTGGACTGAATATATTCTTCAACTTTCTTAACCAACTTTTTCTTCCAACTTTGGACTGCTTGTTGAAGTTTTCTTTAAAATGTTCCAGTACACTCTCACAACTAACATCATCATTTTGCACAGATGTTGCCGCTAAATTCATCTTGAGTTAACTGCTTTGCATATGGATGCCCCTCCATATTCTGTAAAGGGCGATGGTTATGTTCATCACATATGACTGTTAGCGTCCAAAAATTATATTCATTTGAATATTTCGCTTCTAACTCGAATGGACAGTCAGTTTTTCTTGTGCGAGGAGCTCTACTTGAACCCTTCGCGTTATATTTGCCGCCATGATCACACATGAGTACAACTTTATACACGAAACCACTAGGATATTTGTTCGATCTTTTGGTGATGATGACAACACCAATAGAGTGTGCCAAGTCTTTAACCCAATTCATCGGTTCTTCCCGGGACCCGAACACCTAAAATGAATAGTATTGTGTTAGAATTTATCGAAAGAATTTGAAAGTTAAAACTTATAAATATAATTCTAAAAAATCAGTTAATAATAAAAATTCAATAAAAATACATATGAATATAATGATAACAAATACACTTACTTATAAAAACTCAACAAAACATATATATACTCTATTGTTTATAGATATAATACATGATCAGTGAAAAATTCTGGTGTAGTCATAATAAATTCGTCAACTTTCATTGATTGATTTACGTAAAAAGCAAAAAACGCTCCTGCAATAAAATATAAATAATAGTTAGATCGATATATGATAACAATAATACAGAGTAGTTATAAATACTAAAAAAAAAAAAAAAAAAAAAAAAAAAAAAAAAAAAAAGAGCCAATCCATCAATATATGTAACATATTCTCTCACACGTACGAAGTAGTTATAAATACTAAAAAAAAAAAAAAAAAAAAAAAAAAAAAAAAAAAAATTATAAATACTAAAAAAAAATTATAAATAATAAAAAAAAAAAAAAAAAAAAGCAATCCATCAATATATCCCGTAACATATTCTCTCACACCACTCATTTATTATTAAAAAAAGCCCCCCTCCCCCTTTTCTCTCCTCTCTCTCCCCTCATTTCTTATCAAACCCTAAACCAAAAAATGCCGCCGTCACCATTAAACTGCCACCACCGAGTGACACCACCAAACCCACCATTAAAACCTTTTTGTGAAGTCGAATCCGTGATCAACGCGCGTTAATCCTACCTTACGCGCCACTTCTTGTCCCGTTTTTCTTGTCTTGGTAAGCGTGAAAATTAGATCTAGAGGTAAGGGTGATAACCACACCGATTCACAACCTTGTGTGAATCGGTGTGAGTCAAAATCAAATGGGAAATACTATTATGTTAATTGGTCTGAATAAGTGAGTAAGGGATGTTTGCAAAGTGGGATGTAAGTAACGAATATGTGTGGATGCCGCCAATTTGGTTGTTTCCTACCAGAAAAATTGCTTGTTTCCCAAACAAAAGGAGAACATCAATGTTTACTTGTTACTAGGAAATAGCAAAATGGATGCAGACCCACATCACATGTTTGAAAAAAAATTTTGAAAAATTAAGTTGTCAGGAAATTCCATAACAATGGGAAGTTATGGAATAGAAAACTGGGGAGGTAAATAGATTAAAAAATGTCCATTACCATTATGTTGAACTTATTTGGAAATTCCATAACAATGGGAAGTTGTGGAATAGAAAAGTGGGTTTTGTTGCTTTTTTTTTTTTTTTTTTTTTTGGTTAGTTAGACTTTGGGTTGAAAGTTTTGGTCCGTTTGGGTTTTGTTGTGCACGGCATGGTTCAAGCCGAGATCCCGTCGTCTCGGGAAGGTGAGTTGCATTTTGGTCTGATTGGTTCATGCGGCGGTGGCGGTGGTGATGTTTACTGGTGGGACTGGTGGTGTAGTGGAGAGAGGGATGGTGGTTGATGGTGTTGGTGATGTGTTTTCACCAGGGTGGGCTGCTGATAGTGAGGTTCTTGCTGAAAAAAAAAGAGTTATACCTTTAGATTGTTTGAATTTTGTATGAATTGATGTTAAATTGAAATATGATTAGTATGAGTTAAGTATATTTGAAATCACAATTAGCCATTTAAATACATGAATAAATCTGGTTTATAATGAGGTATATTGAGGTATATTGGAACTGCTTTTGTGCTAATATTGAGGTACTGCTTTTGTGCTAAAAACCATGTGGACTCTTCTAATTATAATCAGTCAAAATACACTAATTCTCATATTGGACTTTTTGACAAAATTGACTTTTGGTAGATTTAACCATGTGGACTCTTCTAATTATAATTTATTATTAAAATCAGTCTGGAAAATTCTGGTTTGTTACAATAAGTGTTAGCTAATTTGTTGAACTTATGTTATTTGTAATTTGAAAATTTAAAAATCAAGTTAATAATCTGATAATGTTCACATTTTTTATTTTTACAAGAGGTTTTAAGTTTAAACATCACCAGATACACAATCTTTTATATAATAAAACAAAATCACAAGTGGAGACTTTTACATTTCAAAAAAATCAAATCATTCCTTATTTAGTAATAACTAAATTAATGCTAATTTTTTAAAACAAAAATTAAAAGAAGAAAAAAGGCTAAATATTTCCTTAATTGGCCAAAAGCTATCATAAATCGTTTTTGAAGAAATTATATAAAAGATTTGTATAAAAATATAAGTGTCAAAAATATAAAAAAGAAAAACTTAAAGAAAGCAGAGTGATCTACAAAAACATAGGGGTGAAAACTAAAATTTTAACAAACAAACCAAGTTTTTCTCACTTTCAACATTTATTCGACAGAAGAAGACAGGCAAACATAGAAACACAAAAGGCGACTAAAAAAACCGAAGACACCAGAAAAATAAAACAACCAAATGGCGACTAACAATACTTTCATTCAACATCACTCAGTTTGATTAAGGCTATGTGTAATCATAAAGCCCCACCATGGGGCATTTTCTGACATGTGGCAGCCCAGTCAGCAAAGGGGCTTGAGGGCTTTAGGTGTGTAATGGTGGGTGGAGCATTTCGCGACACGTGTCACTCTTTTTTTTTCTTTTTCCTTTTTTTTTTATTCAACCAAACAATACATTTTTATTTAAAACTAAAACACAATTTCATTAAAATAAAATAGAAACATTACATAATTTTTTTTTAAAAAAACGAAACATGACAAAAAAAAAAAAAAAAAAAAAAAAAAAAAAAAAAAAAAAAAAAAAAAACGAAAGATTACGTAACTTTATTTTTAGAACCCGAAACCATCACATAAATCCATATTTCTTTGCAATGTCTTGTTTGAGCAATTCGGCAAGTTGACGTTCCACCCCCGAGAGGTGCGAAATGTCTCGCCCAAATTCCTCCAAGTCTTTTTTCTTTGTGATCGTTGCAAGATTTTCATAGTGTTTTTATTTTTGCAAACAACGTCGCGCCGCCTCCGCCGCAATTTCTTTAAGAGTAGCCGCTATTTCCTTCTCCGTCTCGTCTTCGGTGTCGGCTTTTTGCTTTCCTCGAACACTACGCCTACCCAGGGGCCGTGCCTTTTCGAGCACCACAACCTCTTCGAACTCTTCTTCCACATCATTTAGGTCAAAGTTGCGGCCATCGGATGTTTGACTTTGGGGGTCGGTGGAAGAGGATGTCTTTGATTTTTTCGAGGGCCTAGTCGTTCGAACCTCGAGCGGTACTTGATGTTCCCACTTTGGATGGCTGTGTAGGATGCTCCAAACTTTTTCATACCCGAAAACCGCGAGCTTCGTTGACTTATACTCCTCTTTCGCGGCGGATAATGGCCAATTGGCATTTTCACCACTTGGAATGTTATTCTTTTTTCGGTTGTAAATGGTGTTGAAAGCTTGACACTTGGTGTTGATGTCGGTCCATTTGCCCGAAATCATATCCGGTGTACGGTAAGTCTCATCAACCCCCAACCTCCTATAGAACGCTTCTCTAACTCGCCGTGCAAACGTTGGTCCCCTTTGAAAATCCGCTAAACCAAAAAAAAAAAAAAAAAAAAAAAAAATTAAATATTATATAAAAAAATACGATTGATAGTTGTCCCCGAGCCTTGAGACGCGATGGGTTGGTTGAAATTGGCAAACCCGTAATTTTGACCATAACCGTAGTTTTGAAAGGTGGACATGGTTTGCATCGGATGCATCGTTTGCGTTGGTGGCATCGGCGGCATCGTTTGTGAAAGCAAGTTCCAAAGTTGCGCATTTGAGAGTTGGTCTTCGCCTAAATCGTTATTGCGACGAGGTGGTACGAAACTGGGATTGTAGTTGTGTGGAAGGTTTGGACGGTTAGGAAACATAATTGATTTTTTTTTGTTAAAAGATGTAGAGTGTTTTGTGTGAAAAATGGTAAAAAAAACTGTAGTTTATATAGTGATAAAAAAAAAGAGGGAGCGTTTTTTTTTTGGGGTTGCAAAAGTATCCGTTTGACATTTAATACAAACGGTAAATTTTTTTTTCAAACTACAAACGGGCAAGGCGCTAGTCAAGTCACGCCTTTTGTTTTTTTAGGGCCTTTAGCGCCCGTGTGTAATCGTCTGGGGCGAGAGAAGGGCGCGAAAAGGGCAAAAATGGGGTGCCTAGCGCCCCATTACACATAGCCTAATCAAAGGTATGTTTTTCAGTTAATGGATTAAACGTATATTAACGAGCATGGAAGCCCACGCGTTGCAGCGGGTTGTTCAGATAGTTGTTTTTTGTTGTACGATGTGTGTTTTACGTTTTGTAAGTTCACAATTATTTCGTTATTTTTTTTTATTATTATTATTTTTTTTTTTTTGTTATTTCAGAGTCACGAAAAATTGACCCATTAAATCATTCAATTCCTTTGAAGGATATTTGTAATGAAATTAGCACAGTTTCTCTATTCATCAAAGTGTTTAAGCAAATGGTGCACCAACCAGCACAACATAGAAAGCATGAAATGTAGCGTATTTGTCAAAAATATTGATTTTTGAAAGTATTGCATATTTATACTTGTTTTTATTGTAAAAATTATTTCGTGAACAATGGTGCAAGTTTCGTAATTTTTCGAGTCCGTTTGGTATGTCGAATGAGCCCCGAACCGTTTTCGTGAAAAGTATAGCCAAGATGGCAAGAATACCCCCTCCGCCCTTAAGTTTCATTTCCCACCCCCACATCTTGTATTTTCATTTCTAACCCTGAACCTTTAATATTTAAACCCATTATTTTTATTTTTTATTCATTTTATAAAAACACACAAATATAATGTCTCTCTCTCTCCCTTTTATCTCTCTACACCGCCGACCACCCAATAACTTCCGGCGACCACCGTGCCGGAAATTTTTCCCGGCGAATCCTTTTCTTTGCCGAATCATTAGATCGGCTTATTTACTTCATTTCTGGAAACTTTGAGCTCATGGCTCCCACCACAACACCACCCACGCGACACACCGCCTACTGCCACCATCACCGCAAGCCACCACCACATTCCTCTTCATCTTCTTGTCGGTAAAAACCCCTACACGCGCCTTATTTCTTTATTTTCTTTAAAATTTATCAAACCCTAATTTGATTAATCTTTATTTATTTATTTAAACCGAATAATATGTGGTTTTGTTTATAAAAATAGTGATAATAATTTTTTTTATAAAACCCTAATTCATATTTTTTTTATACCGAATAATAATATTGTTTTATTAACCCTCCCCCTCATCCCTTCTCGTTGACTGAGTTCACTCAGTCGACTCATGTACTCACCGAGTCAACTCAGTGAGGGTTTGGTGTTTATGATATTTTGGTTGTTCTTGTGTTCATCTCTTGTTGTTGTGTTGTTTTTATTTAAGTGTTGTTAATATTTATGGTCCGTTTGTTTTGTTTGCTTCTCGACAGCCAACACGCGACTCATGGTGAGTCTTTGATATTTTTGTTTGAGTTGATAATTGGTTTGGTCCGTTTGGTTTGTCCTCAGTTTTGGCATTACCAAAGAATATGGAGAGAAAAATGTAGAAGGAGAAAAGGAAAAGAAGAGGGCGATAAATGTCAAAAAGCGGGTGATAGATTATGGTGGCTTTTAGCTTTTGCTTGTAAGATCCCGAGGCCCAACCCAAACTTTGGGTAGATGGACTGAATGGACTGGGTTGGGCTCTAAATTTCGGCCCAATATACATGTCCATTACTGTTTTCTACTGTTTTTCACTGTAGCAAACACTGTAGTAACCACTGTAGCAAACACTGTTCAAAAGCACTGTTCATAGCACTGTAGCAAAATTTTGACGTTTTAATATATAGTATAATTTATTACTTATTAATTTATCTACTAATATAGGGTTTCTGTTTTTTTGGTTAATAAAGTTATGGGTTTGTGTTATTGTGCTTTAGTTTATGTGGTATGGCTTATTTGTCGTGATAACTTTGCTAAAATTTCGTGTCAATTTGCTAGATCATTGATAATTCGTGTTTATTTATTGGGGTATTGTGCTAACTTTTGATTAACACTCTGTTCTTAAGATTTTTTTGAGATGAAAAAGAGGGGAAAAGAAAGGTAAAGTAAAGGAGAGGAATAGAAGTGATGTCAAGCTCACGGTCACTATGTGTTTCATCTTACCATCATACCCTTTCAATCAGCTAACTAGAAACAAAGTTTTATAATGAAATAATCTTAAACCTTCAAAAAAACCAATTTTTAAATGCATTTTGTTTAAGAACAAATCAAAACCACAAAAGATAATACTCAAAGTACCATAGGCACACCAACGAAAACCCAGTTAAAAAAAAAGACCATACAAGAATGATGAATAAAAATTACACACAAGCCATTTGCTTTCATTAAAAAACGGTTGTCTTTCTCGTAAATGGTAGTAATTGACAAAATTCTTCTTCAACAAATGGTTGCCATACTTTTATTTATGTAGAATCATCAAGCAAGCTTAGAGATTTTTCGTCCGTATGGTTGATCAAATTTCATTTTTGTAGATAGTGGAAGAAAAACTGGTAATGTGAGATCTAGTTGGCAGGGAAAAAGCAAAATATAAAATATGTTAATAAAGGACACTTTGGTCAATTCAATTAGAAACATCTCATTTACTTCCGATCCATCCCAAATATGGGCGGGTGATTTTTGGTCCAAAATCCACCAAATGCCCCCTCACTTTACATACCTTCCTTTCTCATTCTTTCCTCAAAATTTCTTTTTTTTTTTTTAGTGCAAAAGGTGAATTTATATATACTTCCAAATTGAGTACATAATAACATCAAGATTTTTGGACATCTCCCAAAATCTGATACAACACTACAAACATACAACACTTACATACTAGAAACAGATACTAAACAACAACTCTAACAATCATTCTGACACTTTTCACCTTCTGATCATGTCCAATTCACCTTTAAATGCAATATACCATCCGGTATACATTTCCAGCTTACCTTCCTACCTCAAAATTTCTTAAGAACACAAATTTTTTTTTGTTGTCCCTACCTTCCTTTCCTTTTCTCTCATTTTATTATCTTGAAAACAGAGTGTAAACTGATTTGGGCAGGTGTTTATGTTATGAGAACATTCAAAATTTGTTAAGAATTATCTTGCAACTACTATATCTACACTTTTTAACATGGTGTTTAATTTGTCTAAGGGCTTGCGTCGACAAGGCTGCTAGGCATAGGCTGGAACGTGGAGTTTCGACCAGTGTTTACTTTGGGGATATAAGGTGTGCGCTCTCTGGTATGAAGTTTGTCTTACTTTTCTTCTACTTTGAAATATATTGAATTCAAAAATGTGATTTTTTATTTTGCATTCAAATTACTAGGAATGATTATCAACCTGAAGCTTACGTATTCATGATGCTCATGATGAATCATAATCATCATGAGGGGGATAAATTATTTTGGTTGACAATCATGGGAATATACTTGCATTAGTGAAGAAATTGAGATCAAGAATTCATTTCTCCAAAGTAGTTTGATCAAGAAGATGTGATTCGTCTTCATGATTGGTTATCGTCTAGGCATTTTGGTCAAGAATGTTTAGTTGAATAGGAGATTAGTCACATGTTCGTAAATGTAGAAGAGAAGTTACATCATCAAGTGTTGGAATAGCTCTCTGGTATGAAGGTTTATCGTGAATATAAACATTTTTTTTTTCACTTTTGTTTTCTTTGACTGATGTAACATAATGGATAATTGATATCACATATCAGTAATAGCAAATTGGCATAACAAAAAGTGCAGGTTGAGAGTGCCAATCCACATATTATAAATCCATCCGTTTTATGAGTTTTGAAACCATATCAGTAATGGACTTGATATCCAATAGCTTGAGAGTAGCCTTTATGGACCAGTTTTTTTCCCTCAGTTTGAAGAGGTGAAAAGTCTTCCGTAGTTATCGATGCAGAAGACACTTCTATTAAGCCTGGTATTGACTACTTTACATATCCGTCTGCTTTGATGTACAAAAAAGGCGAAAAGCCTTTGGTTTTTGGGACTATACAAGCGTATTTGAAGGATGTTGGTGAAAGATTGTATAAGACTAAGAAAGATGCTGATAAAATGGGGTTTCCAGTTGGCTTTAAGTTGGTTAGAGGTGCTTATATGGGGAGTGAAAGCAGGCTTGCGAATTTGCTTATATGTGTAGTGCACCAAATTTGATAAATGTATTCTGAATCAGGGTTGTAAATGATTTGGTTACTTGAAAATCAATCCGTTGGAAACAAATGTTTCGAAAGCGAGGTATTTCTTGAGTCATGGAAAAGATTGAAAGCGATCCCGTGAATATAAAGGACTGTGAGAGCTTCGTTTTAATAACAGTCATTAGCTAATGTAAGCTTGCCATTACCTTAAGTCCATTACTATGAATCTATGCTCCATTTTCATTCAATTATACATATATGATATAAACATCAATGTTTTTTTTTACAAGGTACAACTATTTTGCTATGTTTTCATTGTTAAGTCATAAGTTTGTAAGTAAAAAAATAAGCCACAATTAAGTGGCTTGTGAAATATAATATAAGCTGAGTCAAATAAGCTTAAATTAGATGTTCTGTTTCACAGGTTTAATGAGTATATGTACATATTAAAGACTGAGTTGCATATATTAAGGGGGTGTTTGGGATTGCATATTCTTTGCTTATGGTTATTCTTAAGCACTTGTAAAATTAGGACCTCTACGGGTGCTTATTGATAACCCTTTTTTTTGGTTTTACATCCAAATACTCAAAAGTGGATATCGCGTTTACAAGACGCAATAACTTAAAATGGAATCCCAAACACCCTGTTTTGTTTCTAGGCTTCGTGTTTGATCAATTCAAAATCCAACTATGTGTTAGGTTTAGTTTGTGTTGGTCCTAGACAAAGTTTATCTTAGATGGATGTATTTTAAAGCAACTAATCTTGCAGGCTTGCAGCAGTGTTTAGTTTCGATCCAATAATAATTATCCTGAGATGGATATATTCAGCAACCTTCCTTCAAGTATAATAGAAACCATCTTATGTCTTTTACCAATTCAAGAGGCAGCAAGGACAAGTATACTCTCTAGCGAATGGAGGTACCGTTGGATCAAAATTCCTAAAATTGCTTTTATCGAGAATGCATTTCAAGTATCAACTGATGAGGCCGAGCTGTCTGTTTTGGAGCAATCTTGCGTTATACCAAATGAAAGAAAAGAGATCAACAAAAAGTTTAAATTTATCCATGCTATAAACCATGTTCTGACGATGCACGAGGGTCCAATACACGAGTTCACTCTTTCCATTGAGACAGATGACTCGTGGATTGAGATTGAACATATAATATCCCAATTGGTACAAAAAAATACCATCAAGAAGTTAGCACTTAACTTTCTTTGTGGGGGATATCAGTTACCCTCATCTCTCTTCTCGTTACATCAGTTAACTGACCTATGTCTCGTTGGTTGCTATTTTGACCATCAACCATTAACATTCGATGGATTTGATCATCTTACAAGCTTGTCTCTGCAAGAAGTATTCATCTCTAATAAAACGCTTCTACATCTCCTATCCAATTGTCCACTGATCAAGACTCTGGTAAGTGCTTACTAAAATAGAAAATCAAATCCTCATCAGCTATTATAACTTATCTGAATATGTTAACTTGTTGCAGGATATCAACAATTATTTAATCCAAGGTAGCGACAATTGCACAATTATTAACCTATTCGAGTGTTTACCTGCGATCGAAAATCTGTCTATTTTACTCGCAATTGTTGAGGTAATATTATTCACATTATACTATTAATTTATGCAACTCGGATATTGCTAAGTATTGATTTTTATTTTTATTTTTTGCTATGGCTCAAGTGTTTTGGTGAAGACGGAATTCCACAAGAGCTTCCAAACGCATTAGTCCACATGAGATACTTGTATATTGGAGAAATATGTTTCATTCACAAATACGGGTTACCCATTCTTGCTCTTTTGATGAGGAGCTCCCCAAAGTTGGAGAAACTTAAGCTCGAGGTAATAGCATTAATACATAAATCAATCTTTATATCCTATTTGTTTTTATTCTTATTCCAGAATAAACTGACACACAAATTTTTTATATACTTATAGATTTTAGACGATTCATGGGTGGAGAAATGTGATAGAAGTGACCATGTTACACCTGAAGATTATTCGGATATTTGGTTGGAGCATCTGAAAGAATTGGAGATTGAAAATATGATTTACAGAGAGATTGAGTTGGATTTTGTGAAGCTTGTTTTGGCCAAATCACCGGTCTTGAAGAAGGTGAGGCTAATCCTACACGAAGAGGTTAGTAAGGATGAATAGATGCAGATTGCAGAAACTCTCTTAGACTCCCCTCGTGCGTCACTGGAGGTACAAATCATCGTTGAAATTGTTGAGGGGTCCCACATCGGCTCCAGAAGCGTAATGTAACCAATAAAACTAACGAGTTTCTGATGACCGTTGATCACATCTGCTGCTTTGTTTGCAATACTTTTACTTGTTGTTTTGTTGCAACCTTTGATTTGTATTTTGTTAGAATGCAAATGGAGATGCTTAAGTTTGTTCGAGTTAGCAAATTTAGAACTTTTAAGCCTTATTCTGCTAAGGGACCATAAGAATGAAGGTTTTAATTGGGTCATTGTGATGATCTGTATACTTGCTCATTGTGACACAATCTAGTAGTATTGGCAAATTGCAAAACAGCATGTCACATTGGCTTATTCTTATTTTCTCCTACATAATGTCCACACTCCCTTTCTTTTCAAGTATAGTTTATTTGTAAATCAACATCTTAGTTCTTGTTACTTCACAATGATCATGTGCAGCAGAAATTTTACGAAAAGGATGTAGCAGACTAGCAACTGCATCTTCTGCAATCTGCAAGCATAGAAATATCACATCAAATATAAACTAAAAATAAAAAATAAAAAAATAAAAAATCACATAGTATTCCCTCTTTTGTAACACCCCTATTTTCGGATTACGCAGCGGAATATAAGCTTGGGGTGCTACTTCATGGTTCACGGTCATGGAAATAGAAAACGGATCGAAAAGAGACGTTTTTAAATAAAAATTGTTATCATTCATTTATTTAATATCAGAGTACATAAGATAGGTCCCAGAGGGAGGTTCGGGAATTACATTATAAAAGTTACATTATCCTTTTGAATGATAACAAAGTGGACACCCTTTTATTTTAAGAAGAAAGTCCACCGCCGCTCCGTGCCAATATTCATACTTCTAGATACCTGAGATAAACATGCTTAAAAAGTCAACACAAAGGTTGAGTGAATCTATAGTGTTTAAAATTATAATCAGTTTGAACACAAGCCAAAATATGAGAAATCAGTTATATCGTAATTCAACAATATTGCACTAAACCTCATGACACGCAATGCGTTAACAGTTTCCAGATTCCACAAACATGATTGAAATGAGAGTGGTCTTGCCCCCGAGTTAAAGATATCAAATATAATGCATCTGCCTAACCGGCTACCACGAAGATATCCATCCGGTTAGAACAAATGGGTCGTCAGGCCAATAGATCTATTCACATATTCGCGCTCACCCAGCAGGTGACTAATGGTGCATGATATGAGGGTCTTTTAAATAAATAATTCAATCTCAATAATAACGAATAGTTAGCCTAGTGCAATAACAATCAGAAAAATACTTGTGTTCGATTTAATAGCATGTATCTCCCCACATATTTGGAAAACACGTAAGTAAGAAAAGTGGGACTATAAACTCACCTGGACAATCTGGATGGAAAACAAAGTGAAATACAGTTGATAAACGTCTCCGGCTTGCAACCTGGGTTGGTTATGTCAAATTTCTCAGTAATTGTTTCTTAATATATAAGTTTTTATTATTCGTTTCTTATTATTTAATATTAAGACAACATAAAGTTTCTTCAAAAGTTATAAGACTTTATCTTATTTCTTATATGTAAGTTTTGGTTCCGTCCGTTCGTTAAAAGGACATTTCGTTTGTTAGTTACGGTAAATCGTATATTAAGTTTGATTAAAACTTAATAATAATAATAATAATAATAATAATAATAATAATAATAATATTAATAATAATAATAATAATAATAATAATAATAATAATAATAATAATAATAATAATAATAATAATAATAATAATAATAAAATTATAATAAAATTAGGGTTTATAGTTATATTTTTATTTTAGACCCCCAAGTTTCTAGGTTTGGCAAGTTTTTACCCTCAACTTTAGAAAAATGACAACTTTTACCCTTGGACTTTAGTTATTTGACACTTTATACCCTCAAGTTTCAAAATGGACACTTTTACCCCCTTAGGGATTTCCCGATCGCAAATCAAGTACAAAACAGAAAGTTTATATAGTTTTTGACAAGTTCAGCCCCTATGTCTCTAAGTATTTTTACCCGACATCCTTACATACCAAAAACAATTTGTTTCTAGTGATTCAAGCCGAGACCTTTTACGAAACCTCTTCTAAAGTGTGTATAAATGTTTTAAAAGTATTTTTGTAAAGTTTTAAGGGCTGAATCGAACCCATGAATTCGAAAATGAAAACAGAAAGTCGTATTTTAGTTTTACTCGTCACAGAAATTAACTCAACTTCAAACACTTCGTTATCTTTTGTTTCTCAACGAAAAATGTTGATTCTTTTTCCTATATGTAGCCCTTTTAGTTTACTTTAACCATGTCGAAAACTAGAATTTATAAGATTCGTTTACTATGGTAAATTTGTGTCGAAAGCAGCAGATACTATGTTGTTCGACAGAAATGAAAAAGGAATGAAAAATCCATTTTCTTCAAATCCGATTTTTAGACTTATTGTTTTTATGTTATGATTAGTTATTTTAACATATTTAGAGTATTCCTAGACTATTTTTAATATCCTAGGTTCATTAGAATTCATATACGAAATTATTTTTTTTTATAGACTCGGTTAGAACAAAATTAAGTATAATTATTTTTTTTGTTAATTCTGGGATTGTAGGCTTACTAGGACATGTTCTAGGACTTATGTAGACCCAAAATAAGTATAGAAAAGTAAATAAAAAGGGCTATAGATATACCTTGCCATATTGATCGACTAGGGCATGATTTTTGGTGTAAGGTTCGAAATGAGCTCTCCTATGGTTCTACCTTTATCTTACTGCCTTCTTGGGGTTATTTGAACTTGATTTAGACTAGTGGGATCAGTGGTGTAAAGGTTTGTTGCTGTTTTGGTTGGTTCGACTAGTTTGGGTGATGAATTAGGGTTTCTATGGCTTCTCTTATTTATAGGATGCAATTAGGGTTTCCTGATTTTTCTAGGGTTGTTTTAGGATGATGAGAGGTGAGGAGTAAGGCTGTGATGGCGCCACATAGGAGGGGGAAAGTTTAAGAGATGTGTAGGTTTATGTATCACACATGTGTTCTTTATCTAGAAGGAGGGGGGATGTGTATTACTAGGGTTCATTCATTTGGCTTCTTAAGGAGTAAGGAATGCTAAGGATTAGTTAGATTAAGGTTAGAATCAAACTATGTGAGGTAATTAGGGTAACTAGTGGTCGAATGGTGCATAGGGTAGTTGTACCTAGGGCTTTGTTGACTTGTAAACTAAGGTTTAGGGTAGACTTAAGGTTCTTAGATTTAAGACTTAGTTAGAAATAATTTTTGAATCTATATGACCTAATTTAATCCTAATCGAAATATATATAAATTGAGAAAAATAGTTTTTGTGCTTTAGGTAGTTGTACTCTAGGCTAAGAAGGCTTGTACTTATGTAAGAAAAATAAGAAAAATATATTTTTAATTATTTCTTAATTTTATATAATTTTTATGTAATTTTTTTTATTATACTTTAAATGCAAATAATTAAGTTTTTATGATTTTATGCATTAGTGAGTTGTACCTTAAGTTTATGGAGTTGTACATATATAAAATAAATAAATAAATTATTTTTATAATTTATTATGTAATAATATTACATAAAATGTCATTTTAAATAACTACTATTAAGGTTTTAAAAATATTTAGTTTCATGCATAAAAGACTTGTACTTTAGCTTTAGTAAGGTTGTACTATAATTTAGAATATGAGAAAGATGTAATTTTTATAATTTATTAAGTTATGAAAATTATATGTTAAGTTTTGTTAAGTTAAAAGTAAATAAATGAAATTTTTAGTTTATACGCATTAGGTACTGGTACTTTAGGTTTAAAGATTTGTAAAAATATTTAGTGAGTTTAGAAAATATAATTTTTAAGAATTATGCATGTAGGGTTTGTAATTTATATAAATATAAAGATGATTTTTATAAAGATATTTTGAATAAATGTTTTTGTGCATAAATGACTTATACATTAGTTTAAATAACTTTGTAAATATATTATCTTGTGAAAATATTGTATAAATAAATTAGGGTTTGTAAAATATAAATTCATAGTTATGTGAGATTAGGGTTTTATCGGGAGTTTAAAGGAGAATTAAGGTATTTATGCTTTAGGGACTTGTACATTAATCAGATAATTTGTACTTTAGTATTTCTAGGGTTTTATTGTTCATAAATGTTGTTATGGTAGTTTAGAGTTTCATAAAATTATCATTAGTTAGGAATGTTCAGTTTTAAATGTACATTAGCGAAATAACGTAAAGTGATAAGTGAAATCTCATAACATTTCAGATTAAAGATGTTTACTTAGTTGAATACGAAATCAGTTAAGGTTGGGTTGCAAGCACGGTTATTCGGGATGTGATCTCCGTCACATAAGATAATAGTCACAATCTAAAATAAATAATAAAAAAAAAATTTACACGTAGAAAAGGATAAATATTCCGAGAGATAGTTTATTTAAATAAGGGATTTTTCACAGTGGTTACAGTCACCCACCGTCAAGGGAATCTCGTCCCGAGATTCAGTTCATGTTGGTTGAGGAAATTGGGAAAAGGGAAGTATAGAGATAGCTAGATTCAAATTTCTAACCTATTTAGATAGGGAGCATGAGAAAGGAACAAATCGTACAACGATTTAGTTTAGGAGGAGAATTTGATATGCTTAAAATGCCTCAAGTTAAAAATAATATAATATTATTTTATTCTTATGTCCTATGTCTCCAAAAATATTATTTCACTGCTAATTCCTCAATTATAGTTTTGGCCTAATAGAGTTGTCTAGGAATTTTCATTTGGTACCTAAGGGAACGTAGTTTGGTCAGTCTTTTTCCTACTGGATAAATTAAATTTGAATGTTTTGCCACCTAATTAACCACTATGCAACGGTCAGATTCGAATAGTGACTCCAACGTTCCAAAATAACGGTCACATCCACCCTATAAATACCTCATTTCTAATCCTCATTCTTTCACTATCAAATTTCTTTCCTAAAAACCTCAAAATGCCGCACCTTGTTACATTCTTAGCGATCGTCTACGTGGTCCTTGCAGTTTCCTATTTGGCTTATGTACCGAACGAAGATCATGTGTTCCTAGTTTATGTCCTAGCGGTCCTTATGCCTATTGTGGTCTTTGCTATAGGGGTAGACAAGATATGGGGGTAAGGGTTGTTTTTCTATGTAATCCTCAAATTTTTATGCCTAATATTTAGTCTCGTGGTATTTACTATGCAGGATAGTCAAGATTCTTCATCCTGTTGTGGCTCTAGCTATTGTGATGTTGGTGGCGATCCTCGTTTTTATGATGGGTCAACCTATTAGTGAATCTATTCCCTATCTTGTAATCATTGTAACCTTAGTACTTCCGATGCTAGTGATTTCGCTTTGTATGAATTTTCATGATTCCTAGTTTAAATTGTAATATCTAGGTATTCTATAAGGTCTTCATATGTTTCCTAGGTAATCCTTAATGAAATTATGTAATTCTTGTAATTTTAGTATTTCCGTTGTTAACTATGTTTCTATGTAATATCTTCCAAAATTCCTAATGAAATTTGTATTGTTTTGCGTTTATCATAATTTCTAAGAGTTTTCTATCCTCAATTCTTTTTAATTTCCTATCCTAGAGGTAATGGGTAGTAGTAGTGGACTTCTATTGTATCAAATCAAAAGTGATATATTATGAAAGATTTTTCAATATTTTGCTTTGAAATGAAAATTGTCATTAGAAAATTTGAAAAGATAATTGTGTCAATTATGACATGATTCTTCCTAGTTTAGACATAGTTGGCCAGGCTATGCATAACCGAGGACTGAATGATGTGATACTTGATCCAGTTGTTGTGGTAGTTTATATTTTTCAAATTGTTTTAGATGGTGTTCAACGTTTTGTTTTTATAAAATGACTTCATAAATATTTTTCAAAAGATTAAGAAGATTTTATTTATACTATGGTGGTAGGTCAAGAATTTCTATGGTGATACTAAGGTAATCCTCGAAATAAATCTTAAAGTTTGTCTAAGGATCCTATAGGGTAGATTCGTCTATTGTTTGGTCAGGAGTATTCCTAATGGTATAATAGTGGATGGCTATGAAATACCTATGGGCAGAATAAATGAAATAGAAGCTGATTTTATTACAAAATGGGGGTTTATATAGCAGGAAAGTAGTTGTTTTACTTAAGTCACATCCATCGTAACCCAAGTAAGATTTGAAAGGGATTACAACCTAGAGTGTTTCTAAACCTCAATTTATTTATCTCTTACAGGGATTTATCTTCTGTTTAAATACTAAAGTCATCCTAGGATATGGTGAGGATTCCTTAATGAGTTCTAGTTTTCTTTTTCACCAGCCTCGGTTTTTCTATTGGTATTAGGGTTTTTCTATCATCAAGTTTTCTCTTAAAGTCCTTTCTCTTAGACATAGCACCTTGTTTAATTTCTAGGTCGGGAATCCTTAGATTAAGATGATGGTTTTTCTATCATTGAGTTTTCGCTTTTGGTTATCCTAGAGTACGGGTAACGGTAGGTTTGGCTATTCTTCATAGGTTTTTGTTACAAAACACACGTTTATGTTTTGTCTATGTTGGATTATCAAAGTAAAACTCATGACAATCCTAAGGTCACAACATGTCCAAATATCATATGCGTAAGTGAGATGATCATCACTGGTCCATGTCAACCGATACCATATACAGCAATATACAACAAAATCAAGACCACATATAGTCATAAATAACTTGTACTAGTTTGTTATATATATATAACAGATTAGTATAAGCGTCATATTTATGCTACATATCTCGTGGCCAAAATTTTGTACAGAAGCTGATAGGTAAAAATCTGATTTAGTGGGTACCAGAAATTCTTCCGAGTTAACTTTTTAGTTTGATGATCAGGCTGATGAGAATATATATTTATTCTGGGTAAGGAACAAACTAATAAAAGCTAAGGTTCAGCGACTTTCTCTTCATTCATCAAGTTCTCTTCCGAAATTTATCCTAGAGGGAATTTCTATTGGTTATAGTCTAGTCTAGGTGGGTCTTGGTATGTTGGGTTATAGCATGATATTAATAACTTGATTAATTGTTTTACCAAAACAATTATTGCAACGTCTCTTATTAACACAACATAGGTTAAGAATTTTGTGTCTCTAATATGGATACTTGGGTTCCTTGTTTTTAATAGTGGTCCTAGTTTCCGTCACTTATTATGTTACCAGTTGGGTTGGGGATCTAGGCTTGGGAAAAATAGAGAAATAGTGTTCTTTATATATATGCACAGCATCATAGTAAGACACAATAGGATGAATTTGGTTACAACAGTAAATATATAACAAAAGAGGATTGTCATAGATTTATTGATGCGCGTGATGTGTCGTTGCGGTTTAGCAGTTTTAATGCCTACTCAAGTTTTAAATTTATATTTAGCCGACTTATCAATAACACACACACTTAACGAGCAGTGTACCCGGTCAGTATGAAGATAATGGTAAGTAGAGTGTCGATCACTAAGAGTGGAACGTATAATCTCGTTAATCTAATCAGTATTTTAATATCCTAACGCAAGGGGGTTTCAGCCTGAGAGACTGGCACAGTTTTGTTTGCAATTAAATAATAAAATAAACAAATAGGCACGAATCAGCAAGTAGCACACACGTACACAGATAGATACTAGAGACAATAAGAGGGCTGTCCTTATGATTAAGTAGATTGTCACTTGTTTTATTGATAGCTTTATATGAAGTGTATGTAATTAACCCTTTCTCGTTGGTCCTATTCTTATCGGCGAGTAAACCCTTAATGACGACTTATGTCTAAAAGTTATTCCTAAGTGATCAATTTAGAAACAACCGTGGGAGCCACACCTTGTCCCGCAGTCGGGTGCCCGCAAGCCACTAATAAACACAGAGGTGGTCAATGCACTAATAAGTAGTAACCAAAGACATCAACATATAAACTTTAATTGATGGGAAAGCAAGTATTAAAGGGAGTGCAATCTTTCCGTTGTCACATTACACAAGCCACCAATCCTGATGAATTAAAGTTTGCTAAAACAATAAAACAAAACTACTTAATGAATTAAATACATGCAGCACCTTCTTACAGCTCTTGTATCTTCGATTTGGGTGTGTCTTGTGCTGCCTTCTTGACTGAATTCGTCCTTCTCTTCTGTTCGGTCTTTAGGTTTTCGAACTTCCGAATCTCCCTTTTTCTTGAATCTCTAATCTCTCTGGTCTACGGGGTATTTATAGTTTGTGTCTGAGGGAAGATGCGGCGCATCTACTTAAGTAGATGCGGCGTATGTACTTAACTTCGCGTGGGGTCCAAGATTATAATATTCAGGAATATTCGTACACCGCCAGAAGATGCGGCGTAACTCTTTATTAGATGCGGCGCATGTCCTCTTGTATCTTGGATCGTATCTGGTGACATCTTGATAGAGATGCGGCGCATGTTGATAGTGAGATGCGGCGCATCTGGAGCAGATTAGTCTTGATCTTCTTCATTTCAGTAGACTCTTCACTTTATGCACGTTTTGCTCCATTATTAGTCCAAAATCGCCAAGTTTCACCAAATGCTTGTTTTTACCTGAGAATTACAAAAGTAAACGATTAAGTATCAATCCTCATACATAATATAGTAAAACAAGTCAAATTAATAGGATAAATGATAGTAATAAAATGTACTTATTTGAGTTCATCAAATATCCCCCCACTTGAACTTTACTTGTCCCCAAGTAAACCTTAGATTAAATCTCATGAAAATGTATCCTAAAAGATGTTAGGATTTATTTTTATATTTAAGCATGTATTCGTTTATATCGTAATCACACAACTAAACACTTAACGAATTAGAAGTAAAATAAAATAAGTCGATAAAAGCAAATCTAATCGTTTAACTGTCCAGTCGCGACGAATATTCTATCATAAGCTTGGCAAGTATACACATCTCCACCACTAAAGCTAAGGAATAACAAGTCTAAAGCGGTAAAAAGGGTTTTTAGGCTTAAGGGTTAATTATTCTCTTTTCTATCGATCTCAAATTCCAGAAAAGGCGACAAAATCACAAATACATGATCGAATCCACGAACACGATACTTGCAATTGCTCAAATCCTTAACTCGAATAGGCTAAAGATAGGTCCAAACTTCACCAATAATAATATATCAAAAAGGGCGACAAAATCATAAATACATAGCCGAATCCACGACTACGATACTTAAGATTGCTCAAATCCCTAATCTCAATAAATCAAAGGTTTGGTTGGATAAAGAATAATAAAGGGTATGGATAATTTTTGGGATATAAATTGGTGTAAAATAAAAATAAAAATAAACAAAACAAATAAATTAAAATCCTAAGTGTGGTTAATCACTATCCCAACCATCCCATGAATAAGACTCATATCATTGAATAACTCACGCTTTAACACTTGAAACACACGCTTTAGGTAGACACGAATTATACTCAACAAAATCTTAATCAAAGAATAAACCTTAATTGGCATTCCCATAACTGCCAATTCCCATTCAATCCATAGATATAATACAACAAATAGTGGTGATATCGACCACTTACATAACTTTACATCGTTGGCTTAAAATAAACATCCAACTCTTTTTTTCTTTCTTTTTCTTTTCTTCTTTTTTTTCTTTCATTTTTTTTTTTTTTTTTTTTTTTTTTTTTTTTTTTTTTTTTTACTTGAAACATAAACATAGATGTGTAAAATTTCACCACATCACTACAACTTTCTTTCCGGATAATTTTTATTCATACTTTTCATACTTCAGAAATAACGGTAATAGTGAAAGTAGTAAACACACGAAAAATAAACTCAAAAATATACAATATTTACTTTCACTCCAATTTGCATTGTGCAATTTCCCGACCTAACCATAGATAATGAATTACGCACGCGAACACAGGTAATGTAAGGAAACACACTCTGCCTATAGCAATTAACCAACCACGGATTCTAATCTACAGGGTAGGCTAAGGTGTAAGGGTGTAACGAAACATTTTAAACATAGGTGTAAGAAACGAAAGGAATGGCTCTGAGTGTTTTTCTAGGGGTATCTTACTCTAAAAATGAGAGTAACAAAAGGGTTTATACGGGGGTTAACTAACCAGTGTAGTTAGCTAATAACACATAACATATAAAGGCTATTTGGTGTAATCCTAGAATTTTACCAAGTTAGACAAGTCATTCCAATTATATAAATAATACTCATTATGGTGGTCTCGAATAGTATACAAGCCAAGTTCTAAAGTTTACAAGTCACCGGCACACTCATAGATTTGTGAATTTTGGAAAAATCACAATTTTTGAAAATAACGTCATGTGTGCAGTTATGCAACTTAGATCTTAAACAAAAACATGCTAAAATTTTTTTTAAGTTTGATATATTAAGCACATTTTAAGCATAATTTTTGAAAAAGTTTAGGACAAGTAATTGTTAAGTGTTCTAATTCTCCTATCCCCCCACTTAAGTTAAACAACGTCCTCGTTGTTTGTATAAAAGGTTAAAAACTGGAAATAAAAAGAATTAGAACTGAAAAACTCCCCTGAGATTTGCTCGGTATGATCCTCCATTAGTATAAGAGCAAAAATCATCTTTCTTGTGGATTAGAACGTTAAAGCTTCATACTTGATTTATCCACAGAAAATTCAGGAAACTATAATACCACCAACACTTTAAAACACACCTAAGATAAGAAAGGTTCAACTTGCATAATACATTAGTAGTTAGGAAAAATAAAACTTAAAAATTAAAACTGAAAATCATCAGGTCAGTCGATGCGCCGTATCTTATTGAAGAAGATACGCCGTATCGAGCCTGGAATAAATACGGATCAGAATAAAGATGCGCCGCATCCTTAACCAGGGATGCGCCGCATCAAAATAAACTGATAAATAGTTTTAAAGTCGAAAAATAAAAAAATGCAGAAAAATAAAATAAGATATGACCATTGCAGAGGATGCGTCGCATCTCAGGACTGAGATGCGCCGTATCTTCGTGCGGCCTGGACTGACTCGACACAGAAAACAGAATAATAAAAGATAAATCCGGGTTGTCTCCCGGTCAGCACTTGTCTTTATTCCAGAGTCTTCAAGTTAGACTCACGTTCAGCTCCTTAGTATCGATCATTGAAGGAGTCGGAAACATCACGCTCCTTCATCCCCAATTTAGTAATATTGAACACTCCTTGCTCGTCCTTAATTTCCACGCCGTTTTTCTTTAATATCTGTATAAACAAAGTCCTGTCCCTTTCGGGCAGAGATGACAAAATGATAGACGGGAAATTCTTATTATCATACAGGCACAAATAAGCAAGGTGGGGTGGTAGTTCAATAAACACATCATTGTTCAAATTCGTCTTCTCAACTACTCTCCTACGTTTATTAATTACTACACAATCATACCACTCATCATCAGAATCACTAACAACATCGCGTCTAAGTTCGGTAGGTACATTAAGGTCAATGAATTCCTCAAAGTCTTCATGATTAGGATTAGCTGAGTTGTTTTGAATCAATGTTTCTCCCATAAGTCTAGCTTCAAGATCGAGGTCCATACGCTCTCTTAATCCTAGCACATAAACACCTCTAATTATGCTTTTAACTGGATCTTGGCACTTATAGACTAGTTTATTATTCCCTACCCTTAATGAAATTTTTCTCTTAAACACATCAATCTTAGCATGGGCAGTAGACAAGAAAGGTCTTCCGAGGATTAAAGGAATCTTAACATCCTCGGGCATGTCTAGTATAATAAAGTCCACGGGAAAAATAAACTGCTCAATTTTAACTAGCACATTATTAGCAATCCCTTCAGGTCGTTTTACTGTTTTATCAGCCAATTCAATAAGTAATTTAGTTGGTGCTAATTTTCCTAGTCCTAGGGTAGCGAATGTCTTAAGAGGCATAACACTAACACTAGCTCCTAAGTCAGCCAACACATTATTGAAAGATATATTATTAATAGAACAAGGTAGAGTAAAACTTCCTGGGTCTCTTTCTTTATGAGGCAAGGCATTTGAATCGGTTGCAGGGCTCTCTTCTTTCATTGTTGCCTTGATCTCCTCTTCAATTTTTGTCTTCTCTTTTAGTAGTCTCCTTAAGCTGATTGAAGAGTTAAAGAAAAATTCGGGTCTTGCACCATCATTACCATTCATCGATCTTCTAGGTATATTAGGAGTGACTTCTTCAGTGGTGCTTATGGCCTTGACATGATCCCTTGGGTTGGTTTCAGTTGAGCTCGGTAAACTTCCATATCCCCTTTCTTGAAGAACTTTGCTCATTTGACCAATTTGTTGTTCCAATGCTTTGATCGAAGCTCCTTGATTTCTTGTAGTAGTGTCCGTTGAAGCTCTAATTTCCTTGATCATAGCAGTATTCTCTTCATGTCTTTTAGCAGCATCGGCCATAATTTGCTTTAAAGTATCATCTAAAGTCTGCCTCCTCTCTTGATAAGCGGGATTGAAGTTGTTCTTTTGATAGAATCCCGGACTAGCTTCCCTAAATCTTGCTGAAGGTCGGAATGGTTGTCCAAATTGGGTGTAATAAGCTTCTTCAAACGTCTCACTTTCATTCTTGTTTGGGCAATCTTTAGTGTAGTGAGGTCCTTCGCATTTTTCACATCCAACTTGGGCAGCATATGCTCTTTCATCTCGCTTCTTCATCTCTCTACTAATTTTATCCAATTGAGCTTGAATAGCAGCAATTCCATCAAAATTAGTGCTGCTCTTAGATCTAGTAGAGGTCCCATCGTGCCATTTCTGAGAATGATCAGCAGCTTCTTGGATCGCTTTCCTAGCATTAGTTGCACTCATCTGAGGTACAGCTCCCTTAGCATCCAAAATCTGTCTTGTAGGCACGTCCAATCCCTGATAAAACAATATTATTTCCTGCATAGGGGTTAGATAGTGTTGAGGACATTTTATCAATAAATCTTTAAATCGTTCCCAAGCTTGATAAAGGGTTTCATCAGGCTCTTGCTTGAAACTATTGATAGCCTCCATCTTCTTGGCAGTCTTAGCAGGTGGACAATATCTCTTCAGGAATTTGCTCTTCAAACCTTCCCACGTAGTGATCGAACTAGCAGGTTCATTCCTTAGCCACTTGTTAGCAGCTCCTTTTAGTGAGATTGGGAAGATTCTTAGCATGAGTTGATCGGTATTGACACTTTCTGTAGTAAACAAATCTGCAATCTCCAGGACCTTTTCAACATGCTCATTAGCATCCTCTTGTTCCGTCCCACTGAAAGCATTCTCTCTGAGCTCTTTGAGAAATTGTCCCTTCAACTCAAATTTTGACTTGTCATCAAACTTAGGTCTAGCAACTCCTGAAGTGTAATCAGCACGGGTATTGTTCATGTATTCCTCCATAGTAGTGTTTTCGCCCATTATTTCTGTTTCAACTTCCTCTTTTTCTTCAGAAAAGTAATCAAGCTCGAGTGAACTTGAAAGATCAAAGCTTCTTGTGTTGAAAAGCCTTTTAAGCGAATGTAGGGCTCGTTCAGGATCTTCGAAAGGTTGAATCAAGTTCCTCGTAGAACTCCTGGTCATGCACTTCCTGAAATCAATCACAAAAGCATCAGTAGGGTATGCTCGAGAAAGTAGTATATCAGATAATTAATAACGAAAACGGAATACGAAAAATTAAAGTTACTGATATCTGCAGATGATGCGCCGTATCCAAAGAGTTGGATACGCCGTATCTTAATACGTTAAAATTTAATCAGACTTTTATTCAGAAAATAGATACGCCGCTTAGAATTTATGAATGCGCCGTATCGAATTAATCAATCAAAAATCAATTTATCTAATTAAAATTAAATGCGTCGTATTAACGAAAGTTAATGCGCCGTATTTTCGTTACGTTTAAAAATAAAAGATTTTTGATTCAGTAAGATGCGCCGTATCGACGGAAATCGATACGCCGTATTTGTTTAATAATTCGCAAACTGTTTTTAATTAAAATAATAGATACGCCGTATCTGCGAAAGCAGATGCGTCGTATGGCGTTAACGTTTAGAAAAAATTTTTATCAAAACAGATACGCCGTATCTACAAAAGCAGATGCGTCGTATTACTTTATCGCTTAGAAAAATTTTCTTGTTAAAAACAGATACGCCGTATCTTGGGGAAAAGATGCGTCGTATCGAATTAATTAAACGCGTTGTATTAAAAAAAATTAAACGCAATACGCCGTATCTGAGAGATCAGATGCGCCGTATCGTTTGATTTAGCACAGTACAACGATAGCAGAACAGAAAAATACGAAAAATAAAAACAAAAAATAAAACACACGAAACAAAAAATAAAACACACAAAAATAAAAACAAAAGCAAACAAATAACACACAATACAACAAATATGCAAAATAGTACAATGATGCAATTAATCTAATAAAAAGAAAAATAACCTAATTAAAATACTAATCAAATTAACAGATAATAACAATTCACTCCCCGGCAGCGGCGCCAAAAACTTGATGCGCGTGATGTGTCGTTGCGGTTTAGCAGTTTTAATGCCTACTCAAGTTTTAAATTTATATTTAGCCGACTTATCAATAACACACACACTTAACGAGCAGTGTACCCGGTCAGTATGAAGATAATGGTAAGTAGAGTGTCGATCACTAAGAGTGGAACGTATAATCTCGTTAATCTAATCAGTATTTTAATATCCTAACGCAAGGGGGTTTCAGCCTGAGAGACTGGCACAGTTTTGTTTGCAATTAAATAATAAAATAAACAAATAGGCACGAATCAGCAAGTAGCACACACGTACACAGATAGATACTAGAGACAATAAGAGGGCTGTCCTTATGATTAAGTAGATTGTCACTTGTTTTATTGATAGCTTTATATGAAGTGTATGTAATTAACCCTTTCTCGTTGGTCCTATTCTTATCGGCGAGTAAACCCTTAATGACGACTTATGTCTAAAAGTTATTCCTAAGTGATCAATTTAGAAACAACCGTGGGAGCCACACCTTGTCCCGCAGTCGGGTGCCCGCAAGCCACTAATAAACACAGAGGTGGTCAATGCACTAATAAGTAGTAACCAAAGACATCAACATATAAACTTTAATTGATGGGAAAGCAAGTATTAAAGGGAGTGCAATCTTTCCGTTGTCACATTACACAAGCCACCAATCCTGATGAATTAAAGTTTGCTAAAACAATAAAACAAAACTACTTAATGAATTAAATACATGCAGCACCTTCTTACAGCTCTTGTATCTTCGATTTGGGTGTGTCTTGTGCTGCCTTCTTGACTGAATTCGTCCTTCTCTTCTGTTCGGTCTTTAGGTTTTCGAACTTCCGAATCTCCCTTTTTCTTGAATCTCTAATCTCTCTGGTCTACGGGGTATTTATAGTTTGTGTCTGAGGGAAGATGCGGCGCATCTACTTAAGTAGATGCGGCGTATGTACTTAACTTCGCGTGGGGTCCAAGATTATAATATTCAGGAATATTCGTACACCGCCAGAAGATGCGGCGTAACTCTTTATTAGATGCGGCGCATGTCCTCTTGTATCTTGGATCGTATCTGGTGACATCTTGATAGAGATGCGGCGCATGTTGATAGTGAGATGCGGCGCATCTGGAGCAGATTAGTCTTGATCTTCTTCATTTCAGTAGACTCTTCACTTTATGCACGTTTTGCTCCATTATTAGTCCAAAATCGCCAAGTTTCACCAAATGCTTGTTTTTACCTGAGAATTACAAAAGTAAACGATTAAGTATCAATCCTCATACATAATATAGTAAAACAAGTCAAATTAATAGGATAAATGATAGTAATAAAATGTACTTATTTGAGTTCATCAGTAAATATATAACAAAAGAGGATTGTCATAGATTTATTGATTGATTACAAACTCTGAAAGTTTCAGGCTTATTTAGGTAATACAGGAAATACTAACCAAATACTATTTGGTTTATAACAACGATACAAGTGACTTTCAAGATCAGTTACGTTCTTGACGTAAATGCTTAACTTCAGTCTCAAGTTTCAGTTGCGTAATTTCCATTTCCAAGAAGCGTTCCTGAAGTTCTTGGGATATCTTCAATTGATTATCCAGAACAGTTTCCAAAGCGAAAATCTTCTGATCCTGGTTTCTTGCTATTTCACTGGCTACCCAAAGGGTCCTTTCAATGTCTTCCACTCTACCGTACAATTGATCATGTTCTCTTCCTGAACAGCGGATCCTGGATTCTATGTTTCTAAATTTATGATTGTAGGTATTTTTCATCCTTTCGACTTTTGCTCCTAGCCCAAACACCGTACGTCTCTCAGCATCGGTCTTTCTAAACAGAGTGTCGATATTACGGTCGTACCATTCAAAACGAAATGGTCGTAGTTCTTCCAACTGTTTAGTATGTGCGTCGAGAGTGTTGGCTTGTTGTTAAAGGAGGTTCCATATCGATTCGATAGTGTCTAAACTAAGGTCGGGGGAATTAGATGAGGATATATCATCTGGGTTATTTAATATTGGGGGTTTTGGAATATTAGGTAGTGGAGAGTTTGGTTTTTCATTTTTCTGAATTGTTTCTGGGGGTAATTTATATCCAGCCTCAGATGCTGTTGGACAACCAATAAATTTTTCATAAGATTCGGTTTCTTCCTTAGGTGATAATGGGAATGGGTTTGGGGTAGTTTCGTTGACTTTGGGTGTTTCGGGAGACATGGTACTGCAATAATTTGCAAATAATAATTTATAAGAAATTATTACTAATAACATTTAGGAAGGAGACTAAATGTGAAATACGAAGTTTAGTATAAAGGATCCTAAATGGATAAGGCTCTAAGTAGGGTTTCATCTTGATGTCCTAGTCTAGACATGAGTGGCATAAATTGAATTGGGGAATCAGGATTCTGTAACCACTTTATAGTTATAATTATTCCATTTATAGTGTTTAAACGATTACAGTAACTTACATACTAATAATATTTCAGTAACGACGCGGCACGGAGGACACTGGTTAAGTTTTTGTGAAAACCGGTTATAGTCCAATGTTTGAAAACATTTGGTTCTCTATAACCACAAGCTCTGATACCAATCTGTAACACCCTCATTTTCGGATTACGCAGCGGAATATAAGCTTGGGGTGCTACTTCATGGTTCACAGTCATGGAAATAGAAAACGACTCGAAAAGAGACGTTTTTAAATAAAAATTGTTATCATTCATTTATTTAATATCAGAGTACATAAGATAGGTCCCAGAGGGAGGTTCGGGAATTACATTATAAAAGTTACATTATCCTTTTGAATGATAACAAAGTGGACACCCTTTTATTTTAAGAAGAAAGTCCACCGCCGCTTCGTGCCAATATTCATACTTCTAGATACCTGAGATAAACATGCTTAAAAAGTCAACACAAAGGTTGAGTGAATCTATAGTGTTTAAAATTATAATCAGTTTGAACACAAGCCAAAATATGAGAAATCAGTTATATCGTAATTCAACAATATTGCACTAAACCTCATGACACGCAATGCGTTAACAGTTTCCAGATTCCACAAACATGATTGAAATGAGAGTGGTCTTGCCCCCGAGTTAAAGATATCAAATATAATGCATCTGCCTAACCGGCTACCACGAAGATATCCATCCGGTTAGAACAAATGGGTCGTCAGGCCAATAGATCTATTCACATATTCGCGCTCACCCAGCAGGTGACTAATGGTGCATGATATGAGGGTCTTTTAAATAAATAATTCAATCTCAATAATAACGAATAGTTAGCCTAGTGCAATAACAATCAGGAAAATACTTGTGTTCGATTTAATAGCATGTATCTCCCCACATATTTGGAAAACACGTAAGTAAGAAAAGTGGGACTATAAACTCACCTGGACAATCTGGATGGAAAACAAAGTGAAATACAGTTGATAAACGTCTCCGGCTTGCAACCTGGGTTGGTTATGTCAAGTTTCTCAGTAATTGTTTCTTAATATATAAGTTTTTATTATTCGTTTCTTATTATTTAATATTAAGACAACATGAAGTTTCTTCAAAAGTTATAAGACTTTATCTTATTTCTTATATGTAAGTTTTGGTTCCGTCCGTTCGTTAAAAGGACATTTCGTTTGTTAGTTACGGTAAATCGTATATTAAGTTTGATTAAAACTTAATAATAATAATAATAATAATAATAATAATAATAATAATAATAATAATAATAATAATAATAATAATAATAATAATAATAATAATAATAATCCTACTAAAGCGTATTCGACGATTCTCTATGACTCAAGACATTGGAGCACGGGCTGCGCTTCATATTTTTAATAGGATTAGTTTTGCTATTGCTAGAGGTGTGGGAGCCCAGTTGGTTTCTCGGCTCCCCACTAATTTCTTGTAAAATCCTATTCATTTTTAATAAAATTATTATTATTATTAAAAAAAATAATAATAAAAAAAAAATAAAAAAAAATAAAAATAAATAAATAATAATAATAATAATAATAATAATAATAATAATAATAATAATAATAAAAAAATTTATTATGTTTAATGTAAAATTTATTATGTTTAATGGAAAAAAAAGTTATAATAAAAAAAAAATAATAATAATAATAATAATAATAATAATAATAATAATAATAATAATAAAATTATAATAAAATTAGGGTTTATAGTTATATTTTTATTTTAGACCCCCAAGTTTCTAGGTTTGGCAAGTTTTTACCCTCAACTTTAGAAAAATGACAACTTTTACCCTTGGACTTTAGTTATTTGACACTTTATACCCTCAAGTTTCAAAATGGACACTTTTACCCCCTTAGGGATTTCCCGATCGCAAATCAAGTACAAAACAGAAAGTTTATATAGTTTTTGACAAGTTCAGCCCCTATGTCTCTAAGTATTTTTACCCGACATCCTTACATACCAAAAACAATTTGTTTCTAGTGATTCAAGCCGAGACCTTTTACGAAACCTTTTCTAAAGTGTGTATAAATGTTTTAAAAGTATTTTTGTAAAGTTTTAAGGGCTGAATCGAACCCATGAATTCGAAAATGAAAACAGAAAGTCGTATTTTAGTTTTACTCGTCACAGAAATTAACTCAACTTCAAACACTTCGTTCTCTTTTGTTTCTCAACGAAAAACGTTGATTCTTTTTCCTATATGTAGCCCTTTTAGTGTACTTTAACCATGTCGAAAACTAGAATTTATAAGATTCGTTTACTATGGTAAATTTGTGTCGAAAGCAGCAGATACTATGTTGTTCGACAGAAATGAAAAAGGAATGAAAAATCCATTTTCTTCAAATCCGATTTTTAGACTTATTGTTTTTATGTTATGATTAGTTATTTTAACATATTTAGAGTATTCCTAGACTATTTTTAATATCCTAGGTTCATTAGAATTCATATACGAAATTATTTTTTTTTATAGACTCGGTTAGAACAAAATTAAGTATAATTATTTTTTTTGTTAATTCTGGGATTGTAGGCTTACTAGGACATGTTCTAGGACTTATGTAGACCCAAAATAAGTATATAAAAGTAAATAAAAAGGGCTATAGATATACCTTGCCATATTGATCGACTAGGGCATGATTTTTGGTGTAAGGTTCGAAATGAGCTCTCCTGTGGTTCTACCTTTATCTTACTGCCTTCTTGGGGGTATTTGAACTTGATTTAGACTAGTGGGATCAGTGGTGTAAAGGTTTGTGGCTTTTTTGGTTGGTTCGACTAGTTTGGGTGATGAATTAGGGTTTCTATGGCTTCTCTTATTTATAGGATGCAATTAGGGTTTCCTGATTTTTCTAGGGTTGTTTTAGGATGATGAGAGGTGAGGAGTAAGGCTGTGATGGCGCCACATAGGAGGGGGAAAGTTTAAGAGATGTGTAGGTTTATGTATCACACATGTGTTCTTTATCTAGAAGGAGGGGGGATGTGTATTACTAGGGTTCATTCATTTGGCTTCTTAAGGAGTAAGGAATGCTAAGGATTAGTTAGATTAAGGTTAGAATCAAACTATGTGAGGTAATTAGGGTAACTAGTGGTCGAATGGTGCATAGGGTAGTTGTACCTAGGGCTTTGTTGACTTGTAAACTAAGGTTTAGGGTAGACTTAAGGTTCTTAGATTTAAGACTTAGTTAGAAATAATTTTTGAATCTATATGACCTAATTTAATCCTAATCGAAATATATATAAATTGAGAAAAATAGTTTTTGTGCTTTAGGTAGTTGTACTCTAGGCTAAGAAGGCTTGTACTTATGTAAGAAAAATAAGAAAAATATATTTTTAATTATTTCTTAATTTTATATAATTTTTATGTAATTTTTTTTATTATACTTTAAATGCAAATAATTAAGTTTTTATGATTTTATGCATTAGTGAGTTGTACCTTAAGTTTATGGAGTTGTACATATATAAAATAAGTAAATAAATTATTTTTATAATTTATTATGTAATAATATTACATAAAATGTCATTTTAAATAACTACTATTAAGGTTTTAAAAATATTTAGTTTCATGCATAAAAGACTTGTACTTTAGCTTTAGTAAGGTTGTACTATAATTTAGAATATGAGAAAGATGTAATTTTTATAATTTATTAAGTTATGAAAATTATATGTTAAGTTTTGTTAAGTTAAAAGTAAATAAATGAAATTTTTAGTTTATACGCATTAGGTACTGGTACTTTAGGTTTAAAGATTTGTAAAAATATTTAGTGAGTTTAGAAAATATAATTTTTAAGAATTATGTATGTAGGGTTTGTAATTTATATAAATATAAAGATGATTTTTATAAAGATATTGTGAATAAATGTTTTTGTGCATAAATGACTTATACATTAGTTTAAATAACTTTGTAAATATATTATCTTGTGAAAATATTGTATAAATAAATTAGGGTTTGTAAAATATAAATTCATAGTTATGTGAGATTAGGGTTTTATCGGGAGTTTAAAGGAGAATTAAGGTTTTTATGCTTTAGGGACTTGTACATTAATCAGATAATTTGTACTTTAGTATTTCTAGGATTTTATTGTTCATAAATGTTGTTATGGTAGTTTAGAGTTTCATAAAATTATCATTAGTTAGGAATGTTCAGTTTTAAATGTACATTAGCGAAATAACGTAAAGTGATAAGTGAAATCTCATAACATTTCAGATTAAAGATGTTTACTTAGTTGAATACGAAATCAGTTAAGGTTGGGTTGCAAGCACGGTTATTCGGGATGTGATCTCCGTCACATAAGATAATAGTCACAATCTAAAATAAATAAATATATAAAAAAAAAAAAAAAAAAAAAAAATTTACATGTAGAAAAGGATAAATATTCCGAGAGATAGTTTATTTAAATAAGGGATTTTTCACAGTGGTTACATCTTTTGCCCAGATTACATAATAAATATCCAAAACTGAGACCAGATAATATAAAAATGTATAGGTTTCGAAACTTAAACTGAGACGAATGGGTCAAGGATAGTGGATGCACTAATCATATGACTGGTAACCAAAGTCTATTCACATCATACAAGGCTTACAACGGTGTTAATGTCACTTTCGGTAGCAAACTTAAAGGCAACATCATAGGCAAAGGTACGATTACTCAAGACTCCCCCACTATTAGAAATGTTGAGCATGTAGATAACTTAGGATTTAACTTGCTTAGTATTAGTCAAATGGTTGACAATAAGTGTAGAGTAATATTTTCCGAAGAGGGAAGTGAGATTACTAAGGATGGCAAGACCATAGACAAAGGAGTTAGGAAAAATGGTTTATTTGTTATGAAAATAGGAAATAAACCTTAGGATAAGATTTGTCTAGCAACCATAGATGAGAATTCCACTCTACGGCATAGGAGACTAGGTCACACAAATATGATTTTAATACAATTTTTAGCGTATAAGGAATTAGTTAGAAACCTAGCTAAGCTTAAGTTTGATAAACACTTTTGTGACGCTTGTAAAGTTGAAAAACAAGCTCATTCTAGTCACAAAGGTAAAAACATGGTCTCAACCTCTAGATGCCTAGAACTCCTTCACATGGATCTATTCGGTCCATCCACCGTACGGAGTACGGAGGAAACTACTACACCTTATTAATAGTTGATGACTATTCTAGGTACACTTGGACTAGATTTCTCAAGAATAAAACACAAGCTTTCAAGGAATTCGAAATCTTTAGTAAGAAAGTCCAAAATCAACTAGGTTG
The DNA here is from genome assembly GCA_021014915.2 of Artemisia tridentata subsp. tridentata. Classification (NCBI taxonomy): domain Eukaryota; kingdom Viridiplantae; phylum Streptophyta; class Magnoliopsida; order Asterales; family Asteraceae; genus Artemisia; species Artemisia tridentata. Next base: position 409,823,373 of record CP139506.1, read on the forward strand.
TACAATAGTATCCATTAGAACGGATCACGGTCATAAATTTGATAATGAAGTGCAATTTAGAGTATATTGTGATGCTAATGGTATTACACACAATTTCTCGGCTCCACGCACTCCACAATCAATTGCGCGGTTTATATTATGAATTGCGGGCAAGTACCTAGCTTGAGGGCAAGTATTATATTATGAATTGCGCGGTTACTGTCGACTTACGCCAATGTTATTTGGTGCCGGTTAACGTTTTGCGTGTCATGAGCTTAGCAACTGTTTGACACTTACCTTGTATATGTATTTGTTACTTATATCTTCCAGACTTGAAAATTTTGTGTTCAACTATTTATTTTAAACCTATGGATTTCACTCAAACTTTGTGTTGACTTTTTAAGCATGTTTTATCTCAAGTAATTGATGCATATTGCACTGGCACTGGGAGTGACATGAAGATTATCGATGGCTATCGGCTTTTACTATCTATATACTTTTTACTATCACTTATCATTCGAAAAACCTCTTTTGAACTATGTCTTTTATTTTCGCTGCTTATAATGTTGAGAATCTTTTGAACTCTAATGTTATTTATAATTCGAATGATATGTTTTTATTAAAACGACTTTTTATGAGGTCGTTATCTATGATTGTGACTGTTTTACCCGAAAATAATACCCCAAACTATGTTCCGCTGCCATATTCCGAGTTGGGGATGTTGCACGACACTCGATGCTCTTACTTTCATCTCACATTAAAATCATGTGTTTTAAAACGTGCCACGACGTACATTAAATCAAACCTTCTTATTTATATGATGGCGTCTTTCTAAAATAAGACAACAAAGTTACTAAAAATGTACCCAAGTAATTTACTCAACTTTTATTTTATTTTATTTTATTTTATTTTATTTTATTCTCAATTCTCAAATTCAGTGATAGGGAATTACGGATTACGTAAAGTAGTAGATCATCATATCATACTATACTTGGCTACTTGCAATAAATTCAGTGATAGGGAATTACGGATTACGTAAAGTAGTAGATCATCATATCATACTATACTTGCAATAAAATGCGTATAAACTATAAAGACAAGCTTGCATATATACCAAATACCAAAAAGAAGGTAACAAGAGAAACGTTGATAAAGGGCGAGTATAGCATGGGAGTTTCAAATTCCATTAAATATATAATAACAATAACAAAAGCTTCGGTCATACCGAAACCCAAAACGTAGCTTGCTTTCATTTCATTCCATCATTAAATTTGTATAACTTGTTACAAAAATTCATGTCTCCCACACCTCTCTCCCTTCTTTGCGCTCTTCTTCTTACTCTTCCCCTTGCCATTCTTTTCACTATCAATACCGACAACACCACTACCCTCCTCCCACCACTTCTCACCACCATTTCACCACCACCAACGTTGAAAAAAAATGTTCATGCACCTAGAAAGGTGGCACTTATGTTCTTGACAACGGGACCACTTCCATTCGCCCCGTTGTGGGAACTGTACTTTAACAGTAGTAGGCAAAAGAATTTGTACAACATTTACATACATGCAGACCCTAGTCTACGACATGACCTCATTTTTAACGGAGTGTTTACCAACCGTACTATTCCTTCTAAACCCACGCGCCGCCACACTCCCTCACTCGCCGCAGCCCACCGCGGTCTACTCATGCATGCTTTACTTCACGACCCGTTAAATTACCATTTTGCCCTTTTATCACCCTCATGCATTCCACTTCACTCATTTGATTTCACTTACAAAACATTAGCCAAGTCGAATAAAAGCTTCATCGAAATACTCGAAAATGAGCCCAGCGCGTGGGGAAGATGGGCGGCGCGTGGAGAGAAAGTAATGCTACCGGAGGTTGAGTTCAAGGATTTCAGAATTGGGTCTCAGTTTTCGATTTTGACACGTCAGCATGCCATGGTGGCAGTGAATGACACGTGTCTGTGGTATAAGTTTAAGCTGCCATGTTTGCATGAAAAGATACGTACGTGTTACCCTGAAGAGAATTATTTGCCTACGCTCATGTCCATGGTAGATAAAGATGGATGTGTGCCAGCAACGTTGACTTATGTTGACTGGAAAGGTGGATACGATGGTCACCCACATTTGTTTGCTAGATCTGAAGTAGGTCCGGATTTAATCCGGACCATTAGGGGACGGAGACCAAGGTATGGCAATGAGGAGGTGAACGGGTCTAATTCGTCTATGATTGTTAGACAAAATGACCCGTTTTTGTTTGCAAGAAAATTCGGCTCGAATACCTTGGGGGCGTTGTTGGATATAGCGGAGGATGTTATCCTAAGAGATTAGATAGATGAGGGTATATTTTGTAGGTAAGTAAATAATTAAGAGTACTACAAGTAAAAAAGTCGGGACCAAACCCGTGCTTTTAGTCATGTGTATTGCTTTTCGTTTTGTTGTTCCTTAAACTAAGGTAGGGATGTAAACAAAAATCTAGGCTTTATAAAAAGTTACTAAGACAGTAAGATTTCTATGCATATTTTATAAAAAGTTACAAACGTTTATCAGAGTATGGAAAAGGTAAAATGATACTGATTAGTGATAGTTATCGTGTTATCAAATGGATAAAACGTGATTATATGGCCTGGGATAAATCTTATGTTTATGAGAGTAAACTTTAAACTACATGTTTGTGGTTCCAAAATACATTTTTGCGTTTTTTTAAATTTTACGGATTACATCTATGTCAGAAAAGCTGGAACACATATATCTTTCGTCAGTAAATGTTAGACAACATACATCTCTTTGGAGGAACGTAGTAAACATTTTTCCGTTATCTGCTAACGCGGGTCTAACTTGATAAATATTTTCGTCTTTACAAGGATGCATTTTACAGTTTACTCTTATTATTATCTTTCTTAATTTTAATTTTATTACTATTATTATAATTGTATTATTATTATTATTATTATTATTATTATTATTATTATTATTATTATTATTATTATTATTATTATTATTATTATTATAACGTGTCGATCTAGTAATTTACATGTTTTTCTCAATCCTCAGGCGTCTGGCTCGCCGGACGCTTATTCTTGATCTCGTCTACTTTTTCAACCCCACCTTGCCGTGTAAAATTCTGCAATTTGAATTTGTATTTGTTGTCATCGTATCGCATTCTGAGATAAGCTTCGATACTTCCGACAATATCATCTCCATCTGGATTGGCAAGGTGTTCGCCGAGATAAAAGAAATGCTGCAATAAAATATAATTAAAATAAATATATAAATTTAAATAAACAGACAAATTTAAATAAATAAGCACATTTAAAATAAATAAACACAATAATTAAAAAAATAAAAGATAAAAAAAAAAACTTACGTGTAGCTGGTCATCGATGTGGGCCTTGGTGGTCTCGGGAACCTCATCCCACGAATCGTAATGCATGGGAATTGATTCCCGTAACAACTCCCCGACCATGTTAGAAAACCACGAAGAGTGATCGTCCACATGCTCCCACATCCCTTTGGCGTTCTTCCAGAATCTGATCGTTACCGGACGACCTGTCTCAGTCCTCATTTGGCGGAGTTTCGTGTTCTTTGTGGGACCACGCACCACCTTCCCGCCTTTGCCAATTTTGGCATTGGGCTTGGGAGGTTTGGATTTAGAGCCTACAAGTAATCAAATTCAAGTGATGATGACATAAAATAACAAGTTATCAATTTCAAATAATGATCAAGTTTAATTAAAATAATCGAGAAATTCTTACGCTGACAATTAGTGCCTATCCTCCTCGAGGGACCACGGGGTGGCTCATTACCTCCATCGCCACCGTGCCTCCTAGCAACAACATCTGCCATCTGTAAGTGTACTAGTACAAGAACATAAAAATTAGTGAAGAAACACATATACGTGTATATATATATATATATATATATATATATATATATATATATATATATATATATATATATATATATATATATATAGTGTAACTTTATTTTCAGAACTCCCTTAAGTACGAGAACTGCGAGAACTCCCTATGAACCATTAGATTGTTTGATCAATGGCTATAATTGATTGGGCAATTAATGTAATTAACTGAAAGATTGGGACAATATTTGCAAAGCTGAAAGGGTAATTATGGGATTTCACTCAAAAAAATTAAACTACACAAAAGTTATAATTATCCTTTTTCAGATCAGTCCGTTTCAAATCTTCTTCTCCCTCTCAACCCTAGCCGCCCCCTCCTCTCTCAAGCACTCGTTTCAGATTTGACGTGAATAATAATCTGCGTGTCTCCACTTTGTTCATCTATGTGTTACCAGGTTGGTTTTCTTTTATATGCTTCCACTTTTTTCATCTAATTCATTGTTTTTAAAATTCATTTTATGTTGTTGGAATTGTTTTTAGTTAATGAAATCAACAACTAATCAATGTCTAGATAAGGATGAGGATATAATATTATGACATATCTGTTTATACAAATCAATGAGTGACAAAAGCGTTTTGGGGGATTTCATATGTTTCGATTTTTTTTTAGTTAAATATGAATCGTATATTCGGAGAGAAAAGTTCAATACGAAACAACATTTATCTAAAGAACAAATAACAAGATCTCAACCATCCATCTTTCTTCCATCTAACGGTTTAGATTAAAATGAACAAATATACTAAGGGGCATTTTAGTCATTCATTACTTTCTACCTTATCCCCTAAACACACACACTGTACACACATACACTCACACTCGTCTCTCTCATCTCTCTCTCTCTCTCAGATCCCCAAACACGTCGCCGTCGATGGACAGGATCACCGGATATTGTTTTCGAGATAAGCTAGAGCTTTTCCGGCGAAACATCCCGGCGCCGTCGATGGAGAGGACGCAGATTTTGCCGCGTTGATTCTTGACCGAGCGAATGTCGTCGTTTTCAGGTGAGATGTGATGTTTGACCGAGCGAACGTCGTCGTTGTCGTTGTCAGGTCGTCGTCGTTGTGGTGGTTGTTGTAACCGAATAACAGTTTGTTGTTGTTGTCAGGTCGTCGTCGTTGTGGTGGTTAATGAAATGAAGTCAGTAAAGTTGGAAATGATGGACAGGATCACCGGAAAAAAAGTGTTGTTAAAGGTGTTGGAAATAATAGTGTTGTTAAAGGGTTGAAATCGGAAGAGATGCAAGTGCTGTCAGTTCCGATCTGGATTTCTGATTTCTTTTGATGTATTACATTTATTTATAAAATTAAACACACACACACACAGACAGAGTTGTTGTTAGTTTTTTTTATCATCCACATTGGTTGCAGTTGGTCCCCACTAAAGCTAGAAGTTTATTTCAACTTTTTTTACAACTAGAGGAAAGACTATTTGATGGTCATTGATTTCTTTTTTCTAATGTTTTTCATTGTTTAGAGATATTTATTGGGTATAAGTTTGACTTCCTCGATATTAATGTAATGTGAGATGATTGGATTAATGTAATTGTTACTGCAAATTCATAAAAAAATATTCCCTTGTGATTTCATACATAATCTCATGGGATACACCAAAGAATCCCATGGGATTCACAATGAATCCCATGGGATGCACCAAAGAATCCCATGGGATTCACAATGAATCCCATGTGATTCACAAAAGAATCCCATGGGATTCATACTGAATCCTTTGTGATTTATCGTCTTTTTACGAATCCAGTGGGATTTTTCTGGACAAAAATTTTGAAGAAAAAAAATTCGTATTTTTACGAATCCCATGGGACTTTTACGAATCCCATGGGATATTTCTGGACGAAAATTTTGAAAAAAAAAAATAATCTTTTTACGAATCCTGTGGGATTTCTTTACGAATCCCGTGGGATTTTTCTGGACGGAAATTTTGAAAAAAAAATTCGTCTTTTTACGAATCCCATGGGATTTTTACGAATCCCGTAGGATTTTTTTGGACGGAAATTTTGAAAAGAAATCGTCTTTTTACGAATCCCATGGGATTTTTTACGAATCCTGTGGGATTTTTCTGGACGGAATTTTGAAAAAAAAGTTCGTCGAAAGTATATAACAATGCATATCTATAGAAAGATAATTTTTTTCTCGTCGCGATGGTGTATTTTTCGTAGCTTGAAGATTTACCGTTTGCAAGATATGTTGTTTTAAAAAAAAAAGGTGAAAAGTGGGTTTTTATATTAAATGAGCTAAAATGTCAATTTTGCCCTCTCTTTTTTATTTTTTTATTTGATCTTAGCCATTAGATAAAAGGTGGATGAATGGTTGAGATTGATTTATTTGTTTTTTTAAGTGATACTTGTTTTGCATCGATCTCACCGGATATCACCTAGTCCATTAGCCTTTTTTGTGTGTGTGTGTGTGTGTGTGTGTGTGTGTGTCTTTTTGGGTGTTTGACAATGGTTATTGGTTCTCATCGATTGGCTCAACAGGTTTGTGGATTTCTTACATCATTTTTTGTTGTTGGATGTATTTAATAAAAAAAGCAAAATGAAAACTAAAACCTTTTTCGATATGTTGTTAAGTTCGTTGATTCTGTGGTTAAGGTTGGTTAGAAGCCTTGTGGTTAAGGTTGGTAAAAAAAACACCACTAAGCATAGATGAATAGTTTGTTGATTATATTGTGGTTAATCACAATTTTTATAGCATTAATGATGTATTGCAATAATACTACGTAATAGTAATCTTATAGGCTTTATGTGATATTAGTGTTTGATCCGTCATTTTTTCCATCTGTGTACAAGTAGAATGTAGGACTTCCACACATGCAGGGACGGAGAAAGTGAGGAGCCAGGGGTGCTCGGCCTTCTCCAGCACACCAAATCAGTTTGCTATTTATCTTATAAAATTTAAGCCTATGACCCAACTATAGGCAAATGGTGCATATGTGTTTTTGGCTCGTACAAAATCAATAAAAGTGGTGTGCATATGTGTTCTAAGGTTAATATAAAATCAATTATAAATTGATGCATATGTGTTCAAAATTGTGCATATGTGTTATGCTAGTTGTTATGATTAAAAAGTTCGTTTCCTATTTGTTTGTGGTTTAATTGTTTTTGAGTATGTTTGTAAAAGATTAATGAAGATAGTGATAGCAATGAAGACCTAGAAGTTGATGCACACATAGATACATGATGATAATATGCGACGTTTGAAGAAATACGATTATTGAAGGCTTGCATACATGTTTTTTGAAGTCGTGCACATATGTTCTAAAGAATTTGATGAGAAACTCGAAGTACAAATATGTTATTCGAAGGCGTGCATGTATGTTCATGAAAGGCGTGCATGTATGTTAATGGATGGCATGCAAACATGTTTGAAAGAATCTGATGAGAAACTTCAAATACCTTGTTATCTGCACATATGTTCTTGAAAGGCGTGCATATGTATATTTATTTTTACTTTTTAGAAATTTGTATTTTAATTGTATTTCAAGCAATATCGAATTTTGTGTTTAACATTTATGTTCTTGGTTTATTATAAATTTACATTATCTAAAAAACACGTATGTTCTTACTATTTTAAAAACAGGTAGAAAAATTTATTCCAAAAACTAAAATAAAAAAAATTAATTTCTAAAAACACGTATGCACCAAATCATTTAGAAACATACATGTTGAAAAAAAAAAAAAAAAAAACCGAAAATTAAAGGTTTACAAAAACGGGATTTATTTTAAAAAATCAAAAATAATATAAAAATGTCTTTTACTATTATACCTTTTTGGACTAAATAAAAATAATTACTATTTGAAAAAATATGATTGGTCTAGAGGAGGTTCTCGCAGTTCTCGCACTTAACAGGGTTCTGAAAATAAAGTACTCCTATATGTATATGTATATCTATATATATATATATATATATATATATATATATATATATATATATATATATATATATATATATATATATATATATATATATATATATACATTATATATAACAGGAGGCGTTACACGTAGATAATGCCACCTCAATGCCACATAATCATAAATATGCCACATAATCATAAACTATGTCACTTGGCATTTATAATTAATATTAATTGCCCTGTCAGTTTTTACTTAAATTCAGATTTTTTTTTATTTTTTATAAAAAAAGCACATACAATGATTCGAACTCAAGACCATGCAGATATTATGTGGTATCTTAACCACTGAACCACCACTTTTTTTTTGTTGAGATTTTGTATATCGAAATCTATATAGGAAATCTATATAGTCCAAAATTCCCATTCTATTTATCAACCCTTCACCAAAAGAATTTCGAAAACTCTTATTCAATTAAAACCCGACAAATCTATGATAAATATCTAAGATTAACACCTAATTAAAACATAAAAAGATCTCCGCCATAACTATCTATGATAAATATCTTTTGTTTTAATTAAATCATATATGAATTATATCCTTAAACAAATACCAAGAGTATTTCTATTCTTTTTAACAACTTCTTACGTGTTTACCCGTTAGCAAATAATGTTCATTTCTTTGGTAACAAGTAACAAGTTACATGTGAAAACAAAGCCACAAATTGACGTGTTTTTCAATTCAATTAAAACTTATAGAAAGTTAAGTGGACTCAATCCACACGGTTCACATTGATTTCCTTTCAATCGATGGGTTCGGGTTTTTTTTCCCCCCTAATCTATATTACCGCGGAATAATAAGTTACGGTTTGATAAAATTGACATAATCGATACAACTTAACGAACCAAAATGTTCAACATTCTACGTTTGTTTTGCATCAAAAGATTTCATTAAAGATTGTTTTGGATGAAATATTTTCATTTATGGTTGTTTTGGATCAAAATGTTATTTAAGTCACTCATGTTCCTATCTTTAATAAACCTAATTGTGGTATTTTCATTATCAACCATTGTCTATATATATATATATATTAGGTTAAGTGTTTATGTATTTAATTAGTTAAGATTAAAATTAATTAAATAAGTTTTTGAGAAATAATCAAAATTAAAAATATTTGTATAATAAACAAATTTTTAACACCAATATTAATCTAAAAAAAAAAAATATAAACGATAACTATAAGTCATGGCTTATATGCCCGGTAGGGCTTATAAGTCATGCCCGCCCATCGGGCGGGCCATGAAGTCTAGTATATATATATATATATATATATATATACACACACACACACACACACACACACACACATTCAAATAAATAACAATATATACCAAAAAATATAATAATGAATAATTAAATAAATAAATAAACACATTTAACCACTCGATAACAATTTCATTCAAATAAGTGTCGTTTAACAAATTACAATTTGAGATCAATCTCCCACATCACTAAGATAAAAATCCTCATTATTAGTGTCAGCTTCGTCTTCACGATCGACGTGGTCTTCACCATCAGATGCTAAATCATAAGGAACCTGGTCATCATAATCAATATCATCGTCGTCGTCGACATTAGTGATAATTGGTGGTGGTGGTGCCTCAACTTTCGCTGGCTGGACATCTATATTTATGGTGTTATAATTCAACTTATCCAACTCAACAAAGAGTGTGACATGTGATGAGTTGTTGTCATGTACAACATCTTGATTGTCTTTTACCACGATGATATTCGGGTTCCAAATCTTTCGATGATAAGAATCTTGGACGGCCTTGCAATTACCACGTTTACCCGGGAAATCAAGGTAAAAGACTTGTGTTGCTTGTGTTGCAAGAATCCATGGTTCATTTTGAAATGATATACGATCTATCTTAATTTGTGTAATGTTATTTCTATAGGTACAACGTTTTATGTGACCCTCGTTATTAGTGTCGAAACATTTGACTTTGAACAACACAACATTGAACGGAATATACAAAAACTCAAGAATTTCTTCAAGCTGGCCGTAATACATTCCTCCGCTAGGATTAGGAGTTGAAATTCCGCTATTTTGAGTTGAACGACGTAAATCACGGTCGTGTACGATAAACTTCACACCGTTGACTACGCAAGAGTCGACTGAGACTGTAGTACACGATGGTCCACAAGCCAAAGCGAATAACTCGGAAGTACAACATGGGTCATTCTTTACTTTTAATTCACGAATCTATGAAAAAAGTTAAGAATAGATATAGATGAGTAATAGTCGTTATTTTTACATGGTAATACATATAATAAGTCTACCTTGTTCCCAAACCAACGAGGAAATCCTTCTTGTATGTCATTGCCAGAAAATGCCCTGTAAATGTTCATGATATTAGAATAAGTCGTCGAATCATAACTTACGTAAAACAAATTATAAGTTTTATTAAACCACAATTAAAACGCAGCCGTTTTGGACTGTTCATTTTTCCCGCCAAAATTAGGCCCAACTTCTTAGCCTTTGTGTGTGGCCCATTCCCTCCCAGTCCAGTCCGTCTAAGTTATCATAAACCTACCTTTTACTAATCCGCAGCTTTCACACATACACCCAGAACTTTCCACACACACGTATCAAATCATAGATGTAGAAAGAGCCCCAAATCAAATCCAGGGATTTTTTGTATGTTATTCCATGATCAATATTGATGGGTTCAAGCTCTATCAAAAATCTTATTACATGGACAAACATCCAGTTGATGATCGAAGGATGGAATTTCGCAACGGTAAGTTAGGGAGGTTCAAGGATGAGAACGGCTACTATTCGTCAGGTTTGTTGACTCTTTTATAAGTAATGATGTTCAAAACAATTAGGCCTTCGTATAAATTTAGGGGTTTTTGTGAATGATTTATAAAAATTAGGGTTTCGTTTAAATTTATAGCTTTTCATGAAATTAGGGGTCTTTGGATGTAGCTGCTATTTATTCTTACAACAATATGTGTACGCCTTCTTTTGTTCTGGTATAAATCCTAATTAAGCATTCACTAAATAAGTTATGATCCAGAAGCGTTATAAGTCTTTAGTTAGGGATTCTGTTTGAAAGAGTCGTACGATATGCTTACAATACAAAAGGATAAAAGCAAAGGGTCACATATTAGCCACGAAATACATTAATTTATACTTTTATTATTATTAATACCTTAATATTCGGTTTTGTTTCAGCCGCTGATGCACTTTACTATGTTTATTTGCAGAACGGATGTGACTATAGAAATGGTCAATATCGAAGTTTTGCAAATCCAGCTATGAACTCTTTGATCTAAAACTTTACAACGTTGGTTTATGTTGTCGGTGTTGAAAGTTTATATGCTTTTTAAGACTAAAATTAGTCTTATACGCATTTGTTTTGCAGGTTTAAGTGTGCTACGGGACCACGAATCGAGAAAAGGTGAAATTCTCTAACCTATTTGAAGTTTATAAACCGTGATTATGGATATTCGTATGAGTATATTTTAGAGCTTTTTATAGTGAAGATTTTTTAAAAGATATTTCGCATAAATGTGTAAAATAATGATTTTTATAAAAGTTAGACGGACACATTCCACGATCCAGGTCAACTGACACTATTAGTTCCTGTGTGGCAGGTGGTCTTTTACCAAACGAGCAAAATCTGGTGCAGTGTTACCTTGCTTGCTGCTGTAAAGGACTACAGGTTTGGTGCGATTTGTATATTTTTTTACCTCTGTACTTTGCCGTGTTTAATTCATAGATTACGTGAATAAATTTTCTACATAAGGGCCTGTTTGTTAAGGCTTATAGAGTCAGCTTATGGCTTATTTGGTCTTGGTCTTATGTTTCATAAGCTCACTTTTTGTGGGTTATTTTGAAACTTTACGGCTTATATAAGCTTATTAGGACATACTAAACTTATATAAGGCGAAAATTTTGAAATAAGCCACAAAATGTGACCTTATTAAAACATAAGCCCAAAACGAAATAAGGCATAAGCCGGCAATAGAAGCTGAAACAAACACCCTCTAACTAGATTATATATATTGCGAAGACTGTGCCAGATAAAGTTGGGAATATTGTTTTGCAGGTAATATGAAGGCCTGTACAACTGCACATAAGAGATGTCACATCGAAGAAACCTGCAACGTGTCTAAAAGATTGCGTAAAACATATGCGAGTATGTTTTTCTGACTTCATTATTTCTAAGAGCCATTTTACGGTCTGCTAACTTCCTGCAAGCTTTTATCATTACAGGTGTGCAACAACAAAGCACGCTGACACCAGAAAATGTTGCTGCTAACAATGAATTGAATCAGTTTTCGAACCAACATATTTGTGCTTCAGTTACTTAGTTGTTGCATACATTATCTGAATTGTTATTTAAAATACACTTATGAATAATGAATTATTTTTGCAGTGCATGTTACCGAATAATATGCAACATAACTCTAGCGAAGGCTTCGACCGTCAAAAAGCGCTTGCTATTTGATACAAGTTAGTAGTCGTACAAAATTTTGCAACTTGATTGTTTAATCGCAATTCTAAAGTGTTCTAACTTCATGCAACTCGCTGTCGTTATAGGTATACAAAAACATAGAGCGGTGGCTTCAGAAACCGTGGTTGCCAGTAATGGATCGAATGCTTTTATGACAAAAGGTATGTCGGTTTTTTTTTACGCTAACGGACAAGAACTTGCTGTTATAGTACATGCCACCGAAACCTTGGAAAGCGACCGTTCCATGCTGCATTTTAACGACTAACTGATACATTTGACGTTTCAGGGTATGTGTGGCTATGCGTTACTATGTACATGGATATACGAATAGCGGCTATGTGTGTTTTGTTGGTCAAGATAGGTTGAATTTACACTTTTCGATTAGGTGCCAAAATAACTAATTCTGACATGTGCACTGCTAAGAAGGTCAAGACACGTACCGAACAATAGGAACGTACCCGATACGATTGAGGTATTCAATGTTTTTTGGGTGCTTAGTATTTCGCGTTTGTTGTTATTTCCAGTTTCAAGTACCATATTTCTTAATTTTTATACGTTTCGATCAGAAGACGTACGCTAATTCTGATTATAGAAACTGAAAGTTGATTATTGTTTAATCGATAATCATGATTATATTTCCAGGTTAGTATTGTGAAAAGTGTAGGGACTGAGGAAGCTGTTGTTTGTCACTGAAAAGATTATAGAATCGGTGAAACAAGAAGAGGCAATGTATACATCGCTATTGGAATAGCAACCCAAGTATGGGGCTGCTTTAGAAATTCTTCGTGGGAAGTTTGCTTCGCTTATAATGATTGAAGCCCATAAACTACTTAAAAAGAAAAATACCGTGCAATGATCAACAACGTCAAACGATGTTTACATTCACTAGAGTCTTCCAGTCCAGTACGTCTATTTTTTTTTATACCTATACGATGCATACATCTTTATTTGTGATAATATTTAGCATCTTTTCAATATACGTTGCAGAAGAAGATGTCGAGGTAACCGAAGAAAAGACTGCTGATGTAGAGACCTCACCTGCAACAATCACCACAGGTTACGGATGCTGATGAGGTACATAGTTTCTATCCATTCGATCTTCGTCAACAATGTTAACATGTCTAATCATTAATGATTAAGCTACTTTTTTAAATCAGATAGATGCATTATATATATATATATATATATATATATATATATATATATATATATATATATATATATATATATATATATATATATATCGAATTGTATGTAAAGAGTGAAAGATAAATGGGAGCCTTTTCTAGAGAGAGAAACAAGTGAGATGTTAGATTAATACGAATGAAAGGTCCAGTAGGGAGCTCAATTAACACATAAATGCTTATTTACGCACTATTTAAATTGTATTAAGTACACTAGCGAGACCATATTCAAATTTGGCTAAGGCTTTTTTTGGTCCTGACTTGCCTATATTGTGCTTAAAAGATCTCCCTACATGGATTTGGTCCACATGATGACCTTTTTTTCTCCCTTCAATTGTGCAGTTATAATTGAGCAGTTGCAAAAAATACACGATGCTTCGTGCAAACCTGCATAACTGAAAAATGTGGCTACAGTTTCGAGTGTCCATAATGACTGTTCAAACTCGCCAGTCACAGGTAAATGCGGGTACAATTTCAGTCAACCCTGAACTGATGTTTCATGAATATATAATTGCATTTCTCATGTTAAACATTAGTCAGTTCCCAAATTTACTAATTTTCTGATTGCTACTATAATTTCAGATGTGCCTACGCATTGGCTTTTCAGAATGTAGGGTGACGAGATGTGCCTACGCATTGGCTTTTCGGAATGTAGGGTGACGAAAGGCAGGTCAAGAAACGGGTAAAAAAGAGTCATTTTTAAGGCCAGATATGCAAGGTCAGGAATTGGGTCAAAACATGTCATCTCGGGTTTTCTATTTTACCTTTTCACACAATCATTACTTATACAAGGCAAATGAAATACAATAGTATCGTGGTATGACTTTAATGACCTTCGTTTACGGCTTTGTTTTAATTGAATGTGATGCAAGTATATATTCAGTGAGTGTATGCTTAATATCATGTACTAATTGGTCGGGAAAAAAAACAGGCCCGCCCGCAACGCGGCGGCCGGCGCCATTCTCGTTTTGAAATAAAATGCGTACCTCTTGTACTCGTTCATGACATTAGAATAAGTCGTCGAACCATACTACTTTCTACATTGTGTCTGGTTGAATCCGAATTAATGATTGTCTACCATTCATTTTATAGAGTGATCGAAACACCTGAAATCGACTTGTTGGGCTTGGATCGTCCTCATTCCTGTCAGGACGATTAAATCTCGTCTCATCACCCCGAAAATAATTCGAACAGAAAGTTAATGCTTTATTAGCAATATAACCCTCCGCTATTGAACCTTCAGGCTTAGCTTTATTTCTGACATAATTTTTGAGCTTTTTCATGTATCTTTCAAATGGATACATCCACCTCATGTAAACAGGCCCGCCTTCAATAGCCTCTTCGGGTAGATGAATAACCAAGTGAATCATAATGTCAAAAAAAGCAAGAGGATATATTTGCTCGAAACTATACAAAATATTGATCAGTTGTTATTTAGCTTTCAACATGTCAGCCACCATCAAAGTTTGAGCACATATTTGTTTGAAGAATGAACAAAGCTCGATTATTGGTGTTGCGGTGGTTTGGTCCTTCAAGTAATTTTGAAGTCCAGCAGGAAGTAACCGCTGCATCATTATATGACAGTCATGAGCCTTCAAGCCTGTAATGTTGCTATCATTTTCGATCACTTTATGCTTGAAGTTAGATCCGAACCCATTAGGTAGTTTAACACCTTTGATGAATTGACAAAAAAATCATGATATAAGAATAAGTCGTCGAAATGAATACGCGAATTGAATTGGAACAAATAAATTTTGAAATAAAACGCGTACCTTTGATGAATTGACAAAAAAGTTTTCTTTCTTCAGTTGTGAAAGAGTACGTGGGATGAGGCTTAGAGCACTTCCCGTTTCCTTTGTTGACGAGCCACAACTCATCACGAATTTGCAAATTTTGTAAGTCTTGTCTTGCCTTGTTGGTGTCTTTTGATTTGTCATTCATTAACAAAGTACCCAACACACTCTCACACACATTTTTTTGGATATGCACGACATCTAAATTGTGTTATAATGTAAGAAAGGACCAATACTTTAGCTCGTAGAAAATAGATACTTTGGTCCAATTCAATTCGCGATCAGGATCACGTTTTTTCTTCACATCCCCAAAACTTGGATGTTTCCATGGGATACGTTTAGGAAATCTCCTAAGTTGAGTCCAGATGACATCATTGGTAAATTTTCTAGGAGGTGGTCTATCATCGACCGGAGTATAGAATGCCCTTCTATTTTTCTGCCATTTATTGGTTGTGTTTAAGAATCTTCTGTGACCAACATAAGTGGTTTTGCTTAACACGCGAATAGCTGGAGTGTCTATATTCCAGGTCGGACATGCCTTGTAACCTTGCCCACTCTACCCAGACAAACTACTTCGAGCGGGAAAGTCATTGATAGTCCATAAAAGCGCTGCTCTCATAAAGAATTCAGTGCCAGTAACAGCATCCATAGTCATGACTCCATCTTTCCTTTAAGTCTTTAGGTCTTCAATCAAAGGCCTCAAGTAAATATCTATGTCCTTCCCGGGTGATTTAGGGCCTGGAATTAACAACGTCAACATAAGAGAAGTCTCTCTCATACATATCCAGAGAGGCGTACTGTATGTTGTTAATATGACCGGCCACATGCTGTAAGACTGACTAAGGTTTCTGTACAGATTGAAACCATCAGCAGCCATGTTAGACCCATTCCCCGGGTACTGGGACCCCACCCTAGATGAAAGTGGACCAAAGACCTCATGTGATTGGCCAGTCAATGTTTGTTGCGTAATGGTCAAACCAGATAGTCAAATGATGGTCAAAGAATGTATTATATAGTTAAGGGAAAGTATTATGTGGCAAGAATATAAAGGAAATAGACTTCAAGGGTTAAAGTTGCAATAGACCAAAGTATTAAGATATGTAGTGTGGCCAAAATAGAAAGAATGGGACTTGAGGGGCTAATCTTGCCAATTGGCCAAAGTTGTCACCTAACTTGTATATCTAGGAAATTCTAGACTTTTCTCTCATTATTGAGATAAGTAATGACCGGTTTTAGAAGGGAGAAAAGGGAGGGAAGAAAAGCTAGATGATGGCTTGAAATGAAGAAGATGAAGATCATTTGTTCATAGCCTTGCATAGCAATGATCTTTCTACAAGTAAGTATCTAAGTCCTTGATGATTAATGAAGTGATAGATTATGGAGAAAGTGGGTTTTCATCATATGATCAAGAAATGATCATATGATGATGAAGAATGAAAGATGGGTATGTTTTATGGGTTGGGTTAACCCTTGTTTATGTATTTGATTGTTATATTGTTAGGTTTTGATTATTGTTAAGGATGGTGATGATGATGATGGAAGAATGTGATGATGATGATGTTCTTGTTATGATGTAGCTTGGATTAAGGTAAGTAAACCGGCTATAAAATGATATTATGATGACTTCTATGCATTTTGTGTCTAGATGTCATATATGTCAAGATTAATGGATGTTTGTGTATGACTATGTTTTGTGGAATTAAGTGTAAGGTTAGTGATGGATTAGTCAAGGTTGGATTAGGAAGGGGTATTGGTGCTTAAGTAATAAGGTATGTGTTAATGCTTAAATGTTATGTGGACTAAAGGTTATGATGTGAAATGTGAGAATGAATTGTAATGTTATGTTATACCCGTTTTACTTACTAAGCATTCGTGCTTACGGTTTAATGTTTCAATGTTTTGTAGGCTAAGGTGCTTAATGTGATGGCGAATAAGGGTAAGAGTTGGGTATGCAAAGTGTAGAAGAATTGGTAAGAAAGTAGAGCTAGGTAGAATACCGAGCTCAAGTCAAGGTTGACACCCCCGCGAGTCCTTTAATGGTTTGTGATGTGTATTCAAGTGTCAAATTATATGTCAAGAGTTGCATAACGATTTGGTAGTCATTTGGTATGTTTAATCATGTTTTATGTGTTTATGGTCCAAGTTAAAGGGGCGTTTGGTTTAAGCACAAACGTACCCATTTTGAGTTGTAAACGGGTCAAGTACCCTTAAAACATGTTTGTTATGTTATTCTAATGCTTTTGGTAAAGTTTGGTGTAAAACGGAAGTCGTATGGGTCGTTTGTAGCGAAAACGGGATGAAAAATATTTTGGAAGTGCAGGTCAGATGGCCATACGGCCGTATGGTATTTCCAAACAGCCGTATAGTCTGAATCACAGAAGTTTCAGATGGCCATACGGCCGTATGGTATTTTTCCATACAGCCGTATGGTGTTTCCTCAGAAGGGTTTGAATGACCATACGGCCGTATGGTGTTTTCCCATACAGCCGTATGGTACTTTTCCAGATTGTTGTCGGTTTTAGTCGATTTTCAAAAATTCATATCTTTTAGTCCGTAAGTCGTCACGGGTCGCACCACCCGTCGTTTTGAAGGTAATTGAGTGTACTTTCGTTTAAAAATAGCCTCAAGGGCTGAATGTTTATGTATTTTTGTCAGATGTTGAAAGAGTAACAGAATGTCCATAAAAGTCAAACGTTTCCGCGTATAAAGTTTTAAATTTTTGGTCTAAGCGGGCACGGGGTGTAACAACTTGGTATCAAAGCTTCGGTTTAAGTTTATTAGGTTTCCACTATAGGTTGCCTAGTCTTAAACCACTCGTAGAAACGTTAAACGTAGGTGTAAGGAATGCGTAAGGTATATGTATAAGTTAGAGGAAGGAATGTGTGACGTGACATGTGAACTTAAGTTAGTAAGTATGATGAATGTGTTTTAATGTTTTAATGTTTATGTGATGAAGGTCCGTGGAGGACTTGAAGTGTTTAAGTGATTAGTTAGCTGTGCACCTCATTCGGTGCCGGTGATTGTTTGTGAATTAGTAAAGGTAGGATAGAGTAATGGTAATGGAATATGAATAGGAATGGTATTCGGTATTAGTGATGGGCTAATAAGTAAATCTAAATGTTGATGTTTAAAGTATGGAACATTGTAAAGGTACTAAGGTATGACGCGAAAAGATAACATGAAACTAATGTACTAATGATATAGTGATAAATGGTATGAGGGTTAAAGAATGAGGCTAAGGAATAACGGCATGTAATCATTGTGGACCGTAGGATATTAATGTGACCAATATATGGTCTCGTTATATATATATATATATATATATATATATATATATATATATATATATATATATATATATATATATATATATATATATATATATATATATATATATATATATATATATATATGCCTAATGATTGATGTTAAGATAGTATAGAGACGGGTTAAGGGTAAGTAAGGTATGAGAATATAAGTATGGATGCGAATGTGTAACAAAGCTGAATGATATGATGGTACGTAAATGGTGAAATTGAACAATATTGCTTAAACACATAAATAACTAATATAAGACAAGTTAAGGTATAAGAATAAGAATGCGATGAGTCAAGAATGCAAGAAAGAATGAGATGAGTGTGTATGAAGTAAAGGTGTTGTCTTAAAATCATTATATTACGGCTAAGGCGATTAGCGGTAATTATTAATAATGAATGTAAGTGTTACAACTGACGATATGTGTAAAGTCTATAAGTAAAAGAGTTGAGTAGACTAACGTGTAATGTAAAAGGTGGAAATGATTAACGCGGGTTAAAGAATGTAAGCTAGAGTGAAAAGTGTAACGACGTAGAAAATGTGTGAGTAACTAAAACGTGCAAGAAGAACAAATGGTACTAATGAACGAATGTAAGTTAACCTATGCTAGGTTTAAAAGTGGAAAGAGTCGGGTGGACTAAGGGGTAAAGTAAGAGGATGAAAATGATTAAAGCGGATTAGAATGTAAGATGATAAACACATAGAAGTGTGTACTTATATTAAGCAAGTTCATATGCACTATGAGCTTGCGTTCACAAAATAAAATGGATGGGATAGTATGTGTGTTAAATGTTAATAGCTTGGATCCAATGTGATAATGTGAAAGTGATAAAGCGTGAATGTTAATGATCCTTTGGGATAGATGTTAAAGGTGGTATCCTTCGGGATGACCAAGTCAATGAATGTTAAAGAATCCTTCGGGATGTGTTAAAGAAATCCTTCGGGATAAAACGTATTACCTTCACCGGCAAAGATTGCCTACATCTTTGGCATGTGTAATAGTCCCTTCGGGGAAAATGTTAAAGTAAAGTGGATCCAAGCTAGAAAATGGAAAAATTTAAAATGAAGAACATGGAAGATTGAAAGTTAAAGCAAGTAATAGTAGTGCGAGTGTTATGTCGAAAGTGTATAAGTAGGATGGTTTATGGTTTCTTTATCTAAGTGGATTGGGACGCCTTTTCATTTGGATAAAGAAATTGTGAATCACTGAACCATGAGTTTATGTTTCTTGATTTACATCGATTGGGACACCTTTCCATGTAAATGAGGAAGTATAAAGGAGTGGGCTTATGTGTTCCCGACATGGCATGAGTAGGGTGAAAAGGGTAGAAAAGGGAGTCTAGGATGATTAGAAGTCATAAGGAATTAAGATAGGTGGATCAATAATGAGTGGAATGACGACCCTAGGTGGGAAACGTCAAGTGAAGTATAGGACTTAGGTGTTTAAGTATAAGTTGAAACGATTAAAGTTTGAAAAGATATGCTTGTTGCAGTATGAATTAAAGGAAAATGTGGGATAATGAATGCTAATAAACGCTAATATGGATTAAAAGCTCTATAAAATTTTGAGAAGAGAAGTAAAGGCGAATGTAACGTGTAGTAAAAATGTCAATGAGTTAGTGGTAAGATTGCGATAAAAGTAGAAAGTTAATGAATAATTGACTTATGAAAGGCTAAAAGGGTGTGTAATCAAGTGACATGTAGTCCTTGATGAAAAAGTTAAATGAAACTAGTTAGAAGGTTATGCGATAGACGTAGAATGGTTAGATGGCATATATTAGAGGCAAGGATTATGCCTTGAATGACATAATAACTCAAAAGAAATGAAAGAATTGAGAAGTTAAGCTAGAAATGGAATGAGCTAGGGGTATGATGTACGTGTAGTGGACTTAGAATTGCAAGATCACTTAGAGCATGCAATCAAAAGGGGGATGAAGAATGGAAAGTGCTAAGAATGGAGGTAAGGTGAAACTAAGTTTTGGTTAGAAGTAGACGAGAGATTTCGGGGACGAAATCTAAATAAGGGGGTAGAATTGTTAGACCTGTTCTCCGGGTACTGGGACCCCACCCTAGATGAAAGTAGACCAAAGACCTCATGTGATTGGCCAGTCAACATTTGTTGCGTAATGGTCAAACCCGATAGTCAAATGATGGTCAAACAATGTATTGTATAGTTAAGGGAAAGTATTATGTGGCAAGAATATAAAGGAAATAGACTTCAAGGGTTAAAGTTGCAATATACCAAAGTATTAAGATATGTAGTGTGGCCAAAATAGAAAGAATGGGACTTGAGGGGCCAATCTTGCCAATTGGCCAAAGTTGTCACCTAACTTGTATATCTAGGAAATTCTAAACTTTTCTCTCATTATTGAGATAAGTAATGACCGGTTTTAGAAGGGAGAAAAGGGAGGGAAGAAAAGCTAGATGATGGCTTGAAATGAAGAAGATGAAGATCATTTGTTCATAGCCTTGCATAGCAATGCTCTTTCTACAAGTAAGTATCTAAGTCCTTGATGATTAATGAAGTGATAGATTATGGAGAAAGTGGGTTTTCATCATATGATCAAGATATGATCATATGATGATGAAGAATGAATGATGGGTATGTTTTATGGGTTGGGTTAACCCTTGTTTATGTATTTGATTGTTATATTGTTAGGTTTTGATTATTGTTAAGGATGATGATGATGATGATGGAAGAATGTGATGATGATGATGTTCTTGTTATGATGTAGCTTGGATTAAGGTAAGTAAACCGGCTATAAAATGATATTATGATGACTTCTATGCATTTTGTGTCTAGATGTCATATATGTCAAGATTAATGGATGTTTGTGCATGACTATGTTATGTGGAATTAAGTGTAAGGTTAGTGATGGATTAGTCAAGGTTGGATTAGGAAGGGGTATTGGTGCTTAAGTAATAAGGTAGGTGTTAATGCTTAAATGTTATGTGGACTAAAGGTTATGATGTGAAATGTGAGAATGAATTATAATGTTATGCTATACCCGTTTTACTTACTAAGCATTCGTGCTTACGGTTTAATGTTTCAATGTTTTGTAGGCTAAGGTGCTTAATGTGATGGCGAATAAGGGTAAGAGTTGGGTATGCAAAGTGTAGAAGAATTGGTAAGAAAGTAGAACTAGGTAGAATACCGAGCTCAAGTCAAGGTTGACACCCCCGCGAGTCCTTTAATGGTTTGTGATGTGTATTCAAGTGTCAAATTGTATGTCAAGAGTTGCATAACGATTTGGTAGTCATTTGGTATGTTTAAGCATGTTTTATGTGTTTATGGTCCAAGTTAGAGGGGCGTTTGGTTTAAGCGCAAACGTACCCATTTTGAGTTGTAAAAGGGTCAAGTACCCTTAAAACATGTTTGTTATGTTATTCTAATGCTTTTGGTAAAGTTTGGTGTAAAACGGAAGTCGTATGGGTCGTTTGTAGCGAAAACGGGATGAAAAATATTTTGGAAGTGCAGGTCAGATGGCCATACGGCCGTATGGTATTTCCATACAGCCGTATGGTCTGAATCACAGAAGGTTCAGATGGCCATATGGCCGTATGGTATTTTTCCATACAGCCGTATGGTGTTTCCTCAGAAGGGTTTGAATAACCATACGGCCGTATGGTATTTTCCCATACAGCCGTATGGTACTTTTCCAGATTGTTGTCGGTTTTAGTCGATTTTCAAAAATTCATATCTTTTAGTCCGTAAGTCGTCACGGGTCGCACCACCCGTCGTTTTGAAGGTAATTGAGTGTACTTTCGTTTAAAAATAGCCTCAAGGGCTGAATGTTTATGTATTTTTTTCAGATGTCGAAAGAGTAACAGAATGTCCATAAAAGTCAAACGTTTCCGCGTATAAAGTTTTAAATTTTTGGTCTAAGTGGGCACGGGGTGTAACAAGCCAACCCTAATCGGACGTTTCTTTTTTCATAAGAAAATTCTTTCGAATACTTCATGTCAAATTTCTTCCATGCTTGACCATCAACCGGGTGTTGCATCTTACCGTTCTCCATAGACTGCCCAGAAGCATGCCAAGTCATATGGTTTGCAGTGTGTTTAGACTTGTACAAACGTTGTAGTCTAGGAATGATAGGAAAGTAACGCAACACCTTGTTAGGAACTTTCTTCCCCAGTGTGTTCTTGTCTTTCCATCTACTAGCATCGCAGATGGAAGAATTCTGCAAATCTTCGTTACCTACCCCCCGATATAAAAAACAATCATTTACACAAGCATGTATGGATTCGTATCCTAACCCGATCGTATTATATGTTTTCTTTATTTCATAGTATAACAATGGGATTTTGTATCCTAGAACGGGCGGGAAACATTCCTTGAGAAATTTTAAGGTTTCGTTAAATGTGGTGTCACTCATTTTACCTTTGACCTTGATGTTCGTAAACTTTTCCATAAAGTCCAATGAAGACATCCAATTACAGCACGGGTATAGTGGGTCGTTGGCAGTGGCAAGTAACTCTTCAAACTCGTTACGTTGAGGAAGTGTCATTGCTTGAGTTGTCTCGCCAATATTTCCTTGAGTTGGCTCATTTTGTTTGTTATTCGGACAAATATCATGAAGGAACTCAGCCATGTCACTCATCCCAGGATGATTTGTGTTGGGTACTACTGTCCGGGCATCCGGTTCACCGAGATTATACCATTTCGTATAACTTTGGTCCCAACCATTAATGTGTATGTGATCAAACAAATCTTCGTGCTTTATCCAACCAACGTTATAACAAGAAGCACATGGACATTTTAAATTCCCATCAATATTCAGTTATTCACAAAGGACTTGCAATACTCGCAAAAAGTTTTAAGACCTTTTAAAAATTCGATGCTAGCACGAGATAATGAGACCCAACTCTTATCAATTGGCATAACTGCGTTTTAATGATGCAACAAATAATTATATAGAATTAAACATGTTCACAAAAATTTACAAGTCAACACATAAAGGTGAAATTACGAGTTGTGCGTTTTGTTCACCTAATCCAACTATGGAAGGCAATCCTAACCCACTCTTTGAATGTTTCGTCTCATATATGAATGCGTATAACTGAATTTACTATTTGATAAAATTTCGGCAGCATTTACCCTTAACTCCCCAAATATGTGCATTAAAGACATATTCGTAGGAGTAAAGGTGAAACACTGTCGAAATTTTCACAAATAGTAAATCAATTATACACATTCATACCCTCAATTAGACAAAACATTCAAAAAGCAGTCCTAGACAGGGGACTTTCCGAAATTAATTTCTAATAAATTAATTTCGGACGGGTTTTCTATGGGATGATTGACTTCGTACGGGGACTTTCCGAAATTAATCACTAAAGTCCTAAAATCATTTACAATAGTCTAACACAATCAAATACCATACAATACTTACATAATCACATTGTCAATATTCGTAGCTAACATAATGATTCATATATGAAATTACTTAGACAATTCATCAAACACACATATATAAATGGTTATTAGCATATAACAAATTAAGGGGGTGTTTGTTTAATCTTATTTGTAGCTTATGATCTTATTTGTTTTTCGGCTTATATATCATAAGACTTAATTTTCTGGCTTATTTGGAGACTTGTGAGCTTATATAAGTTTATTATATCATAATATACTTATATAAGCCCACAAGTCTCCAAATAAGCCGGAAAATTGAAGGCAGACAAGCAAACATAAACACCCCTGTTTGGACAACATAAACCAAACACCCCTGTTTGGACAGTAAACCCAAACACCCCTGTTTGGGCTGCTGTTAACCAAACGCACCCTTTCGGGGCTAAAAAATAAGCAGAACCACAAACCCCATTTCACTAAACCACTTCATAATTATCAACAAACCGTAATATTAGTCCGCCTTTTCAACTTAAACCTATGCCATTCAATTAAAAAAATCAGGTTAATCCGCTTTTTCAACTTAAACCCATGTCATTCAACAAACCGTAATATTACTCAGCTTTATCATATGTACGTGTGTGGTGATTGAGCTCTTAACCGTTCATGTTAAGTACATTATTCATTAAAACTATGCATTCCTAGAAGGACATAACGGACATCAGGATAAAAAAACATACCGTGGTCGCTGCTGGATTCGGCTGTGGTCGCGGCTGTGGTTCACAGTTGGACTCGGCTGTGGTCTCGGCTTGGTCTCGGCTCGGTCTTCGCTCTCAGTTGTGGTCTCGACAGAAGACTGTACTAACAAAAATTTAACAAAAAAAATAAAAAATATATCAAAAGTTAACACAACAACAACAACAATTAACAAAAATTATAAAATCTATTACAAGCTTATGTAAAATCTGAAAGACATCACCATTAGCAGTTTAAGCGTTCAAAAGGAGTGTTTACTTTAACTTAAAAACTAGGCTTACAAGCTTATGTAAAATCTGAAAAACAAATCACCTGCAACTATGGTTCTTAAACTTATCAACTTGAGCTTATATCAAAAGTTGACAAGCTAAAGAACCAAAAATACAGATGATCAACTTTCACAATTTGAATCAAACTTACAAGCCATGACATAAATTAATCCAAACACCTCCTTACAGTTCGCTCTCACACTTCCGGATCCTAGAGCCTAGTACCCTATATAAACATCGCCATTAGCAGTTTACGCATCCTAAAGGAGTGTTTGTACTAACTCATCATTTATAGCCCTAGTTGGGTCTGCTATAATCCGCAAGAAAAAATTAATCACTATTAACTTTTGGCGGCGACGCGTCCCCGCTAATAAATTAAAAAAAAAAAAAAAAAAAAAAAAAAAAAAAACCTCGGTTGTGGTCTCGACAGCAGGCACGTTGTGCTCTTGGCTTCGGTTATCTGTTTCGGTTCTCGGCTTGGTCTCGACATAGCAGACTGTAAAAAAAATTAACAAAAAAATTTAAAAAATAACAAAAATCAGAAAACACAAGGGTTTGTAAACATATTGCAAAAATTAACAAATAACAAAAAATTAACACATTAAAAAAATAACGAAAATCAATAATTAACAAAAATTAACACCTGGGTTTGTAAACGAGAGGGAGCAGGAAAGAAAGGAGATGAGAAAAAGAAAGAATTAAATAAGGAGAGGGGTTGAGGAAAGAAATATACGATGAGAAGGGTTGAGGAGGGGCATCGTGCACAGTGGTGCGAGTGTGGGTGTTTTGTGGTGGAGATGGTGGTGTTGTGGTGGTGGTGGAGATGGTGGTGTTGTGGTGGTGGTGGTGTAGTGGTGTTGGTGGTACTAATCGAGAGTAAGACGAAGGTTTGGTGAGATGAGTTTTTTTTTTTTTTACTAAGTGTGGTGCAGATCTGTTAATAATTGAGGGGTATTTTTTGCGACTACTTTTAGCGGAGACATGTCCCCGCTGAAAGCTAATTTGTCATTTATCCATACTTTTGGCGGGGACATGTCCCCGCTAAAAGTTTTTATTAATCGGGAGATAAAGTAAATGCGAAGAGAAAAAATCAAAATTTTTAGTGAAATCTTTTAGCGGGGACATGTCCCCACCGAAAGTTGTTTTAATAAAAAAAAATTTATATCATTTTAATTAACTCAAATCAATATTAAATCTTTTAAATTTAAATAAAAATTTTCTAAATCATCTTTAATTAATTTAAAACTTTTTAAAATTATTTACATCACTTTTACCTAATAAAGTTAAATCATTTATACTTGATTTAAATCATTTAAAATTATTTTTAAAACATTTTAATTAAGTTGAATCAATATTAAATCATTTAAATTTAATTTAAATATTTTATAAATCATCTTTAATTGATTTAAAACTTTTTAAAATTATTTACATCATTTTTAACTAAGTTAAATCATTTATACTTAATTTACATCATTTTTAACTAAGTTAAACAAATAAGTCAAGACGATATGGTTGTACACAAGATGTTAAACGAATGAGTCGAGATGATATGGTTGTACACGAGATATTAAACGAATGATCCGAGATGATATGATTGTACATGAGATGTTAAATGAATGAGTCGAGATGATATGGTTATACATGAGATGTTAAACGAATGAGTCGAGATGATATGTTTGTACACGAGATGTTAAACGAATGAGCCGAGATGATATGGTTATACATGAGATGTTAAACGAATGAGTCGAGATGATATGGTTATACATGAGTCGAGATGATATGGTTATACACAAGATGTTAAACGAATGAGTCGAGATGATATGGTTGTACATGAGATGTTAAACGAATGAGTCGAGATGATATGGTTATACACGAGATGTTAAACGAATGAGTCGAGATGATATGGTTATACACGAGATGTTAAACGAATGAGCCAAAATGATATGGTTGTACATGAGATGTTAAACGAATGAGTCGAGATGATATGGTTATACATGAGATGTTAAACGAATGAGCCGAGATGATATGGTTATACACGAGATGTTAAACGAATGAGTCGAGATGATATGGTTATACACGCCATCATATATGGTGTAGGGCCTTCAACATACTTACCCCATCAGTATTATCTATCTATTTACTGTGACATCAACCTCCAACAGTCACCTACCTCATCAGTATTATCTATCTATTTACTATGACATTTCCCACCAAAATATTGGCGCCAACACTTCCCACCAAAATATTGGCGCCAAAACTTCCACCAAAAGCTAGCAGATCTGCTCTATCCTCACAAACACATTATATACACTCTTATCCTCAAAACCACTCAACCTCACAACCTCTTATCTTCACACCAATTTCAAAACCTGAGATGCAGCGATATAATCCTTTTATGTGTTCTTGTGGAACAGGAAATATAAAACTAAGAAAATCACATAAAAAAGATACATTTGGATGGGAATATTATGCATGTCCTCTTTAGAAGGTGAACAATCATACATTTTGTGTAAAACTAAAAGGGGGGTTGAATAGTTTTTACCGTTTTTAAAATTAATTTGCTTTGTGACTTAACGTGCTTTTCAAAGTAATTGCACACAAACAAGTAATATAAGTAAGTAAGTAGAGAAAAGAACAATCAAACCACAACACAGAGATTTATAGTGGTTCGGCTACAAGGACTCTCTTCCTTGCCCTACTCCACACCTCGAGCCTCTAACTCGGGAGTTTTTCTTCACTAAGAAACAAACTCCCTTCTCGGCGGAGAAAACCTTTATACACGTCGCTTACACTTTATCCGGTACTAAGCTAAACACGGGTTCTTTACAAGGGTACAACCACTCCCGTTGGTTCTTTAACAAGGGTACAACCACTCCCGTTTACTCTATGTATTTTGAGGACTAAAACACTAACCGGACTCTACCGAATGAATGGTATAACAATGATGTGTAAACTCTAACTAATTACATAGTATCAAATTTTCAAGACTTGCAACAGTATATTGCAGCTTGATCCTTTAAGGAAGATCACTAAGAATGAAATGAATGATATGGGTTAGTAATGTATAAATGAATGAATGTATAATTTATGCTATGTAAGTGATGAGTGTGCCTGAATGATCAGCTTGCTATTTATAGGCAAAGCTGATCAACAGGGCACGGATTTGGCGGATCCCAAAAATTGGATCCGCCTTTGTACTGGTTTGGTTCCGCGGGGACCAGACAGCTAAGATTCTTACAAATCTTTCCATATCATTCTATATCTTGACAAGTCATTTCCAGATCTTGTAAAGTTAACTTTGTTACTTAAAGATCTTACCAAAATATTTCCCAAATCCTCAAGATATCAAAATGAGGTATGCCATGATGTCATGTTAATATTTCTAATTTAAGAAATAAAAGTAAAACATGTAAATGTAAAATGTATATATGTAATGTGATTCCTAGTGATCATGTAATGTGTAAATATGCTTTAAAAGACTTGTTACTATAAATGTAAAATACTTTAACTTATATTTATGCTTTGCTTAAAGATAAACTTTGTAATTGTTATTAACAAAATTAAGCAAAGATCGTAAAATATAAATAACGTTTTTAGGACGATATTTGTATTAACAATCTCCCCCTTTTTGTTGATGACAGAACATAAAGTGTATTTTTAAGCAAAGAACTAAATAAAGTATGAGTCTTTTAAAAATATAGATTAAGTTAGTTTTATGCAATCTTTAAAAACTATTTTAAGCATAAAAGTATGTAATGTGATGTTTCACAGTGATGTACACTTAATCCTATCTCCTGTCAAAACAAAAAGAAGATATGCGTAGCGTAATGGAATAGTGAACAATTCGTGGTTATTACTCCCCCTAAATTGGAGTACCAAGAATTTATGCAATGATTTTGAGAACTTTAAAGCTCCCCCTTGGATTATACTCCCCCTAAATGGAGTACCAAGGTCATGATGCATGATCCTACAAAACAAATGGTTAGAATATGATATGCTCCCCCTCGATGTATACTCCCCATTGCTAGAGTACCAACGTATACGTTTCAGGGACGAGAAACGCTATAAAATAATGAGTTAGTACATGATATACTCCCCCTCGATCTATACTCCCCGTTGCTAGGGTACCAACGTATATGATTTAAGGTTGAGAAAAGCTACAAAACAAAGGTTAGTTGTGAGTCAAACCAACCAAGTAGCATAATGCATATGTATAGGTCAACCAAACATGATAGTTCAACCCATTTGACTTTAAAAAGTCAAAAATACGTGTCTGATAAAAAATGCACCTAAGTATAAGTGGTCAAATCATTATGAGAATTCAAACCAACCATACAATAATGTTAGTAAATCAAACAAACTAAGATATTATACCAAATAGTGATCACCTACAAGCATAGATATAACATCCATTCATTGAAAATTTGTTTGTGTCATAAGTCACAAAACATATGTTACAACATAAAAAGGAAAGCAAGCCTAAAAATCCTAAAGATTCTTAGGGAGAGAAATTAAAAGTGCCTATTGTGGAGGATTGTTTTGGTTTGATGAAGATATGATGGAGGCAAGCCAAATGGATTCTAAATCCTTTGTATCACGTAAGTTAGAGTTCATCATGTTTGAAGAGGTGTTGAGAGGATCAAGTTCCTCATTGCCTTGAGTGTTTAGTTGGTTGAGCCACATTGATTCATCAATGGTTTGGAGTGTGGTAAGTAAATCATTTGGTTGAAAGTTGGGTGATTGTGGAGGTGATGATGATTTTCTCATTTGAGATGGTATTGGTGGTGGTGTGCTAGCCACTGGGGTTGTTGTAGGTGATGGTGATCTTGGTTGAGATGGAGTAGGTGATAGTGTAGAACCTATTGGAGTTATGGTAGGTGATGGTGATCTGGATAGTGGAATTGGAGCGGGTGATGGTATGTTAACCACTGGAGTTACGATAGGTGTTGTAGTAGTAGTGGATATAGTAGGGAAGTTTACATTAGACATGGGATTTATGAGCCAGTATGGTCTAACACTAATTCTAGCTGTCCTTCTGTTTGGTCTGGACATGTGGGAGTTGTTTGATTTATGCATTGTGAAGGTGGTTAGAAATGCACAGGTAGTTAGGAATGATGATGAAAATGTTAGTTTAGATTATCTAAGGCTTATAATTTATAGTCTCTAAGGTTTATGGAAATTGGTGTTTGGATAAAGGAATGGTGATTTCCAATAACTTGGAACAAGAAAAAGTTGTTTGTCATTTTATCAAATCCAATTCATAGAGTTGACATGAAGATGATCAGTGAGTACATAAGGTGACAGAAAAGTTTGTAATGTGATTGATTCACGGATTCCAAGGAACCAATTAAAGGGATCCTTAGGTGTTAGAGAAAGGTAACTTGGACAAAAATTTGAATATTCAAATTTTGGTGGAAAATTTATTTCTTATGGTACTAAGTGTTTCTAAATCATTCTAATGATCCTAATGATCAGTAGAAGAATTCTAAAAACTAGAAGCAATAGTCTAAGGATTGGGATTAGTCGGGAATTTTGAAAAGAATCTACTGTTGGAGTTGGCGGATCCAAACGATAACAAAGGCGGAACCAAAATTTTGGTTCCGCGGAATCCGCAGGTTAAGGACTGGCGGAGCCAAAGGGTACAACAGGCGGATCCCATATTTGGGTGCCACCATATCCGCTATATGGAAGGGCAAATTTTTAACAGAGAGTAATGCATATTTCCCGATACCCGTTCAAATCCTGAAAATTCACCTAAAACATATGTAACTACTAATATGTGATAGAAAAATACTAAAAACACAGGTTCTAACACACGTTTACTCATAGATTAATCCGATGATAATGACTTACCATAACAGGAGTTTAACCCAAACGATGGCTTAAGCACGGAAAATTGATAACAATAAGTGTTATCATCCTGCAACATTATGTTAGTTCACATAAAAGTCAAATACCAACGTAATATTCTAAAAGACACACAAGTTTATCACATCATTGTTTGAAAATGTCCTAAACCAAACACTCCCTAACTCTTACTTCTTGTGGAGCTTCATGATCCACCAGCCTAAGTTCTTCATCATTCCTTTAGTTTGTCGAAATTCTTCGGATTGGTTATCGTAAGTAGGAAGTTGACTCTTGTATTTAGGTGGAGGAATCCTAGAATTGGGCAAGCCATCTTCGTCACTAGCTGATGATGAGGTAGGAGGGTGAGCACGTTTTCCTCTTGCTACGGCTACCCTATGATCACTAAGAGGAACAAAGGTATGTGGGATTTCGGTGTAGTCAGGAAGGAAGCCACTAGTGTTTCGAGGAATAGGTGCAGAAGCTTTAAACAAACGGGTAAGAAGCATCCCGTACGGCATGGCGGTGGTACCTAAGACAGGAATATCAGCCATTCGTTTAGCGATATAGTAGGCTAAGTTGAATTGTTGATGGGTAGATACATAATAGATCATGTAGCAAAGGCTTGCATTGACATGATCTCAGTTTCCTACGGTGCTAATGATGTTGGCTCTAATGATTTCTTCCGACTTTTTAAATTGTGGCTTAAGCTCATTGAGCTCCATGGCAAATGGATCTCGATCTACTTGTTTTCCTCAGCTTGTCCTAGTTGGGTTGTTTCTAGGATTGAAGAGATGTTCACGGATGATTTCTTTGGAAGTGAGGGGTGTGTCGTATGGATAGATACGACCAAGGTTGGACTCTAAGATGGACAATGACCATTTATATGAATAAAAACAAGTTCTTTGACTTGGAATACCTAAAACTTCTCCGAATTGATTTAAAGGAAAGGTGAATTAGTTTTGGTTTACCTTGAAATGGATGCTCATAAATCCAAAGTCGTCTGAGCTAAGACTTACGGAAGCATAAAATTCAAGTACAAATATAGGAATAATGAGCTCATCAATGTCGAGGAGACGATCATATTGAATAGCGGCTAATTGTTCACGGATATTGGTTTCTTCTATAAATGACGGGTCTACGGTTCTACCCTCGTGAACAAAACGTTTTTCTAATGCCTTAAAGATTTTGACTTGATCTTCGGTGAGACCTTTGGTTTTGTGGTGTCGAGGTAGGTACTTGATGGTAACCTTATGGTCATAATTTTTCGTGGGAGGCATGATTATCCTAGACACAAAAATTTCATAATTTAATTAAAACTATTGAATATACTTATATTAATTTCTAGTGTATGCCTACATGGGGACAATGTGGAGGGGCAGTTATCTCGACTCTTTTTTATGCATGAAAATTTATTAATGCAAGTTTTATAATGAAAATATGAGATAAGCCAAACGCTCCTAATTCAATGTAGCTACGTTTGAATGTATCTGAAAATACATATTAGTTATGTATTCTCTTTAGCATTCAAGAGACATTACGCAAGTGATGTTTGAAAACATAACGTTTTTGTATTTATATGAACAATGATTGAAAATCGTTTTTCCTATTTGTGAGAAGATTTATAAAATTTCTCATGGGATGTTTGATGAATTATGATAATGCATTATGATATCCAATTTCTAACTAAGGAAAATATGATTTGTTATGCAATTTTAGTAAACATGCTTTATGATTTTACAAGGAAAATTGTTAGGAATTAAGCTTAAACAGTTAATACGGCTGAATATATAAGTTGGTACTGCTGAACAGATTTAAGACAAAACTGACAGTACAAAGTCAGTTAGTACGGTTGCATTAGAAGTTAGTACGGCTTATGATTTTTGTAAATGTGTAATAGATAATTATGGAAAAGATATTGTGTATATCTTATAGTATTAGATTATAGTTATTTTGTACAGGAATCCTTGGTCTATAAAAGGATTGCCTATGGTTTGGTTTTTAACATAGAAGTACGATTATCGTTTTATTAAGATTCAAGGTTGTAAACCCTAGTACTAGCTAGAGTACTCGTATTATTATCAATAATATTGAATCGTTGAAGTACATTGCATTCTTGTTTACTGTTTCATTGATCATACACATACAAAATCTTCTAAGTGTTTGCTAGTGTAAACCACTAAATCTAATCAAACCTTACGTACAAAACTAAGCTATACTATATCCGTGACACTCAACAATAAGTAAAGATGATAAGAAGAATGGTATGGATCGTGTGAAATGAAACTCTAGTCGAATGCTTTTAATACCATGAGAGAACAAGATACAAAACACATGCATACACACACTCTCACCTTTACAAGATTTTGAGGCACACACAAATAGGTGGAGAGTGTGTGTATTTATAGTAGAGACATGGCCTTTGTTGCCCTAAAAGGCCTTGGGATGGGCTTGTGTTGGACTTGGGCTTTCCTTGTTTTTACTAGATCTTTTACTAACTTAGTCCAACTCAAGCCTTACATATGTTGTTAGTTCTACACGACACACACATAAATACATATACAAATGACCATCACTTTCTTTAAAATATATAAAAGCTAACAATCTCCCCCTAAGGGATGTTCATTTCAATAATGCACTGGTGAATGGTCTTTTGTCTTCAACGTATTTATCATTGTGTGTCGTTGTAGAATTGTCTTCAATCAATGTTCCTTCATGCACAGTGATCTTCAAAGTAATCGTCCTTTGGTGGATGTTCTTGCCTTGATCAAAATCTTCTCGTGATGATGCGTCGTGTCCTCCAACATACTCATACCTCTTCTCCTTATGCTAACAATCTCCTCATAATCTTTCATCATATGACATATGAACTTGTCCTTGACATCTTGATTAGCCTCTTGACTTTGTTGTTACACTTGGTCGTTAACTTGATCTCCTTATCTTGAACTTTTAATACTTGAGCTTTGATGAGGAATGTTCTTCATAAGTATGAGTATGATGAGGTGAAGATGATTTATGAATGGGATGATGGTTAATGGATGTTTAGGGTAGCTGCATAAAACTGTTAGTAATAATCATCCAGCGCTTATGGGTTAGGACTTCGAGATCGTCAACAGCATAGTGTGTAGATGATGAAGCGAAAAGTGTACCGCTTTTAAGGGGTCATTTAAGCCCTAAATCGTATTTATTTGATCAAATATTGCCCTAAATCGTTCCTTTTGTCATTTTAGGTACTTTTGAGGAGAAATCTGGAAAAGGAGGCATTTTGGACGTTTTTGGAGCATTAAAGTGAAGAAAACGGCAAAGTCTCAAAAATCGGCTAAAAGTTACTCTTGACGGCGTCAAGATTTACTCTAGACGGCGTCATGCCTTGGCAAGAAAAGTTGGACGTGAAATTTACTCATGACGGGCCAGTGAAAATAGCATGTGAATTCTGACGGCGTCACGCTTTAACTTGATCGAGGGCGTCACGGCTTAAATCATAAGGGGACGGCGTCACGTTCATGGTTCGACGGCGTCAAGCCTTGATAGGCCAGAATGGATTTTTGAAGAGCTAAAGAGGGACGGCGTCAAGAAGGTCATCCGGGAACCCTAAAAGCGGCGAGGTGACGGCGTCACACTCCATAAGGTGACGCCGTCAGATCCAAAAATCTATATATAGTTTTCTAATTTTTTGTCATTAGAGAGAGCTTAGTGTGTGGAATTTTGGGAGAAAACCCTAAGACGATTTTAGCATCTTTTTCAGGGCTTTTTGCCTTGAGATCTTCCATGTTTCATTGAAAGATAAGTTATCAATTAATCATTCAATATGTCTATGTGTTGTTTGATTCTATCTTATTCTTGTCTTTTGTTTAACATGTTAGGCTAAATTTATCTTGTGTTTGCTTAGATCTAATGAAACCTAGCTATTGATTATTGGTTGTTAGTGTGTTATTAGTTGTATTGGATGATTGTTTATCTATGTTAGGCTTAAGAAAACTGGCTAACTTCCTATTCGGTAACTTGCTTGAACGTCTTAAGAAACATGAACCAAACGCGTACTAAAGGTTTTTATGGTTGTATTTAATGCACAAGCGAATTCTAGTGATCCCATGTTAGGAGCTTCTTAGCCGGCTCGACATAGGAGTGAAGTAGGAGCTTGTAGAGTTGGGGAAGTAAGTACGCCACCCCACGAATGGTATTAAGGAATACACCCGTCATCCACGCGACTAATACACACTAATTAACCGGTAAAAGATAGTTAGGGAGTAAGGAAATCTAAGTAAACACATTTCTCTACACATAAGTTTCTCACCACATTTTATTTTCAGTTATTTATTTTATTTGCATTCGTAGTAATTTGGGTTAGTTGACTAGCAACTAATTCCGCCCACTCCTTCAAACCCGAGATTTTACTTGCTTTCCTAAAATTATAAAAACATAAAAAGAATCTTCCTCAACCCTTAGACCTAATTAGAGTAGCCTTTCACACCTAACGAACACTATTCCCTGTGGAGAACGATCAATACCCCGTACTTACCACTACACTATACTACATCGGTCAGGTACACTGCCTGGTGGGGTTGTAAGCCTCTTGAGATCCCTCGAGAGGTAAAACCTGTTGTAAGGTTACAAAACCAAGCAATCAAGTTTTTGGCGCCGCTGCCGGGGAATAGTTATTGTTTAGGTTGAATTTTTATTTCTATTAGGTCTACTCACTAGATTCCTTTCTAGTGAGATTTTTATTTTATTTTTCTAGGTTTTCTTTAGTCTATCTATTTTCTTCGTGTCTTTGTTCGTAACCATTACCGTCCGACATCATGGAAGATGGTAATATCCTTAACCCCCACAACCCACCACCACAACAACCACCACCACCTCCTAGAGCCCGTACTTTAGGAGAGTGTTGGTCCACAAATTGTATATGGATCACTAAGTAGTTTTGAATACCTAGCAGATGGTTAGGATAAATCCGAACCAATCTAAGTGAGAAACCCTAAGTGATTGTTAATGTTAATGCGGAATCTTAACAAGAACAATTTAGAACACAAGCAGGGATATCACTAACTTCGTATATTGATATTCACTATTATCAATTCGTACAACTCACACACTTGCTAACAACCTTTAGGGATCCTTTTATAACACAAGGAAACCCTAGATGACACAGAAGATATACACAAATCTTCTATAAAGATACATACACTCAATGTATCTTTTCCTAATATATCTCTAACAAACTTTCCTATCTTCACGACCAGACCAGACTTAATAAGTCAACCAGACTTAACATATAACTACCAGACTTAATCATTACATAACCAGACCTAAAACACAAACAGACCTAACTCAGTAAACGACCAGACCTAAGTAGTAAACTACCAGACCTAAGTAGTCTGTTCTTGATATGCATCATAATTCCCAACAATCCTCCCCTAACTTGATCTTCATGCTTCATGAACTTCAAGTTCTTCTGATTTAGCTCTGATACCACTTGTTAGTCCACGATCAAGCTCTTCTAGGATTATAGAAACAATGATTGTTGCACAGCGGAATGATAACAAGAACACAATCAATGTAACTAACAAGGTTTTCTTTTATTAAACAATAAAGATTTGAAAGAAGAATTACTAAAAACTCTTGATCCTCTATGGATCTTTGATTCACTAGAGAAAATGTTTTTCGAATGAGTTATTACAAATGTGAAGCCGTATGTTTCTTTTATAACATAAGAAACCCTAATACGGCCCATTACTAAGAGGATATGCCATATCACTTCCTAATATATCTCATGCATATCCTTAACATCTAATAATACATAAACAAAGAATAACACGACCAGACCTAACATATTAGGTCAACCAGACCTAATATATAAGGTCAACCAGACCTAATATACTATACCAGATCTAATTATAACTACAAGACTTTAAAAATTAACCTAAATACTGGTAAGTATTCATACTTTACATACTTCACAGTTTGACCTCCCCTTAGGCCAAACCTCCCCTTAATTCAAACTAGGGGTTCATCATACCAATGTTAACTACCAGATAATTGAATCTAGGACCATCAAATGCCTTAGTTAACAGGTCAGCAACATTAAAATCTGTATGTATTTTCTCCACTCTAATCAACTTCTTTTCAAAGCAATCCCTAATGAAATGATGCCTTATTTCTATATGCTTAGTTTTAGAGTGATATACTGGATTCTTAACAATACAGATAGTACTCTTATTATCTATGTGGATAACAGTATTCATAAAATTCAAACCATAGTCCAGCATCTGATTCTGAATCCACAAAACTTGTCCACAGCAATGAGCAGCTGCTACATACTCAGCCTCAGTAGTTGAATTAGCCACAATCGTCTGCTTCTTGCATTGCCAAGATATTAACCTCCTTCCAAGGAACTGACAACCTCCTGTTGTTGATTTCCTATCCAGACTTGCACCAACATAGTCACTGTCTGAATAAGCTGTCAGGTCAAAAGCTGACTCCTTAGGATACCAAAGGCCCAAATTAGGTTTTCCCTTGTTGCAAGCCACACAGGTATGATCATTTTTAAACAATTTTGAAGGCAAACCTCTCACAAGGTTATTCTTCACAAGTTTATTCATATTTTTGAAATTCACATGGCCTAACCTTCTGTGCCACAACTTAGATTCATCCAATGTAGCTTTTGCAATTAAACAGGTAGCACCTTTTGCAGAATTAGATGCTTTCATATCAAAACTGTACATTTTGTGTTGTCTGGGAACTTTAAGAAGAATTTGATGTTCTTCAGGCATTTTAAAGTCCGGAGTCAACACAAGACAATCAGTTTCAGTAAAAAGCACCTTATGCTGAGTATCACAAATCTGTGATATTGAGAAAAGGTTGAACTGCCCAAGTTCTTTCACAAAAGATACATTGTCAAATTCTATGTTGCCCACAATGATTCTTCCTTTACCAGTTATCTGTCCCTTGCTTCCTCCAAAAGTAACAGAACCTCCCTCGAATTCATGAAAATCATTAAGATAGTTCTTGTTACCAGTCATGTGCCCAGAGCATCCACTGTCAAGTATTCCTCTATCTTCCATATAGCAAAGTGGATGATCCTGCACAAAAAGAAGAGAAATTAGTTTCTCTTAGGAACCCAGGCCTGATTAGGCTTGGGTCCGCCTTGTGGATCAATATGCTTGATTTTCTTAATTGAACCTGATCCATTGTTGTTTTGGGATTTATACATGGATTTATTTTTGTTCGAATCCCAAGACATACATGCTGAGGTCTTAACAGCAGAACCCCCTTTTCCCTTTAAAGGTTTTGCTGTTTGCTTTCCAACTTGTCTTCTCACAGGTGAATGAGCTTTGTAAAAATTATTTCTTTGAAAATTTTCATTCACCTGAGGTTTTTGAAAAGGTTTCTTGGGTCTTACAAAACCAGAGTTCACATTAGGTCTCACATAGTTAACATAACCAGTATTCACATTAGGTCTCACTGTATGCCTCATAAAATTAGGATTTTGCCTATTCACATTAAAGTTTCTGTAGCCAGACCCAAAATTTGGTCTACCAGAACTAACAAAGGAGTTAGGTCTGGTAGTGTTATTTAATTGAACAGGTCTGGGAACAAACTGGTTAGCATGATTAACTCTACTAGCATTGTTCCAAACTGGTTTATTTGAACCATTAACCTTATTAGCATTCATTCTCTTTTGCTCAGCCTCTCTTTTCATTCTCTTTTCATGGAAGTCACAATCTCTTATTAAATGACTTAAACTTCCACACACAAAACATCTTTTAGGAGCATAATTGTAACTACTCCTACTTTCTCTGTGAACACTATTGCTTCTAGGTGACTCATTCAATTTAACAGATTCCCTAGGAGTTTTTATGTGATTGACACAACTAGGTTTAACTGTTTCAGCCTTTTGTTCAGTCACTATAGGTTTAGGAACAACAGGTTCACACTTCTTAACAACCTTAGGTTCAGGATTCTCTTTTTCCTCATTGTTTGACTCAGATTTAGAGTGATCAGAGGAATTATCAATAGATCCTTCAGAGTCATTGGATTGACAAGAAGAATATCTACTAGATTTGTCCTCTGAGGTAGTTGATTCAGACACTTGAGGACCTTTCTTACCATACACAAAGAGTGAATCATCCAACTCTTCTTTTTCAAGAGGAGTATAGTCATCACTCAAAGGTGGTGGTACTCCCTTAAAATCACCAGTCTTAACAAACCTATTGTACAAAGGTTTATCAGCATAGTCCTCTTCTCTATTCTTAAATATATCCCTATTCTCATTTTCCTCATATCCTAAGCCACATTTTTTATTTGACTTAATTTGAGAATCCCAACACTTAAACAGGTTTTTATTTGAATTGTTCCATTGATCTACCCTTTTTCTCAGCTCATCCCTTTCCTTCTGAATTTTAAGCCCTAACTGTCTATACCTTTTAAGCTTCTCACCTTGTTCATATATCTTATTAGCTTGAAAGTATAGTTTTTCATTTAAAGCAGCATGTTGGTTTTGAAGGGTGACCTTTTGTGCCTCTAAAGTTTTCACAGCATTTTTATGTGCTAATAAATTTACTTCTAGATCACCTATTTGTTCTTGCTGCTCATCACATAAAGCCTTAACATGATTATATGAGTCAGTACATAATTTAGAGCATAATGATACCTTATTACCAATGGCCATGAGAGCATGATCAGACTCCTCATTTACTCTTGGATGCTCACCCCAATTGACTCCTCCAGCTTCCATTGTCAGCAGACTCATCTGATTCTTTTCCATCTTCCCATCTTCAATTCTTTTCTCATCAGCAGACTTCTTCTCTGGACAATCTCTTGAAAAATGCCCATGCTTGTGACAGTTGTAGCATTCAACAGTCCTCTTTGTGTATCCCACTGGTGATTTGTTGTTGAAGTTGATAGTCCTACCATATTGCTTCTGAAATCGTTTGACCCTTAAAGCAACCATGGCAATGTGCCATTTTATATCCATCTCCTCAACTTCAGCATCATTAATTTGTTCAAGGTCTTCACTAATAAAGCTTTCATCTTCCGTTTGATTGGCAAAGAAAGAATGTATGACCTCATCAGTGAAACTTGAAGCAGACCTTTCACTTGAAGGAGTTTCATAGTTACCAGACCTAACACCAGATCTAACCTTGTAAGTACTGCTTTTGTTTTGAGATACAAAAGCAACATTTGAGGAACTGGTTGAACCCTGAGTGTTGTTACTGATGTCCCTTTCAAACATCCTGAGATTATTGTAAAGGTCATCAGGTGTCATAGAGTCTACTTCCTCCTTAATCCTCATTGCCACAGATACATTGCCCCATTCTGATGGTAAAGATCTAAGGAATTTGTGATTTGCATCCTCATTCGAGACTGCTGCACCATGAACTTCCAATTGTGTTAACAGATGTTGAAATCTGTCATAGCCCTTCTCCAAACCTTCAGTCTTTGAAACACTAAATGTTTCAAATTGCTGTTTAAGAACAGCCTTTTGCATCTTCTTGGAGTTAGCATTACCTCCAAATCGTTTCTTGATAGCTTCCCACATCTCCTTAGCATCAAGAATGCCATGAAACCTTTGTAGATGCTCCTTAGGAATAGCCATAAGAAGCAAGGTTCTGGCCTTCTTTTCCTTCTCCACAGCCCTAATCTCCTCAGCAGAT
This sequence comes from Artemisia tridentata subsp. tridentata, assembly GCA_021014915.2. Classification (NCBI taxonomy): domain Eukaryota; kingdom Viridiplantae; phylum Streptophyta; class Magnoliopsida; order Asterales; family Asteraceae; genus Artemisia; species Artemisia tridentata. The sequence continues at coordinate 409,863,836 of CP139506.1, forward strand.
ACTGGTGGCATTATTCTGAGTTGCCCATCATTCCCTTGTGAAATTCTCTTCTTAGAATTTCCCTTCTGGATCACTTTCCATACATCACTATCAATGTATTCCAGATAATGTTCCATCTCCATGGCCCATATATCATATTCTTCTCTCTTCAGTAGTGGAAGTTTTATGTTTGAGATTGTGGTTGTGGAAGGGATGGGTTGTTGTTGTGTTTGAGAGTTACTGGTTTCGGTTTTTCCTTCATCTTCATGGTTTGATTGCTCATCCTCACTGTTATGGATTGAGAAAGTTTCAGGCTTATCGAGTTCAGACATTGTGAAGGGTGATTTGAGTGAGAATTAGGTTTTAGTGTTCTACGAATTCAGAGTCTCTCCCTCGCTCTGATACCACTTGTTGGTCCACAAATTGTATATGGATCACTAAGTAGTTTTGAATACCTAGCAGATGGTTAGGATAAATCCGAACCAATCTAAGTGAGAAACCCTAAGTGATTGTTAATGTTAATGCGGAATCTTAACAAGAACAATTTAGAACACAAGCAGGGATATCACTAACTTCGTATATTGATATTCACTATTATCAATTCGTACAACTCACACACTTGCTAACAACCTTTAGGGATCCTTTTATAACACAAGGAAACCCTAGATGACACAGAAGATATACACAAATCTTCTATAAAGATACATACACTCAATGTATCTTTTCCTAATATATCTCTAACAAACTTTCCTATCTTCACGACCAGACCAGACTTAATAAGTCAACCAGACTTAACATATAACTACCAGACTTAATCATTACATAACCAGACCTAAAACACAAACAGACCTAACTCAGTAAACGACCAGACCTAAGTAGTAAACTACCAGACCTAAGTAGTCTGTTCTTGATATGCATCATAATTCCCAACAGAGAGTATTCCCGTCCTAGCCACCATGGCTATCGAAACACCATTGAGCTCACTCAAGGAGCCAATATCACACCCTTGCGATCCGACACCATCCGGTTGGTGCAAAGCGGATGCTCATTCCATGGACTTCGTTCTGAAGATCCTAATCAACATCTCAAGGACTTTCTTAAAATCGTTGATTCTATAGACCTTGATGTTGCCACTCGAGAGACGACCCGATTGCGTCTCTTCCAATTCTCTTTGCGGGACCAAGCTAGTCAGTGGCTAGAACGTCAACCCGCAGGATCCATTACCTCTTGGGATGATCTCACTACTCGTTTCCTTGCTCAGTTTTTCCCACCGGGGAGAACTGCCAAGCTAAGGAATGATATCTTGATGTTCCAACAACGTCAAGGCGAAACTCTCTACGAGGCATGGACTCGATTCAAGGACTTACTCCAAAAGGTCCCTCACCATGGCATAGAACTTTGGCTCCAAGTCCAAATCTTCTATGACCATATCAATCTCTCCACGAGGCAAACCATTGACCAATCGGCCGGTGGTAAGCTACGTGATCTAAGTGCGGAACAATCATGGGCTCTCCTAGAGGATCTTGCTCTTTATGACAACGAAAGTTGGAGTGACCCCCGTGATTTGAATAAAACGGTCAAGGCAATATCTTTGCCTTCGAATAATTCAAGCACTTCCGACCGTAGGATCATAGAACTTGAAGACCAAGTCAAGTTTCTCATGAAATCCTACGAGGCTCCTAAACTTTCAAACCAAGTGAACAAAATCACTTCTTCATGTGAATTATGTAGTGGTCCCCACGACACTCGTGATTGCATGGAACTCCCCGAACAAGCTTTTGTTGACTACGCACCCTCGCGTACCGACGGAGCGGGAGACAAGTGGTACACTTTCAAACCCGAGCCAAACCATTACGGTGATACATACAACCCCTCATGGAAAAATCACCCGAACCTTAGGTGGAAACAAAACCAAAACACACAACAAACCAATTCTTCCAACCCACCTAATCGTTTCCAATCAAGCGGTTCCAACTCGAACCGTACTTTCAACAACAATCCTTCCGGCAATGGTAGTACCGATAACTTTGAAGGATTGATGTCTCAATTTATGGCATCTCAAGAAGCTCGTTTAGCCAAGTTTGAAGCCGATTTCAAACAAAAACAAAGCGAGATGACCGATAAGATTGACACCTTGTTGAAAGCCCTCAATGACCGAGAAATGGGAGCACTCCCTAGCAACACGGTCAAGAACCCGAAACTAAACGTCAACGCTATTTCATCGGTTTCGTCCCCTAGTTCTTGTCCACAATATTATTCGGTCAATTCCATGAGCACGTGTTTCAAAGAAACCCAAGTCGTTCCAAATGACCAAGAAGTTATGACATCCAAATTGGTCAACAACATAGTTGAAACACCTCCCACTCAAAACCTTGACGAAGAATTCAAGGAGCTCCACCTTGAAAGTCCGGTTGTTGATGTGTTGGATGAGAAGAAGCTCAAGTTAGGCGAAAAAGGGACCGCCTTTGTTCAAAACATGCTACCTAAGAAGTTAGATGATCCGGGCTTATTTGTTCTACCTTGCAAGATCGGTAATTCGGAGGCTTATGACACATTAGCCGATCTTGGATCAAGCCTTAACCTACTTCCGTTACCTCTCTACACCTCTCTAAAACTTGGAAAACTTGAAGAAACCAAGGTAATAATAGGTTTAGCGGATGGGAGTGTTGCTTACCCGGTTGGAGTAGTTAAGGACGTGTTAGTGCACATTGGAAAACTAACCATTTTAGCCGATTTCCACGTCCTTGATATGGTTAGCGACCCTACATGCCCCTTGTTGATAGGTAGAGGATTTTTGGCGACCGCTAGTGCTATGATTGATTGTAAGGAATCCAAGATAGCGGTAGGAGAAGGAGATACTTGGTCAGTCTATGATGTTAAGAAACATGCCTATGATACTAGTGAGGAACCAACACCACATTGGCTTGAATCAAATAGGAGACCATCTAGATATGGACCTTGGATTGATAGAGACTTCATAGGACCCCAACGTCCATTTTACCTAGAAGAGGACTTTGTTAACCGAACGCATTCGGTAGAGCAACTCTTGGCTAGGGACACCGAATTGGATCCATTTGAAGATTCTCTAGTTTTTAGAAAGATGATTGATTTCCTAGGAGTTTTGCCAATTAACCTAGGAATGAATAAGTGGATTTGTGAGGAAGATGATCATAAGTGGAATTGGGATAAACCACCCAAAGATGGAGATGGGTCATGGCATATCAAGATGACATTGTATGACCCGGATGGAGAGAAGTTTGAGAAGATATATCGTACTAAGCGGACCAATAGGAAACTTCAATCCAAGCTTAACCCTAAAGACGTCCTCGATGACGAGCTCACTTATATAGGGTAGCGTGACTTTGAGTCTAGCTACAAGACTCGTTAATAAAGAAAAGCGCTTCTTGGGAGGCAACCCAAGCTTTATTTGTTTTATTTGCTTTGTGTGTTTGTTTAATTGATTGTTTGTTTTTATTTGCTTCCGTATGTGTGTTTAATTTTTATTAGTATTGATTCATGTTCAAAAGTAAATTGTGAAAATGCTTTATGTTGTTTTTAACTTCGTCTTAACTACATATAAAGGTATTTTGCAAAAGATAAGTGTAAGGGAAATCTAAATCGGTTTATTAGAACACAAATGAACATGAATCGTAATAATAATAAATTAACATACATATTCGTATTTGTTTGAGTCAAATGCTTGTATCGAGTCATAATGATGTTTTGCAGGATTTCCAGGAAGTAAGGTAAAGGTTTTTCCAGAAATTTTCCGGAAACTTAAAATGAAAATTTTTGTCAGGTCATTTCTGACGGCGTCAGGGGTTATAACCTGACGGCGTCAGATTTAATTTCCAGAAATTTTTGAAAGTTTTGTTTTCATAAAAAGTTTTTATTAAATCTCCAACTTATAATCTCCAGGAATCTGCAAAATTATCATTCCACAAGCATTATATCCTTATATATAGATTTTTCCCGCCGATGTTATGCAGGTTTTCGTGTTTGTTTTCTCAGGTTTAACAGGTTATTTTGGACAAGGAGATGTTTTTGGAATCAAGCTTATGGCGATGCATTAGTCTTGGAGCTTCTACATTACCTTGGAAGAAGATTTAACCATGTTACTTCATTATCCACCGAGCGAATCAGGGGAGTATTTGATTTCATTCTTTTACTTTATGCTTTTACATTTGTTATTTGAACATTGGGGACAATGTTCATCTTAAGTGTAAGGGGAGGGTAAAAGTATGATTTTATAGAATACAATTACGCTTGATTTTTGTTTGTTTAATAGTAGATGTGTAATAAAACTGAGAGAAATACTTGTTAAGGTAATTTTAGTGCCAAATTTAAAATTTTTTACAACATATAGGAGTGAAACTTTGATCTTAATGAGCGTCTCACGGATAGGAGTTATATAACTAGCACAAAAACCGTACCACTAAAAAATTTTCCACCCCAAATATGTGAGGTTCGCCCCTAGAATTGGTAGGAAAAGCATTTATGTTATGATGTGTGTACCGGTAGCACTTAGATTCTAGAACTTGCGTTAGGACCATTCCAAGGCCACAAGTGAGACTACATTCGTGTAGTTAGATTTACTACATGATAAGAGGCATTAGGATTAACCCATTGTTTTACACCTGTGTTTTTGTTATAATTACATTGGCTACATTGGTCAAGTAATTCTCCCACACCCTTTGCGTTGTACTCATTTTTAGTACACGATACCCCTAGTACACCCCTCAGAGCCTATCTTTTTGTTTCGACCTTTAAGCATTTTACTTAAAGGAAGAATTTGTTACACCCCACTAAAATGTACACCCAAATCGCCTTAGCCTACCTTGTATGCACTCATTTTTAGTGCATTATTGTTACAACATTTGTTTAAACCCAAGTTAATTATCTAATTGATTACATGGTTGCTAAGTCGAGTCATATCCTTGTACATATTGTTTTGGGACGATTGGGACTCATGGGTAAAGTACTAGTGTAATGGAGTAATGGGGAAGAACATCATTTATTACCCCCATATGTGCTAAATATTTTAAAAGTACTCCAAGTTTTTCAATTATCTTAATTCGAGTCATTAGATTAGTATTTGTAAAGTTATGTAAAAGTTCAAGTGTAAGGGGGGTGCAACGCCCCTATGATGCATTATTTTGGATGGTAGGGCAAAAGTATATGTCAAAAAAAAAAAAAAAAAAAAAAATCAAGAAAAAATACAAAAAAATGAGAAAAAGAAAAGTAGAAAAAAACATACGGACTACCATCCCGTTTCATTTTATGTTTGTTTTATATTTTTGTTATTTTGTTATTTCGTTTTTAGCTTAAGATCGAGTCTAGTCTTGGCTTAGCAACATTGTATAGTACATGTAATTGATCAAGATTTTTAACTCGCCACCAGTAAAATATCCCGTATCCAACAAAACCGTGTTTTCCTTTTCCCTACACCTAACGTTATAACCCATTTAAAAGCCCTCTTTGATAGTTTATCTTAGGTGCTTACGCCTAGTGGAGGAGGTTTTCGATCCTTTCCCAAGCCTATGGTAATCTATTTGCTATGACAGGTAGTGAGAGATATTATCCGTTTTCATTTATGAGATTTATTTTGATGACACTTGAGAGATGTGAGTATCTAAACACTACTTGTGAGGTGCTAGTTTGTAATCTCCGTGCTTATTATGATTAAAGTGGAACGATTATTTGTTGTAATTACTTTTATGTTAGCATTAAATGACCCCTAACTTGTATTTTAATTAGAATAAAAGCACATTTGCTTGAGGACAAGCAAATCTCAAGTGTAAGGGTATTTGATGAAGCGAAAAGTGTACCGCTTTTAAGGGGTCATTTAAGCCCTAAATCGTATTTATTTGATCAAATATTGCCCTAAATCGTTCCTTTTGTCATTTTAGGTACTTTTGAGGAGAAATCTGGAAAAGGAGGCATTTTGGACGTTTTTGGAGCATTAAAGTGAAGAAAACGGCAAAGTCTCAAAAATCGGCTAAAAGTTACTCTTGACGGCGTCAAGATTTACTCTAGACGGCGTCATGCCTTGGCAAGAAAAGTTGGACGTGAAATTTACTCATGACGGGCCAGTGAAAATAGCATGTGAATTCTGACGGCGTCACGCTTTAACTTGATCGAGGGCGTCACGGCTTAAATCATAAGGGGACGGCGTCACGTTCATGGTTCGACGGCGTCAAGCCTTGATAAGCCAGAATGGATTTTTGAAGAGCTAAAGAGGGACGGCGTCAAGAAGGTCATCCGGGAACCCTAAAAGCGGCGAGGTGACGGCGTCACACTCCATAAGGTGACGCCGTCAGATCCAAAAATCTATATATAGTTTTCTAATTTTTTGTCATTAGAGAGAGCTTAGTGTGTGGAATTTTGGGAGAAAACCCTAAGACGATTTTAGCATCTTTTTCAGGGCTTTTTGCCTTGAGATCTTCCATGTTTCATTGAAAGATAAGTTATCAATTAATCATTCAATATGTCTATGTGTTGTTTGATTCTATCTTATTCTTGTCTTTTGTTTAACATGTTAGGCTAAATTTATCTTGTGTTTGCTTAGATCTAATGAAACCTAGCTATTGATTATTGGTTGTTAGTGTGTTATTAGTTGTATTGGATGATTGTTTATCTATGTTAGGCTTAAGAAAACTGGCTAACTTCCTATTCGGTAACTTGCTTGAACGTCTTAAGAAACATGAACCAAACGCGTACTAAAGGTTTTTATGGTTGTATTTAATGCACAAGCGAATTCTAGTGATCCCATGTTAGGAGCTTCTTAGCCGGCTCGACATAGGAGTGAAGTAGGAGCTTGTAGAGTTGGGGAAGTAAGTACGCCACCCCACGAATGGTATTAAGGAATACACCCGTCATCCACGCGACTAATACACACTAATTAACCGGTAAAAGATAGTTAGGGAGTAAGGAAATCTAAGTAAACACATTTCTCTACACATAAGTTTCTCACCACATTTTATTTTCAGTTATTTATTTTATTTGCATTCGTAGTAATTTGGGTTAGTTGACTAGCAACTAATTCCGCCCACTCCTTCAAACCCGAGATTTTACTTGCTTTCCTAAAATTATAAAAACATAAAAAGAATCTTCCTCAACCCTTAGACCTAATTAGAGTAGCCTTTCACACCTAACGAACACTATTCCCTGTGGAGAACGATCAATACCCCGTACTTACCACTACACTATACTACATCGGTCAGGTACACTGCCTGGTGGGGTTGTAAGCCTCTTGAGATCCCTCGAGAGGTAAAACCTGTTGTAAGGTTACAAAACCACGCAATCAGTAGACTTTCTCTAATCTCCCCCAGGCCGTTCTGAACCGGATACCCCCGAGAGGGCTTACACGGACACACCGAAGTGCACCCATGATTCAGTGAGTCGCTAGAGATCACCCTACGACTGTAGACCGTTTGAAGCAAGTAACCATCATGATAAGATTTGGTAAGATCCTTGGATCTCATTAAGACTCTTGTACACCTTGTGTCCTTTTTGGTGAACACAAGGGTATTCATATGGAAGTGTTCCTAACGAGATATTTTGATGAATCCCATGGCTCTAGACTCTATAATGTGCGTTTTGGTTTTAGTAGTCAGAGGCATGGAGCAGAGTGCCACCTTTTCAATATCAACACATCTCGGAGTGAGAGGCCGATAGATTATATAGTGTTCTCCGTGAGAAATGAAACAAATATCTTTTAAGAGATATCTGAGTGGCTAGGAGGGGTTTGTGCAGCGCGTCACTGGGTCCATGACGTCTTGTCTTCAATATCAGTATCACCTTAGTGAGTACCGATAGCAGATGTATTGACCCAGTTTCTGCCCTAAGTTTTCATGGAGGGCTATTTCTTTTCACCCTTTCATCAAACTTTTCTTTTTAATTCTTCAACCCCTTCTTTCCCTTTCTCATTTTACTCCTTTTTTTTTTTCAATCTTACCTAAGGACTTCTAATTCTAATCTATTGGAATTGTCCTTGGGTAGATCCCTCCGGCTCTGGCGGATCATAGGACGGTTTTCCCTAACCTTAGTCACCTTATAACACCATGACTATCCTAGATTTGCCATAAAACCTTTTGAAAATCTCTCAAAGTGTTTATGAGAAAACACATTTGGGTATCACTCTGAGAGTTTTACAATTTTGGAAATACTCCCCCTTCACATGTGCTCATGCATTTTTAACTAAAATTGCACATGTTGGGTAGAGTTCGCACATTTGAAATGATCGATTTTCAATGAACATGACCTTCGCGAGACACGCTTACATCACTAGTTAGACTAGCTTAAAATTATTACCCGTCCCGGTCATATTCAATGATCATCTCTCGAATTGGTACATTCTACTCAGACAAGTCCTTTGCGAGACACGCTTACATCACTGGAAAACCAGTTTGAAATTATTACCCGTCCCGGACAAGTCTTTTCGATAACGGACATTAAGTTTCGTCAATTCGAGGGTTAGAACTGAGTCTGTCTGTTGAGCATACTTTGAGATTCCACGAACTTTGATCACATTTTAATGACGTCCTCTCCCCTTATACTTTTCCCCCCCCTCAAAAATAGCATGTAGAGATATTTTTGATTTTAACTTGATTAAAATGAAAGCGTTTTGGAGAGAGACGGAGTTTAGCATGAAGTTGGAACATTTTTCATTTTAAATTTTATACTCCCCCTTTAAATAAAGCATATTCTTTAAACATTTGAGTTTAAAAATCATTTAAGGGTATAGAGGGAGTTCTCTTGAGCACAGAATTTGAGAAAGATTTTGAAAAATCTTGATCATGTGCGCATGGTTTGTTTTTGTTTTGCCATTAACAATGCGAGTCCTGATCAGAAATAATCAGAAGTCATCATTGTAGCGCGGGTCGCGTACTGAAATGCACGAAAGCCGTAAAGAAGAAAGTTTTGAGAACGACATGTTTTAGAATTTGTTTAAATGAACTCTCGCTCAAGCATCTGTACATGCCCGTATCATTGTTAAATGACATTTCTAGGTACGTACAGAATATTGATTTATACAAGAGACATGTCGTGAGAAGAATATTGTTGAATTTTTGTATTTTATATTTTTATGTCTTTTTGAAATTTTATATTTTTATATTTTGCTTTTGTTGGTTTTTCAAATTTTGTATTTTGTATTTTCAAAAATATTTACATGCGAAGCTTCATTGAGTTGATTCAAGAAGATTCGAGAAGACTTTCTAACTCTTCGGGAGTTAGGCTTCGCATTCCAATTCGACGAACTAGGTATTCAAACCGCTCTTTTGGGAGGGCTTTAGTAAATAGATCGGCAAGTTGGTATTCAGTCTTCACGAAAAACAATTCAACAGTACCCTCTTCGACGTGTTCCTTGATAAAGTGGTAGCGGACTCTAATGTGCTTGGTCTTGGAGTGCTGAACTGGATTGCACGAGATGGCTATGGCACTTTTCGAGTCACAATACATAGGTATGTGATCGAAAGAGTAGCCATAATCTGTGAGTTGTGTCCTCATCCATAGAACTTGGGCACAACACACAGATAGAGACACATACTCGGCTTCTGCGGTTGAAAGCGCTGTGCAATCTTGTTTCCTTGATGACCAGCCTACTAGCTTCTCTCCCAGAAATTGTGCTCCTCCGGATGTACTCTTTGCAGTGACTTGACAACCAGTATGATCGGCATCTGCAAAGTTGTTAGATTGAACTCCGAATCCTTCGGATACCAAAGTCCCATGTTAATGGTTCTTCGAAGGTACCGGAAGATCCGTTTAACCTCTTTGAGGTGAAGTTCGGTAGGCCTTGCCTGAAACCGTGCTAATAAACAAACAGCAAATTGTATATCAGGTCGGCTAGCAGTTAAGTACATGAGAGACCCAATCATGCTCCGATATTTCTTCAGATCAATGGGTTTCCCATATAGGTCAGCACCAATTTTGGGTGAAGTGACCATTGGAGTACCAACAGAGTCACAATTTTCCATTCCATGTTTCTTTAAAATCTCAATTGTATATTTCGCTTGATTAATGAAAATACCATGATGGGATTGATGGATTTGAAGTCCAAGGAAGAATTTTAATTCGCCCATCATAGACATTTCAAATTTACTTTTCATGAGATTTGCAAAAAGTTTTGAATGTTTCGGATTAGTGGACTGATGAACTCAAATAAGTACATTTTATTACTATCATTTATCCTATTAATTTGACTTGTTTTACTATATTATGTATGAGGATTGATACTTAATCGTTTACTTTTGTAATTCTCAGGTAAAAACAAGCATTTGGTGAAACTTGGCGATTTTGGACTAATAATGGAGCAAAACGTGCATAAAGTTGAAGGTCTACTGACATGGACAAGATCAAGTCAATTCTGCTCCAGATGCGCCGCATCTCACTCTCGACATGCGCCGCATCTCTATCAAGATATCACCAGATACGATCCAAGATACAAGAGGACATGCGCCGCATCTAATCAAGGGTTACGCCGCATCTTCTGGCGGTGTACGAATATTCCTGAATATTATAATCTTGGACCCCACGCGAAGTTAAGTACATGCGCCGCATCTACTTAGTAGATGCGCCGCATCTTCCCTCAGACAGAAACTATAAATACCCCAAAGCCAGACGAATTTCGAGTGCATTATCAAAGTTCCGGAAAAACCTAAAACCAAAGTCCGAACAGGAGAAACAAAGGACGAATTCAGTCAAGGAGGCAGCACAAGACACACCCAAATCAAAGATACAAGAGCTGTAAGAAGGTGCTGCATGTGTTTAATTCATTAAGTAGTTTTGTTTTATTGTGTTAGCAAACTTTAATTCATCAGGATTGGTGGCTTGTGTAATGTGACAACGAAAGATTGCACTCCCTTTAATACTTGCTTTCCCATCAATTAAAGTTTATATGTTGATGTCTTTGGTTACTACTTATTAGTGCATTGATAACCTCTGTGTTTATTAGTGGCTTGCGGGCATTTGACTGCGGGACATAATGTGGCTCCCACGGTTATTACTAAATTGATCACTTAGGAATAACTTTTAGACATAAGTAATCATTAAGGGTTTACTCGCCGATAAGATTAGGACCAACGAGAAAGGGTTAACTACATACACTTCATATAAAGCTATCAATAAAACAAGTGACAATCTACTTAATCATAAGGACAGCCCTCTTATTGTCTCGAGTATTTATCTGTGTACGTGTGTGCTACTTGCTGATTCGTGCCTATTGGTTTATTTTATTATTTAATTGCAACAAACCGTGCCAGTCTCTCAGGCTGAAACCCCCTTGCGTTAGGATATTAAAATACTGATTAGAATAACGAGATAATACGTTCCACTCTTAGTGATCGACACTCTGCTTACCATTATCTTCATACTGACCGGGTACACTGCTCGTTAAGTGTGTGTGTTATTGATAAGTCGGCTAAATATAAATTTAAAACTTGAGTAGGCATTAAAACTGCTAAACCGCAACGACACATCACGCGCATCAAGTTTTTGGCGCCGTTGCCGGGGAGTGAATTGTTATTATCTGTTAATTTGATTAGTATTTTAATTAGGTTTTTTCTTTTTATTAGATTAATTGCATCATTGTACTATTTTGCATATTTGTTGTATTGTGTGTTAATTGTTTTCTTTTATTTTTGTGTGTTTATTTTCGTTGGTGTGTTTAATTTTTGTTTTTATTTTTCGTATTTTTCTGTTCTGCTATCGTTGTGCTGTGCTAAATCAAACGATACGGCGCATCTGATCTCTCAGATACGGCGTATTGCGTTTAATTTTTTTTTAAATACAACGCGTTTAATTAATTCGATACGACGCATCTTTTCCCCAAGAAACGGCGTATCTGTTTTTAATAAGAAAATTTTTCTAAGCGATAAAGTAATACGACGCATCTGCTTTAGCAGATACGGCGTATCTGTTTTCGATAAAAAAAAAATTCTAAACGTTAACGCCATACGACGCATCTGCTTTCGCAGATACGGCGTATCTATTATTTTAATTAAAAACAGTCTGCGAATTATTAAACAGATACGGCGTATTGATCTCTGTCGATACGGCGCATTTTACTGAATCAAAAATCTTTTATTTTTAAACGTAACGAAAATACGGCGCATTAACTTTCGTTAATACGACGCATTTAATTTTAATTAGATAAGCTGATTTTTGATTAATTAATTCGATACGGCGCATTCTTAAATTCTAAAGCGGCGTATCTATTTTCTGAATAAAGTCTGATTTAATTTTAACGTATTAAGATACGGCGTATCCAACTTTTTGGATACGGCGCATCGTCTGCAGATATCAGCTATTTTTATTCTTATATCCGTTTCTATATTCATTAATTTCTCTTCTAGCGAACAAATCCTACTGATGATTTTACCTTGGATGACAGATTTTGCTATGGAAGACATGTCAGTTAACGGATATCTTGCTAAGGAATGCTTGTTTTCAGATTCATTCAATGTACTCATGATCGATGCAGATTTATTCTCTTGGGAGACTCCTCTTGAAGCTGCTTTTAAGGAATTCATGCGTTTATGCAACATTGACAAAGAGGTATTCTCTTATGATGTATTTGTGAGGTACACTGGAGAAGAATTGTCGCTCTTATGGCCTATCATTGAAACCGAAGGATTGAACTGGACTACTATCGAAGAAGATGATGGGAAATTCTATCTTGCATACATGGATTCAAGCAACGAAAGCTGTGGTGGAGGCAATACCTAAAACTCTTACATGCCATATTCCGAGGAGTACTGGGGATTAAATGAGAAATATCAGGATAATGACATGAATTATGCTTTGGCGGAGTTACTATTTCATGGCAGATTGGTACGATTGATTGATCTCTCCCTCAATGATTGGCTTGAACTTAAATATGGTAGTCCGGAATTCGCCCCTGTAAATGAAGTCAAGGAGATTATGACTTCATGGTTGACACGGAGTTTTAAGAAGCAGTTTAACGAATTCATGGAGATAAAAAAGAATATGATTGGAAAGGTTTGCTTTGACGTTAACCATGATCCTCACGATGTTGATTTTTCAGAATGGTTGGCTAGTAAGTTTAATAACCATAAGTGCATGGATCGTGCTACTAAGGATGCATTATGGGTATATTGGATGAGAGGAGAAGATGAAGAAGTAGAAAGCGATTATGGGTCGTCACTTCATGATTCAACAATCAATGAAGGCATTGAAGAGTTATTCAGAATAGACATTGATGTGTTCGATTATGAGACACCCTTGTGCAAGCAGTTCAAGGAATTTAACTACCTTCTTCAAGTCGACGATGATGTGCTTACCGGAGATCTACCAGGATTTAAGACTTATGATGATTTCAAAAACACCTGGTACTATGAATGGAATGACCAAGTACCATGGGTTTGGGATAAACCATGGGAATTTGAGCACATTAATCATACCTGTACACCCTTCGTTTTCAAGGACGGAAGTAGTGTTTGGCCGACCTGTGATTATAAAAGTGACGGAACCTGTAATGGGGGAAGTATAATTGGGATGAGACGGGTTGGAAACGATGTAACCTTTGAAGATTATGAGTGGTACGATAATGTTGAAGACTGCCCACAAAAGGCGGAGGCTTTACAAGAAAAGGGCAGAATTGAACGCTTGAAAGGACTTAAGGGGACATCGGATACTACTTTCTGGGAATGGGTGCATAAACAGTTTGATGATTTCACAAAGCTTAGTCGACGGTTACAATATGATTTGGAAAGAGAATGGGAGGCGATTCAAGACGATAAGTCATTAATTGAAGAACTTGATGATTATTTTATTAAGGATCCTTATTATAAGTTTGTTGATAAAGACGAGGAAGAGTTCACCAAAAGAAAGTGTCAACTACTTGGGATTCCTTACAATGAGCCACCCATGATTATTTCTGAAAAATTTAAAATCATCAAATATTCTTTGAGTCCTAATGAAGAATATACTGCGGTGAAGACAAAGAGTTATACTAGAGTAAGTCGAACGGAAGAAAACGTCGCAGAGATATACGGGAAAATCTTTCGGATGAAGGACGAAGGATGGACCGTGACAAGGACTTATTGCTGAGCTGAACGTGAGTCTAACTTGAAGACTCTGGAATAAAGACAAGTGCTTACCGGGAGACAACCCGGAGAATTATCTATTATTCTGTTTTCTGTGTCGAGTCAGTCCAGGCCGCATGAAGATACGGCGCATCTCAATTCTGAGATGCGACGCATCTCCTGCAATGGTCATATCTTATTTTATTTTTCTGCATTTTTATTTTCGACTTTAAAACTATTTATCAGTTTATTTTTAATGCGGCGCATCCCTGGTTAAGGATGCGGCGCATCTTTATTCTGATCCGTATTAATTCCAGGCTCGATACGGCGTATCTTCTTCAATAAGATACGGCGCATCGACTGACCTGATGATTTTCAGTTTTAATTTTTAAGTTTTATTTTTCCTAACTACTAATGTATTATGCAAGTTTGAACCTTTCTTATCTTAGGTGTGTTTTAAAGTGTTGGTGGTATTATAGTTTCCTGGATTTCCTGTGGATACATCAAGTATGAAGCTTTAACGTTCTAATCCACAAGAAGTTGATTTTTGCTCTAATACAAATGGAGGATCATACCGAGCAAATCTCAGGGGAGTTTTTCTGTTCTAATTCTTTTATTTTCCAGTTTTTAACCTTTTATACAAACAACGAGGACGTTGTTTAACTTAAGTGGGGGGATTGGAGAATTAGAACACTTAACAATTACTTGTCCTAAACTTTTTCAAAATTATGCTTAAAATGTGCTTAATATATCAAACTTAAAAAAAATTTAGCATGTTTTTGTTTAAGATCTAAGTTACATAGCTGCACACATGACGTTATTTTCAAAAATTGTGATTTTCCAAAATTCACAAATCTATGAGTGTGCCGGTGACTTGTAAACTTTAGAACTTGGCTTTTATACTATTCGAGACCACCATAATAAGTATTATTTATATAATTGGAGTGACTTGTCTAACTTGGTAAATTTCTAGGATTACACCCAAATAGCCTTATATGTTATGTGTTATTAACTAACTACACTGGTTAGTTAACCCCCGTATAAACCTTTTGTTACTCTCATTTTTAGAGTAAGATACCCCTAGAAAAACCCTCAGAGCCATTCCTTTCGTTTCTTACACCTATGTTTAAAATGTTTCGTTACACCCTTACACCTTAGCCTACCCTGTAGATTAGAATCCGTGGTTGGTTAATTGCTATAGGCAGAGTGTGTTTCCTTACATTACCTGTGTTCGTGTACGTAATTCATTATCTTTGGTTAGGTCGGGAAATTGCACAATGCAATTGGAGTGAAAGTAAATATTGTATATTTTGGAGTTTATTTTTCGTGTGTTTACTACTTTCACTATTACCATTATTTCTGAAGTTATGAAAAGTATGGAAAAATTATCCGGAAAGAAAGTTGTAGTGATGTGGTGAAATTTTACACATCTATATTTATGTTTAAAGTTTAAAAAAAAAAAAAAAAAAAAAAAAAAAAAAAAAAAATCAAAAAAATGAGAAAAGAAAAAGAAAGAAAGAAAAGTTGGATGTTTATTTTAACCAACTTATGTAAAGTTATGTAAGTGGTCGATATCACCACTATTTGTTGTACTATATCTATGGATTGAATGAGAATTGGCAGTTATGGGAACGCCAATTAAGGTTTATTCTTTGATTAAGATCTTGTTGAGTATAATTCGTGTCTACCTAAAGCGTGTGTTTCAAGTGTTAAAGCGTGAGTTATTCAATGATATGAGTCTTATTCATGGGATGGTTGGGATAGTGATTAACCACACTTAGGATTTTAATTTATTTGTTTTGTTTATTTTTATTTTTGCACCAATTTATATCCCAAATGTTATCCATGCCCTTTATTATTCTTTATCCAACCGAACCTTTGATTTATTGAGATTAGGGATTTGAGCAATCTTAAGTATCGTAGTCGTGGATTCGGCTATGTATTTATGATTTTGTCGCCCTTTTTGATATATTATTATTGGTGAAGTTTGGACCTATCTTTAGCCTATTCGAGTTAAGGATTTGAGCAATTGCAAGTATCGTGTTCGTGGATTCGATCATGTATTTGTGATTTTGTCGCCTTTTCTGGAATTTGAGATCGATAGTGAAAGAGAATAATTAACCCTTAAGCCTAAAAACCCTTTTTACCGCTTTAGACTTGTTACTCCTTAGCTTTAGTGGTGGAGATGTGTATACTTGCCAAGCTTATGATAGAATATTTGTCGCGACTGGACAGTTAAACGATTAGATTTGCTTTTATCGACTTATTTTATTTTACATCTGAATCGTTAAGTGTTTAGTTGTGTGATTATGAAATGAACGAATACATGCTTAAATATAAAAATAAATCCTAACATCTTTTAGGATACATTTTCATAAAAGAAATTCTAAGGTTTACTTGGGGACAAGTAAAGTTCAAGTGGGGGGATATTTGATGAACTCAAATAAGTACATTTTATTACTATCATTTATCCTATTAATTTGACTTGTTTTACTATATTATGTATGAGGATTGATACTTAATCGTTTACTTTTGTAATTCTCAGGTAAAAACAAGCATTTGGTGAAACTTGGCGATTTTGGACTAATAATGGAGCAAAACGTGCATAAAGTTGAAGGTCTACTGACATGGACAAGATCAAGTCAATTCTGCTCCAGATGCGCCGCATCTCACTCTCGACATGCGCCGCATCTCTATCAAGATATCACCAGATACGATCCAAGATACAAGAGGACATGCGCCGCATCTAATCAAGGGTTACGCCGCATCTTCTGGCGGTGTACGAATATTCCTGAATATTATAATCTTGGACCCCACGCGAAGTTAAGTACATGCGCCGCATCTACTTAGTAGATGCGCCGCATCTTCCCTCAGACAGAAACTATAAATACCCCAAAGCCAGACGAATTTCGAGTGCATTATCAAAGTTCCGGAAAAACCTAAAACCAAAGTCCGAACAGGAGAAACAAAGGACGAATTCAGTCAAGGAGGCAGCACAAGACACACCCAAATCAAAGATACAAGAGCTGTAAGAAGGTGCTGCATGTGTTTAATTCATTAAGTAGTTTTGTTTTATTGTGTTAGCAAACTTTAATTCATCAGGATTGGTGGCTTGTGTAATGTGACAACGAAAGATTGCACTCCCTTTAATACTTGCTTTCCCATCAATTAAAGTTTATATGTTGATGTCTTTGGTTACTACTTATTAGTGCATTGATAACCTCTGTGTTTATTAGTGGCTTGCGGGCATTTGACTGCGGGACATAATGTGGCTCCCACGGTTATTACTAAATTGATCACTTAGGAATAACTTTTAGACATAAGTAATCATTAAGGGTTTACTCGCCGATAAGATTAGGACCAACGAGAAAGGGTTAACTACATACACTTCATATAAAGCTATCAATAAAACAAGTGACAATCTACTTAATCATAAGGACAGCCCTCTTATTGTCTCGAGTATTTATCTGTGTACGTGTGTGCTACTTGCTGATTCGTGCCTATTGGTTTATTTTATTATTTAATTGCAACAAACCGTGCCAGTCTCTCAGGCTGAAACCCCCTTGCGTTAGGATATTAAAATACTGATTAGAATAACGAGATAATACGTTCCACTCTTAGTGATCGACACTCTGCTTACCATTATCTTCATACTGACCGGGTACACTGCTCGTTAAGTGTGTGTGTTATTGATAAGTCGGCTAAATATAAATTTAAAACTTGAGTAGGCATTAAAACTGCTAAACCGCAACGACACATCACGCGCATCATGGACCCAAAGATTATGTCGTCCACATAAATCTGAACAATTAAAATGTCATGATTAAACTTTTTGGTAAACAAGGTCGGGTCAATTGTTCCTTTGGTGAAATGATTTAACAGCAAGAAAGATGAGAGTTCATCGTACCATGCCCTTGGGGCTTGTTTTAGACCATAGATAGCCTTTTTGAGCTTGTTGACGTAGTCGGGATGATCTTTGTCAACGAATCCATCTGGCTGACTCACGTACACCTCTTCCTTCAGAGTTCCATTCAAGAAAGCCGTCTTGATATCCATCTGAAAGACCGTGATGTTCTTGTGAGCCGCGTATGCTAAGAAAATCCTGACTGCTTCAAGTCTAGCTACTGGTGCGAATGACTCATCAAAATCGATTCCCTCTTCCTGTCTAAATCCCTTGGCTACGAGACGAGCTTTGTTGCGAATTACAGTCATTTCTTCATCCTTTTTGTTCTTCCATATCCACATAAGATCAATGACAAGTTTGTCGAGAGGTCTTGGCACTAAATCCCAAGTGTCATGAAGTCGATATTGGAGAAGTTCTTCCTGCATTGCTTCAATCCATGCATCATTTGAAATTGCTTCCCTAATGTTCTTTGGCTCTTTTAAACTGACTGAGCAGGCGAAGATGCACATATCACAATCGGTTGCAAGTTGTCTTCTCGTCTGTACTGGCCTTGAAGGTTCACCAATGACATGTTCTATTGGATGGTCTTTAGTCCACTTTAATGTTGAAGGGTACCTTGAATCTAACGAATGCGTGTTTGATGGTTCATGTAACCGAGAAGAAGATTCAGTAGATTCCGTAGCAAATGGGTTTTCAAATGGTTCTTCTTCTTCTAACACAGCATCGTTTTGGTATGGTTCTTCTTGATTTGGTGTTGTTTGGGTTTGCTCATCAACTCTTGGTAAAACAATCTCAATTACTGGAGTGGCAGGAGTAGATGTAGATGATGTTGACGTGGAGGGAGTTGGTGCTTCAGCTTCAATTGTAGTAGATGCATCTTGGAGTGGTGGTGGTGGTTGTTGTTGAGCGGGTGCAGCGGAACGTTGTTGTGATGTATCTATCGAAGCTCCACCATAGTATTCATCATACATAAACTCGAAGAAATTATCCAGTTCTTGATTTGTAGGTTTATCAATGTTAGTTGACTAAGCTCCTTGGGGTGTGAGTTCTGAACTGATGTGTCCAGAAGTTTGACTTTGTGGTGCGGGTCCTAATCCGATACGATTAGAAGCCATTGGGTTAAGCGCGGGTTCTAGAGCGAGTATCTCAGAAGCCATTTGTGAAATCTCATCAAATTTCACATTCATCGTCTCCATTACTCTTTTCGTTCTTCTATTATACACCCTGAATGCCCTCGAGTTATCTGAATAACCAATGAAGATACCAATATCACCCTTAGCCTTCAGCTTCCCCAGATCCTCTCTGTCATTTGTAGGATAGCACAAAGCGCCAAATACATGAAGATAAGAGATATCGGGTTTTCTGTTGTTCACTAGTTCGTATGGGGTTTTATTGAATCTTGGATGGATAAGGGATCGGTTTTGAGTAAAACAGGCAGTGGAAACAGCATCAGCCCATAAAAACAACGGTGCACAGGAATAAATCAGCATAGTGCGAGCAGCTTCCACAAGCGTTCTATTTCTTCTTTCAACTACTCCATTCTGCTGTGGAGTTCTGACTGCTGATGTCTGGTGAGTAATTCCAGTTTCTTCAAATATGTTCGTAACTCCTGATTAGTAAATTCCGTGCCATTTTCAGTTCTTACAATCCTTACTGGAGCTTGAAGTAGAACTTGAATTCGCTTCAGAAAGGTGATGATGATTCCAGGTGCTTCGTCTTTTGATCTCAAAAACCTTACCCATGTATATCTTGAGTAATCATCGACAATCACAAGAATATACTTCTTCCCATTGATACTCTCAACTCTCATTGGGCCACATAAGTCCATGTGCAATAGATGTAACTTATCAACTGAATTGGGAACGGTTTTAGGTTTATAAGTTGCTCTTTTGCTTTTTCCATGCTCACATGATGGACATAAGTGTTCTTTGGTGTATTTGAATTTAGGGAGACCGGTGACGATGTTGTTTTCGGCAAGCTTTGTTATCGTGTCAAAGTTGAGATGGGAAAGGCGTCTGTGCCACAACCATGACTTAGTGTCGTCAGCTCTTGTCATAAGACAAATTGGTTATGACGAGGCCATTTGGTTTATGTCGATAGCATAGAGATTGGTTCCACGATTTCCGGTTAAGAGATCATCACCAACCAAGTTCCTAACGAAACATGTATTTCTTCTGAATGCAACCTCTAAATCCGCATCACAAAATTGTCCGACAGAAAACAGGTTGTGTCCCAATCCTTCGACATAGTAAACTCGAGTGATTAAAAAATTCTCAAACTGTAGATCACCATAACCCAGAATAGCTGCTACATGATCATTTCCAAACCGAACTGTTCCCATGAACTTCCATACAAAGTTGATCAGCAGCTTCAGATTCCTGGTCATGTGCTTGGAGCAACCCGAGTCGACGATCCAAAGACATATTTCGATAACCTGCCAATAACAGATGATTGTGCATTTGGAAACCGTTTATCATTTGGTTCCATGGGGTTAGGGATAACAGGAGAAATACAATCATAGATGGTTTTTACTGGTTCTTCCTTAGCCATTTTTATTCTACCATGTTCTAGACTGAATTCTCTACCCATTGGAATCCATATGCACATCTTAAGATAGTTCCTAGGCAGCAGACTACTAGTTGTTTTCCTAGACTTTGCAATAATTCTTTGAATGTATCTAGTCTTAGCTGTATTTTCTGAAGGAACATCTTTCTTAGCAGGCTTATCATTCACATGCACAACATTAGAAACAATATCATCACACACATTTTCAGACAAAGATTTCTTGTTCATTAAACAAACTGGTTCATTACATGCACTAGAAATATTGTCTTTAACATTACATTCAGATGACAAATGTTTCTTCTGGGAAAGCGATAAAATCCTAGGGTGTTCTTCTACTTCTTTCGTTTTATTCTTGGTTTCACTCTTAGAAGCAGGCGCGACTCTATTCCTTGTATTGCTCCTAGGCTTTGGTATGCTGCTCTTAGAGGTACTTTCTACTCCTATAGAAGGTAAGGCACACTCATTAGGATTTATCTTGTTGTCCTTTGAATCAGTGTTAGCTTTCCTAGTCTCTTTTGGATTTTCCTTAACACTTTTGTCTATCGCCCTATATGTTTTAGATGTTGAGGTAGATGCAATAGTGGTACTAATCCTATAAAGTCCAGGTGCTATCACATTTGGTGTTTCGACAACTACTTTCTCTTTTTCTTTTTCTTTGGGCAAGGGTGAAGGAGCACATTGTGAAATTGACATTTTTAGTTTTGCATTAATTTCTTCACCCTTCCCTTTTTGACATTCAAGCTGAGACTTCAAAAGATCAATTTGTTCTTGCATGTTTTTGTAGGACCGCTCATACGACAATTTGTCATACTTGCATTCTTCCTTTTTCTGATCAAGTTGTTTAAAATATGTGACATTTTGTTTTTCAATCTTAGCAAATGTTTTTTCATATTTTGAAACAATTTGGGAAGTCTCAGCTCGAAGTCTTTCATCGTCTTCGACAGAATACATTTGATAAATAATGGACATAATATCAGTTGAAAGAGCTTCTTCAGAGAGTGCGTCATTTTGTTTTTTCAAAACTTTGATTTTTTCAATGTTTTCATTGGCTTCAAGTACTAAGGATGTGTGGTCCTTGACAAATTCAGTTACTTCTTTGATAATTGCGTTTTCAACATGGATTGCTCTTGCATGTATGCCAGATACAATGGGAGTAATCTCTGTTTCGAACATCTTTTTCTGTTCAGTTTGAAAACTTGAAAACCAATCGTTGATTTTAGTATCAGTTTTGGTTGCCACAACATCTTGAAGCATTTCAACTCTCCTTTTAAGATCGGCCAAAAGTATTCTAGCTTCACTTGCGAAAGTGTCGGTAGAGTACATTTGTTCGATGGTAGAAAGGTGTTTTGACACAACTTTGAACTTTGAGGCAGCCACTGGTTTTTTGAAAAACAAATGTGACTCCTTTTTAACAAGATGAACACTAGCAAGTTTGTTTGCTTCATTATAATCAATTGGTTTGATTTCTCTATTCAATTGTCTCATTTTGTTTCGAATCTCTTTCGTAAGCTCAATCGTTTCATACGAATCATAACAAGTAGGTGGATCATGCACATCATTTATAAGATTACCATTATATAGCACATTCTGTTCTTTCTGGGCTTTCTTGAAATAACAAGGGTTTTCACAACCGAGAGCAATTTTCTTTCTTGTATATAAAATTGGGTTTTTGTCGTTAATTATCATATTAATCGTTTGAGTTGAATGACCCGTTTTTACAAGCAATTCTTCCAACTTTTTAATAGTTTCCTGTTTGTCAAGTACTTCATCAAGAAGTTCATCTTCTCATTTTGAAAACTTTGTATGCAACTCTTTCTTTTCTTTTTCAAGATCAGAACAAGTTGATATTTGTTTAGAAATTTGGTTGGTTAGATCAGAAATATCTGCTTTTAAGGATTTAATTTGCATGTTCAATTTAACATCAAGAGTGTCGTATTTGATTTGCAAATGTTTTTCCCTTGAAACAGAATCACTGTAACCATTTTCAAGTTCTGACAGTCGTTTGTGGTGAAATTCAAAAGCTTTTTCGTTCACCTTGTATCTCTCAAGCTCAGTGGTCAATTTTTCATTAGCGGCCTTAACATCGCTATTGATCTTTTTGACCTTTTCAATTTCAATACCACAATTTTGCAATAATGATTCAAATAAAGCACGTGTTTCCTCTTCAGTCTCAGTATGCTGTGACTCGAAGTCACCATTTGGATTCATATCTGGAGTAGCCAAAATAGTATTACTACAACTTGGGGAGTCCATATATGTATCATAAATGAGAGTAGGAGTCGCAGGATGCTGTTCTTGTTGAGGTGACATATCAAATATTTCATTATTGTGACATGTAGCATATGTAGGTACCTCAGATATCACATTGGCATCATAAGCAGGAGGTGTTTCAGAATCCGTGTCATATTTAACCTCTTGAAGATTTGCCATGAAGATGCAGTTGGCATCGATATCCTCCAAATCCTCTGAGTCATCCATCAGTGCCATGAAATCATGTTCCTCAACACTTAACTGAAACCCTGCCTTGTCCTTCTGAGCTAAGAGCAAAGCTTTCTGAAGGTACTCGGGATCTTTCTTTTTTGGCTTGGAGGGACAGTTTCTTGCTATATGACCAGTACCCTGACAGTTAAAACATTTCAACACATTTCCTTGATTCATATTCCCAATATTCCCAGCAACTGGAGCAGCAACATTCCCAACCTGATTTCCCATATTCTGACCTCTTCTATTTCCAACAACTTGACCCATCTGATTCTGATTACCCATAAACTGACCTGTATTTTGATTTCCCATATACTGCCCTGTATTTTGATTACCCATCTGAGGAGCATATCCTTGTTGATTCCCATAACCTCCAACCATTTGTCCTTGTTGACCCGGTTGAGCAAACTGCCTGTAGCAAGTGTTCGATGCAATCCTTTGATTGTTGTTGGTAGGTGTGGAATAGCGTCCTTGGACAACTCTTGATAGAAGGGTGAATGCTTGAGACAGTGCAGACATGTCATTATTAGGATTGTATGGTGATTCTGGGTATTGTTGTTGTGGAATGACTTGTTGTTCATGAGGATAGAATTGTTGTTGTGGGAAGATAGCAGTTTGTGGAGAGTATTCATGTGGCATGTAGTTCTGAGTGGGAGTTGGTGATGATGGTGTGTTCATTGTTGAAGATGATGGTGACTGAGCAATCAATGCTAAAGGATCATGTTTTTTGGCAAGCATTTCTTTCCTAACCTCATCTGCCTCTTTCTGGTTTTGTTTCAAGAAATCATAGAGCTGATCATAATTTACTTCATGAAGGTTCTTTGTCTGATTAACAATTGTAACATATCGTCCCCATTCCTCTGGAAGGTTGTTAAGAAACTTGATGTTTTAGACAATCTGTTTTGGTGTTAAGTTGTTCCTTATGAGCTCATTCATGATAGTGCAAAACCTTGTGTAGTAGATTTCAATTGGTTCAGCTGGAGTGGATGAAAATTTTTCCCATTCAGTTAGAAGCTTGTTTTCAATGTCTTGTTGACCAATTTCAGTTCCATGACATAGCCTCCTAACTCGTTCCCACATATCATAAGCAGTTTCACAGCTGTCAACAGCACAAAAGATCTCTTGTGGTAAACCAAGTTGAATTAGGTGCATGGCTAAGTCATCTGCTTCAATCTGTTTCCGATCCTCTTCTGTGTATTCTTCTTCTTTCTGATTACGACAAGATGGTGGAACAGGAGGATTTTGATTCGGATCACCAGCTTCTTGAATCTGGCGAGGTTTGAAAGGACCATTCTTGATGGAGTTGATCAGAAGTTTGCCTTGTCCATTAGGTTTTGTTTTCAAGTAACGAAGCATACGGCTTGTCCATGGAAGATAACTACCTTTTTCGAGCATAGGAGGACGGTTTTCAGCACCAGCTGCATGGATGTCTTGTTGAGTAGTCATTGTTGATGATGTTGTATTATAAGGTTGATTGATTCAGGATCGATGCAAAGAAATAGATGTTGTGATTGTAGATGTTGTTGTGAATTCTTGGTTTGAATTTATGTAAACGAGTCCAAAGTTGCCTCGATTGCGAAACTTGTTGGAATTGCGAAACGGTTACTGAATTGCGAAAGATCACCAATTGCGAGAAAGTTTGTCAATTGCGGGACTGGAAGCAAATGCGAGAGAATCACCAATTGCGAGAAAGTCACCAATTGCGAGAAAGTCACCAATTGCGATAAAGTAGTAGCAATTGCGAGAAACTACTCTGAATTGCGAAAGAGAAAGCAATTTCGAAAGAATTTTCAAAATTACAATTTCGATCACGTTCTCAAATCTTATACAAGAGATGAGAATAATTCCAAGTCGAGGTAATTTCACAAACTTATACAAGTAAGGAAACACCGAGTCCAATCCCGAAGATGCTGATGAATTGCGGGTGAACACCAATTTCGAGAAACCCTTTTTACTCGCAATTCGAATTCCGAAAGACAGGCAATCCCGAGAGATTTTGAAATGCGAGAAACCCTTTATACTCGCAATTCAAATTTCGAAAAACCCTTTTTCAATCGACAATCTTTACAAGAGATTCGATTTTTCCGTGAAGAAGCACCTTTTTATCAACTTCTTATACAATAAATGATAAAAACAATCCGTAGCAAGGAGATTCGAACCTTGGAACTTTGTGGCGTTAAGTGTACGATCAAAAAACCACAAACTTCTCGTTAAACACAAAAACTTACCAACTAAATCCTTAAAAACTCTCGTAAAACACAAAAAGGTAGCAACTTTATGTCTAAAACTCATGATTTATGCAAAAAGATAGAACCTTTTTATGAAAAACTCTCGTTAAGCTAATCAAACAAACACAACTAGAACCTAGATCAATGTTTGGCGAATGATACCACTTGTAAACCACTAAATCTAATCAAACCTTACGTACAAAACTAAGCTATACTATATCCGTGACACTCAACAATAAGTAAAGATGATAAGAAGAATGGTATGGATCGTGTGAAATGAAACTCTAGTCGAATGCTTTTATTACCATGAGAGAACAAGATACAAAACACACACATACACACACTCTCACCTTTACAAGACTTTGAGGCACACATAAATAGGTGGAGAGTGTGTGTATTTATAGTAGAGACATGGCCTTTGTTGCCCTAAAAGGCCTTGGGATGGGCTTGTGTTGGACTTGGGCTTTCCTTGTTTTTACTAGATCTTTTACTAACTTAGTCCAACTCAAGCCTTACATATGTTGTTAGTTCTACACGACACACACATAAATACATATACAAATGACCATCACTTTCTTTAAAATATATAAAAGCTAACAATCTCCCCCTAAGGGATGGTCATTTCAATAATGCACTGGTGAATGGTCTTTTGTCTTCAATGTCTTTATCATTGTGTGTCGTTGTAGAATTGTCTTCAATCAATGTTCCTTCATGCACAGTGATCTTCAAAGTAATCATCCTTTGGTGGATGTTCTTGCCTTGATCAAAATCTTCTCGTGATGATGCGTCGTGTCCTCCAACATACTCATACCTCTTCTCCTTATGCTAACAATCTCCTCATAATCTTTCATCATATGACATTTGAACTTGTCCTTGACATCTTGATTAGCCTCTTGACTTTGTTGTTACACTTGGTCTTTAACTTGATCTCCTTGTCTTGAACTTTTAATACTTGAGCTTTGATGAGGAATGTTCTTCATAAGTATGAGTATGATGAGGTGAAGATGATTGATGAATGGGATGATGGTTAATGGATGTTTAGGGTAGCTGCATAAAACTGTTAGTAATAATCATCCAGCGCTTATGGGTTAGGACTTCGAGATCGTCAACAGCATAGTGTGTAGACTTTCTCTAATCTCCCCCAGGCCGTTCTGAACCGGATACCCCGAGACGGCTTACACGGACACACCGAAGTGCACCCACGATTCAGTGAGTCGCTAGAGATCACCCTACGACTGTAGACCGTTTGTTGCAAGATATGGTGTGCTATTGCTGACTATTCCCAATGATCAGTTGTTGAAATTTAGCAAGTTCAAGTGTGCTAAAACTCTCTTTGAGGCCATTGTTGCAAGATATGGTGGGAATGATGCCACCAAGAAAACTCATAAGACCTTTCTTAAGCAACAATTTGAGAACTTTTCTGCTACAAGCAATGAGTCACTAGATCATATGTTCAATAGACTTCAAAAACTAGTGAGTCAGCTTGCTGTTCTAGGAATTGAGATACCCCAGGAAGATCTCAACTCAAAATTTCTAAGGAGTCTACCATCAGAATGGGCTATGCATGTAGTAGTCTGGAAGAACAAGCCAGATATCGATTCCATGGATCTGATGGATCTCTATAGCAACTTCAAGATAGTAGAACATGATGTGAAGAAATCTGCTGGATCAAGCTCAAGCTCAAGCTCTGGGAATTTGGCCTTTATGTCAACTCCCATCACCTCTAGTCCAGAAGAAGAAACTCAAGTTGCTGGAGCAGTTTGTACTGCTAGTTCTAACAATGGTACTGTTAGCAGTACTAATGGACTTTTGAGTGAAGATACTTATTGTGCTTTCCTTACTACACAGCACAATGGTACTATGTTGACTCATGGAGATATTCAAGAGATAGATGAAGATGACATTGAAGAGATAGACATCAAGTGGCAACTCTCTCTTCTTAGCATGAGGGCTAGAAGATTCTTGAAGAAGACAGGCAAAAAGATTGTCATAAACAGCAATGATGTTGCAGGATATGACAAATCCAAGATTGAGTGCTACAATTACCACAAGATGGGTCATTTTTCAAGAGAGTGCAGGAAGCCCAGACAGCAAGACTCAAGGAATAAGGGGCATGAAAGCAAATCAAGGATTGTGGAGGTTACTGATTCAAGCTCAAAAGCCATGGTTTCCATTGATGGCTTAGGGTTTGACTGGAGCTATATTGCAGAGGAGGAAGCAGCATCTACAGAGATTGCTCTCATGGCTTTCTTAGATTCTGAGGTACAAGTTTCTAAATGTTCAAAATCTTGTGATGCATTAAAAGAATTAGAAACTCTTAGGAAAAGATATGATGAACAGAGATTAGAACTAAACCAGACCATTTTTAATTTAGCTAATCATAAAAGAGCTTTAGGTGTGTTAGAAGAACAAATAGTTCACTATAAGGAGAATGAGTCTACTTTTAGTGATACTGTAGTTGTCCTTAAGAGAGACTTAATGCTTAGGGATGATGAAATTAGTGTGTTAAAACATGAACTGGATCAGGTTAAGAAAGCCAATCAAAACATTAAAATGACTGTTGACACATTAGAATTTGCAACTCAAGGTGTCAGTAGGATAGCTGAGTGTCAGATCATAAACAAAGCTAAGTCAGGCCTAGGATACAAGTCAGTTCCACCTCCTTATAGAGGAATTCCAACACCCCCAGGCATTGACCTAGAACATACAGGACTCCCTGAATTTCAACTACCTGAGCTTAAATATGGTTCTCAACCTAAGGAAAATGTAGTTGATAAACCTGTGTATGAGAGTGCAAATGATGCTTCTCTGTCTGATGAGAAGGTATCCTTAGCTAGAGACTCAGATGCTCCAATCATAGAGGACTGGACTTCTGATGATGAGGATAATCAGGCTGTGGTTAAGCCTATTTGTATTAAGGTAGAGGAACCAAAAGTTCCAAAGATGGTTAAATCTGAGACTGTTAAGCCTAGACCTAATGCTAAAACTTTTAGACCAACAGTTAAGTATGCAGAAATGTATAGAACCACAAACAAGCCCAGAGGTAGCCAAAGAAATTGGAACAACCTCAAGACTAACCAACTAGGTGATGACTTTGTCTGTTATAGGAAAGCTTGTTACTCTTGTGGTAGCTTTGACCATCTTGCAGCCTTTTGTAATAAATGGGTAACTGGGTATTCAAACCAAAGGATGAGCTTAGAAAGACCTCAACCACTCCCTAGGAATGATAGAATGATACCTAGATCAGTTCTTTTGAAGTCTGGCCTAAGACCAATTCAAACGGTTAGACCAACAGTTCAAACTGTCAGACCAATTAGAGCTGTTCACCCAAGGCCAACAGTTCAAGGTGAAAAAAGAGCTTTAAAACCAGCACCAAAAACTGTTAAACGAACCTTTTATCACAAAGCAGTGGTGAAAAACCAAGTTTGGAAACCCAAAGTGACAACTACAAAGCCAGCAGTTCCTACGGTTAGAAGAGTAGTTAGTACTGGTGTCAGTAACAACACTATTAAGAGACATATGGGTACTGGAGTGATTGCATCAGCATGTTGGGTTTGGAGACCTATCAAACCCAATGGTGCTCAAATAGTTTTAAAAAGAATGAATTATGTTGATGCAAGAGGGAAGCCTAAGTATGTAATGGCTTGGGTGCCACAAGGAAATTAATTTTTCTTGTTATGTGCAATGTTAGTCATATACTTGTATCTTGTTTCTTTGTTTTTGGACTAACAATTGCAGGATTGGATGAAAATCACCAAGGAATTACAAGTGTTTTCTGTTTTGGACTATATGGTGACTTAGAGCTCAGTATGTGATCTTTGCATACAACAAATGGTTATTGGTTCACCATGTCTAACCCACATAAGAACCAACTAGTCCAGAGCAAACGGTTTCTGGTAAAGACTTATCAAATCCGTTAATGGTTGACAGTTTACCAAAAACTGGATGGTTATCAGCTCACCATATCTAAATGTGAAGAGTTGGCTAGTCCAAAGCAAACGGCTATTGGTAAAGACATATCAAATCCGTTGATAGCTGGTAGTTTGCTAAAAACAATGTGAGGATTAATATTGTTAACAAAAATTTTCAAAATAGTTTGTACGGTTGGTTTGTACGGCTAGTGCAAAGTTAGCACGGCTCAACTAGCCGTTGTAAAAACATGTCAGTAATAGATTTTATAGCCGTTGCGTAAAACCGTTGATTTTACTATACTTATGGGGAATCTTCGAAAGGATAAATATCTATTTACCATAAATTTAATTATTTTCTTTTCATAGATAATTATCCTTTACGTAAAACTCGCTAAACCCTAACAGTATAAAGATAAAAAATCAACTGGTTGTCAAAATCCTTCAATTAACCCTCATTCGATCATCTTTCTAACATTCTCATTTCATAAAACATCATTGTAAATGGCTGATTTGGTTTTCGTCAAGACTCACAATCAGGTTGCTTTTCTAAGGAAAACAGAGGAAGGAGATGGACCTCGATTTTATGAGATTGTGGATTTCCTCAACCACTCTCATATAAGGTATGCTTTAACTTTCTCTCCTACTCTTTATGTCTCTCACATCACACAGTTCTGGCAGAATGCAACTGTCTTGACTAGTGAAGATGGAGACTTAGAAATCCATTCTGAAGTGGATGGCGTATCTTTTGTTCTTACCGAGTCTATACTTAGGAAACATCTTAAGTTGGAAGATTCAGATGGTATTAACACTATGCTAAACACTGAGATTTGGTATGAACTTGCCAGAATGGGATATGATACATCCAACCAAAAGCTCACTTTTCAAAAAGGATGTTTCTCCCCACAATGGAGATTTTTTATGCATACTCTCTTACACTACTTAAGTCCCAAAAAGACAGCTTGGGAGTAATTCAGTAGCAATATTGCTATTGCTCTTATTTGTCTGTCAACAAACAAGGTCTTTAATTTTTCAAAATTTATATTTGAGAGTATGGCAGCAAATGTTCACAGCAAAACAAAGTTTCTTATGTACCCAAGATTTATACAAATCATTCTAAATAAGAAAACAAAATTGCTTTTGAAACATGTCACACCCCCAATTTATCTGTTTTGCAGCGGAATGGAATACCTGGGGGTGACTGTCATAGCATCACAGTTACAGTTACGTTGAACGACCTAAAGTGTCATTTGGAAAATACATCGTTTGATTATTTAAAACATTCAGAGTTTACAAAGTGAGGTCCCAAAAGATGTTACAAGTTTGCGGAAATAAAGTTTACACAGTTCAAACGATGGTTAAGTGCATAAATTATAAAGTGAGACGCGTCGACACCGCGACTCCATGATATGCCCATATGCAATCCAACATGCGATGCTTAATTACCTGAAAATACATTACTAAAACGTCAACACGAATGTTGGTGAATAATCATAGGTTTATGTAAATGAAATACTTTACGGACACCACAAGTATAAAGTGTTTGATAAACTACCACATGAAAATGATACATTAGCTCTTAAGCTCATGACCCCGAAGCTAGACTGAATGAAATGCCCCAACTGAGTGCTTTGCCAAACACCCTGAATTTGGATCAAATGTAATGCGTTCGTATGACAAGTTGGTGCTACCAACCCGAACGGAGGAGTCACCCTCAATAGATCTATTCACACACTCTCGCTTGCTCACAATTAACGGTTCATGATAATAGGGGACTATAACTTGGCAATGAGGTAACTTAAGCAATGTAATGAATTTATATACTTTGGTCCGCATGAAAAAATTAGTGCAACGTATTCTCCCCCGAGAAATTTGAAATGATGTAATAACTTGAAAAATGGGGCTATGAAACTCACACAAACCCGTGCATGACTTAATATGGAAATGATGATGATGTTACAGATGATATGTAGACTACTCTAGTCTATATGACATGTCTTTACTGATGATGCATGAATACGCAGCTAAACCTTACCGGTTACGCGAATTTGAATACTTGTAAACTAGGTTTACCGAATGATGAATGGAAATCATGAATAGTGAAATGGTAAATTGTAAATTGTCAAGGTTTGGGAAATGACCTGAAATTCTGATTTGTCACAGTCGCCCACCCAAAAAGGAATTCAGTCCCTGAATTCAGCTGGTGTTGGTCTCAGAATCTGGTTTGGTGAAAAGATGTAGGTACTTGAGTCGCATCTGAAAGTCATTTCTTGGGATTATGAAAATGTGGAACAGGGTTGTGTAATCCTACTGTTCTCTAACAATGCTCAAGTCTGACGGCCACTATGCCTTCTTGGTCAGAAATATTTAAATGGTCCAGGGTATATATATTGGTGTAACTCCCCAAGTTTTCTGGATGGTATCATGCCTTTCCTTGGCAGAACTTTCAGCAAGATCTGGCTACCAACTTGAAATTCTAATGGTTTACACTTATCGAACTTGTAACTGATTCTTGATTTGTAGGAAATTCCTGGTTATATCATGAATGCCTACTGGACTAGTGAGTTGGGCTTTTCCAAATTTAGATCCGTCAAGGGACATTGGCACTTCGACTATAGAGGGCATCAAATGGTATAGTCTCTACGCTCGCACGATAACTATGGTTGCAACTGAATTTGATTTATGGTAAATGGTTAGTCCAACCATTTCTAGAGTCAACCACTCATGCTCTGAGCATACCTTCCTATGTTTGAATTGTTCTCTCACTTTGACCATCGGTCTGAGGATGATAGGTGATGTTTACATCTAAAATGGGTTTCTGAAGGAAATCCTGAAATGATTACTAGGAGTCTGAGGTGAATCGATTTCCTTATCAGGAACAACTGAAATGGTACACTAAATCTTTGTGACTAATTCCACAACGTTCGGTCCTCCGAACTTGGCGTTATCGGAAAGAGATAGAATATGGGTAACAATTTGATTCCTTGTGTTTTGTTCCAACGGATGATAAGATATGTGTCTTTCCTTGCCTAGTGGGCTTGGCCTCTATTACTGACGTTCGTGGTTAATTTGTGATGTCCCTCCTAATTCCTTCATCACCTTTTCCAATATTCCTTATTGTCAAGTCACAATAATCCTAAATGCATAAGCGAGGTAGTAGTGTGATTAGTTTTGGAAATTTGTCTCGCGATTGTGAGTTTTGGTTGAAATCTTTTTCTGAATAAACGAATTTAGAAAATGGAGCAAACGATTTACTGAGTAATATCTTTCTTGATGATTCAAAATCCAGTAGTTATGAAATAGGAAACTGTTTTCAAACATGTTGTGACTAAGACTGTTTACCAAAGTTTGATGTCTATATGTTTCTCATTGTACGATGGTTTTGCTAAATATTGACCAAAAAGAATCGTACTTGTTCAAAATAGGAATTTCAGAAATCATTTTCTACAAGGTATATGATTTATGTAAACGCAATTTTTGAATCTACTTTATTTAAAAGTGAAAACACTAATAGGGATACAATGATAGGATAGAAAATGTTCGCTTAAATGCATAGATGTCTAACATTTAGTTCCTGAGGTTGGGTAATGTCTATTAGTGGGTATCAGGCGAATCTACCAGCATAGGTATTTAGACTAACTTAAGTCCTGAAAGGGTTTATCGTTGAAATTGGCAAGACGAAGGTATCACTTGATGTTGTGTCGATGAATGTCTATTTTGTTTTCCCATGCAGATGAGGAGATAGGTTCAGGTCTGATCCCTTTCTTGGTATGAAGGTGAGGTTATCTGAAATTTCTAAAGAACATAACGCCTTAGAGGAATCTATACCGATATCCTTAGTTCAAATCAATTATCCTTTGCGAAAAACTTGCTGCAGGAAAGTTTACGTATGGATGAGGCCATGTTTAAATGAAATGCTCTACAGTCTCAATTAGGAGCTTGGTTTATTTCTATAGTATTGCTTGGCATACCTTCACCTTGTGTTCGATTCTGTAGCTCAGTCTAGCTAGTACCTTGAATAATAAAATTGGACAACTAGGTCAGAGATGGTGATTCGGATGGTCTCGCAGTATCTTAGGATTGTTGTTGAGTTATGAATTCTCTCACTATATACTTCTAGTCCTGGTTAGTAGTTCTGTAATCCTTTCATTGCTTTTCTTGTATCGAGGAATCCTACATGTAATTGATATAGAAAGTCTCTCTTAGAGAAGTCAATGAAAAATCCATTCTAATGGTTGAGTGAGTGGCAGGTGGGGTAAGTATCCAGGTAGGATTTTTAAAAAGGAATGTTTATGCAAGAGTTCTTTCGTTTATAAAGCTTTTAAATGAAGATTGTTATTATCAATCCTTTGAAAAGGTAATTATTTCCTTCATGGCATAATCCTTCCTGAATTATACATAGGTGATCAGACTATGTATAATTGAGGACAAATGATGCGATGTTCGGTTTAGTCAAAGTAGTCTTACGTTTCTCAAAAGTTTTAGATGGTGTTCAACGTGTTGTTTGGTAAAATAGTAGTAAATAGTTGGTAGAGTGATAGAAAACAATTTATGAAGTGGTAGTAAAATATGTCGTATGAGTTGTAGGGTGTGGTGAATATTCTTACGGGATGGCAATATTCCATAGTCAGAGATGATATCTACTTATTCCATACTAGCATGGCGGTATGTTGTTGCGAAATGATTGAACATTGGGCAATTGGTATAGGAAATGAAATAAAGGAAAGTTGCGTCTATTGTGAAGATGATAAAAGATAGAGGTTACATTAGATAGAAAGGTATATTATACAACGAGGTTACAAGGAAGTACTCAAGGTAAACTACTTAAAGAAATACAACCCTAGAGGGCTCCATCTACTGTTTATTATTGAAGCAGAAGTTCCTTATTCTTAAACATTGTTGTTGTCCTCAACGTTGTTGATGTGCTGGCAACCTCCTCCTCCGAGGACCTAGGCTTTCTCACGAGCCACTCCTCCTTGGTTCTTATTCCCTTGATTTCCTTGTTTTCGACATTCATTCCTGTAATGTCCCATCCCTCCACAGCCAAAACATGTCACTGGGGGTTTCTGATTTTTGGCGATGATTGGAAACTGGCATTTCCTAGTCACTTGGCCAATCTTCTTACAGTTGCCACATGAATTAAGACAATGTCCAGGGTTATGATGATTTTGACACTTGTTGCATTTGGGTAGTGTACCTTGGTAACCTTTCTTGTCAGCTGGACCTGCAGCATAGGCCTTGGCGACTTCTTGTCTCTTTGGTTGTTGTTGTGTAGCATTTCCACCCTGATTTTCGTCCCACTTTCTTTTGTCGGGGTTGTTGTTCCATTCCTGTTTGTTGTCGTTATTACTTCCTATGGTTTTGGTGTGATCTATGTATTCCTTTGCCTCGATCGTCAAACTGATAGCTTTAGACATGGTGTCGGGTTCTAACGAGATGACCAACATACGGATTTCAGGGGAGAGTCCCCCGATATATCTCTCAAGTTTCTTGCTTACCGGTTCACCCATTGCAGGGCCTAGTCGTGCTAATTCATAAAAACGATCAGTATATTCGTCAACATCATCTCCTACCATGGTAAAGTCTAGGATTTCCTGTTTCATTGTTCGTAATTCGCCTCTTGAACAATATGCTAAAGTCATCATCCTTGTTAGTTTCTCCCAAGATTTTGAGTAAGCAGCGTCGACTCCAACTATCTGAACATGTTTGGTCCACCATTCCTGGGCATGATCCTGAAAAGTACAAGTGGCGAACTTGACCTTGTCTTCCTTACGACAGTCGCCACATCGAAATATTGTTTCTATTTCTTCAAACCATTTGAGAAATTCCTTTGTGTCTATTGTTCCGCTAAATGATGGGGGGTTGCAGCCCATAAATTCCTCATGAGTAAGATCTTTGGTGAGGGCGGTGGCTATGTTATTAGCAATGAATTGTCCAACTATGGCTTGCGTCATGCTTGGAGTAGTTTGCGTAAATCTATTTTCATAAAACCATAAGTGACCATGAGAATATATAGGTAATAAGAATCATCATGTTCACAACACATGAATATAATACATGAAAATTTTGGTCTACGTGGACCGATATCATAGATAGCACAACTATTCCTTACATAGTAGAGTCACACTTGATATCTTTGTTTGTACAACAACCAAAAGACAATAAGTTCTTTAGACTATGTTCCACACTTTCCGTGGCTGGGATAATAGTACAAGCTAGTAACGATATAAGTCTAGTCTAGAGACTTTCTGATGTCCCTCCGCGTGAGACCAGGTTCGTGGTATCATAAGGTCGAGATAGTCCTGAAGTGGTGTCTAAAGTTGGGCATCGATCAAATCCTAAATAGTGTAGGTTCCAAACCATTCCTGAAGAATCTGCGGATGTTCCTGTTAAGTCTTTAATCTTGGTATTATCCACAAGATGTTATCTAATTCATGGCAGGTGGGAATGGGAAATAACAATGGTGATACTCTAGATGATGAAAATACAATTGGTGACGATGAGATCCTAGTGGTGAGTCAGGAGATGATCATGATACTAGTGAATGAAATACTACCCTCTTTCGCGCCATCTCGCGACATCAAAGAGGTAAAACTGAAGTACGCATTATGGAACAATTAATAGTGTAATAAGTAGTTGACGGTGGTGGTAGTACCTGAGTAGTGGGTGCTCTACTAGTGAAGGAAAGAAAACATACTACCTTCCTTGAAATAAGCATCCTAATTGGTCCATTAAGATTAAGTCTGAATACTCTACCAAACGGCATTCTATGTATGGGCTGAATGATAGGAAAACCCTGTTCCTATGGCAAATCAATAGTGCTAATGGTGGTGTAAGTGCAACTGGTGGTATAATGGTAGTGGAAGATGACAAGGCATCTTCAATGTTGGAATCTGATAAAAGGATGACAGGGTAGGTATCTGAAGACATGTCACTTGTGAACCAGGTCAATATAATTATATATGAATATGGGTATAAATAACTCGCGCAGTGTGTGCATGAAACAACATATGTAATAAGTATGCACTTATGATGAAATGATGAGATGCTATGATGATGTGGTTATAGTCTAGGGTCCAAGATACATCCTAGTTCGCTATAACCTTAGCTCTGATGCCAATCTGTCACACCCCCAATTTATCTGTTTTGCAGTGGAATGGAATACCTGGGGGTGACTGTCATAGCATCACAGTTACAGTTACGTTGAACGACCTAAAGTGTCGTTTGGAAAATACATCGTTTGATTATTTAAAACATTCAGAGTTTACAAAGCGAGGTCCCAAAAGATGTTACAAGTTTGCGGAAATAAAGTTTACACAGTTCAAACGATGGTTAAGTGCATAAATTATAAAGTGAGACGCGTCGACACCGCGACTCCATGATATGCCCATATGCAATCCAACATGCGATGCTTAATTACCTGAAAATACATTACTAAAACGTCAACACGAATGTTGGTGAATAATCATAGGTTTATGTAAATGAAATACTTTACGGACACCACAAGTATAAAGTGTTTGATAAACTGCCACATGAAAATGATACATTAGCTCTTAAGCTCATGACCCCGAAGCTAGACTGAATGAAATGCCCCAACTGAGTGCTTTGCCAAACACCCTGAATTTGGATCAAATGTAATGCGTTCGTATGACAAGTTGGTGCTACCAACCCGAACGGAGGAGTCACCCTCAATAGATCTATTCACACACTCTCGCTTGCTCACAATTAACGGTTCATGATAATAGGGGACTATAACTTGGCAATGAGGTAACTTAAGCAATGTAATGAATTTATATACTTTGGTCCGCATGAAAAAATTAGTGCAACGTATTCTCCCCCGAGAAATTTGAAATGATGTAATAACTTGAAAAATGGGGCTATGAAACTCACACAAACCCGTGCATGACTTAATATGGAAATGATGATGATGTTACAGATGATATGTAGACTACTCTAGTCTATATGACATGTCTTTACTGATGATGCATGAATACGCAGCTAAACCTTACCGGTTACGCGAATTTGAATACTTGTAAACTAGGTTTACTGAATGATGAATGGAAATCATGAATAGTGAAATGGTAAATTGTAAATTGTCAAGGTTTGGGAAATGACCTGAAATTCTGATTTGTCACAAAACATAAAAGAACTTTTCCTACTCCTAGCCTACAATCAAAAGTTTTTCAAAATATGGCTATGGCTAGTAGACTTTACAATAAGGTAGACATACCTCTGTTTCTTGGAATGCTTCAAACTGAATTGGGTGCAGGTTCAGTCCAACCAACTGAACCCCATCACACATCCATTCCAGTTCCTGATACAACCCAACCAACCCCAATACTCACCACTTATAGGAGAAGGACCACACCTAGTCTAACTAGAGTGGCTACTGGATCCTTGCCCCATGATTCACCTCTCCTAGCAGGTCACACAGCTAGAAGTGATGAGGGTAGCTCTACACAAAATGAATTGATGGCTTTATGTACCAAGTTAACAGCTAAGGTAGAATCTTTGGAGGAGGAGCTTAAGAACCACAAGGAGGAGCTTAAAAATCATAAAGAAAATTTTTCCAAAGTCTATAACAGGTTAACTCTTAGGGTGAAGAAGCTGGAAGATCATCTCAAAAGGAAAAGGGCTAGAGCAGTATTGGATGAAGATTCTTCTGATGGTGACTACTCAGATGATTCAGATGGTGATGATGGTGATTCTCCCAAACAGGGGATGAAAACAGATAAAGGCAAAAGGGAGGGATCAAAAACTCAGGGGAGGCATGATGAAGGTGTTAGTGAACAAATTGGTATGAATACTGGTGATGCAGCTGATATGGATGTAGAAGAACAGACTCAAGAAACTGCTGAGCATCAAGAAACAGTTCAAACTGCTAAAACAGAACATGAAGAAGTTCAAACTGCTAGTTCACTTCTAGGTACAGCTGAGGAAGAGTATGAAAGAAAAAGAGCAGAAAAAGGAAAGAAACAAATGACACCTGAAGAAGCTGAACAAGAAGCAGAAAAACTCAAGAAAGTAAAACCAAAAACTCAAGCACAATCAGAGTTTGATGAAAAAGTTGCAAGGAAACTTCAAGAAAAGGATCTAGCAGATGAACAAGCTCAGATAGATCTTGATGCAGAATTAGCAAGGAAGATGGCTGCAGATGATGTAAGAAATATAGTTGAATTCATGGATAGAGCAAGGTCAGAAGAGGTTGATCAAGGGCAATTCAATGAGCAGCTACAATATTTGTTGGATTCAGATTTAATTGTGAGAGCTCAAGCAGTGCTGATTCTTAAAGAAGATGATTTAAGTAAAGAAGAAAAGTCAGAGAAACTCAAAAACTTCATTCTTTCAAAGAACAGAGAAGTAGCTTGGAATGATCTAATGCAGAAGATTAGAGATAGGCAAAAGGAAGGTTACAAGACAAAGATGCCTACAAAGAAAGAACAGATCAGTTTTATGAAGAGTTACTTAAAGAATCAAGCTCTTTGGAAGACAAGTTATTTTAAAAGGAAATCAGATGCTGAAATTGAAAAGGCTTACTATGAATCTTATGCAAGACTGAACACTCCAATTAAAATAGATACCACAAAAGGAAAGAAAAGAGAACCAGAAGTTCTAGAGGCCGATGTTTCAAAGAAATTGAAGTCAGGAGAAGAAGGATTAACTGATGAGCAAATCAAGAGCATGATGGTGATAGTTCCAGAATCAACAAACATCAAACCACTACAAGTAAAACATCCTATCATTGGTTAGGAAATTTTCACAGAAGGAAGGATGAAAGGATAGAAGATTATGAGACTTGGTGGAATAACTGAAAGGTACAAGTTGTTTGAAGATTTACTCAGAGGTTTTGATAGAGAAGATCTTAATCAACTGTGGAGCTTAGTAAAGAAAAATTCAGAGTTCAAGATCCACTTGAAGACAAAGACAAATAGTTATGGGTTCAGTTGAAGAGGATTTATGAACCAGATGGTGGAGAAGCTATGTGGAGATTTAAGGCAAAGATTAGTGATGTTTCATGGAAACTTTTTGATACATGTGGAGTGCACAGAGTTTCTACCAATGAAGGGATTGAAATCTATATGCTGGTGGAGAAAGATTATCCTCTCAAGACTGCTACTTTATTGACTCTAGTGGTGTCAAAGTTGGAGATTGAAAGTGAATCAGAGATGGCAGATAAGCTAGTCAGAAAGATTTTTGATACTGCAGAACAAAGGAAAGCCCAAACCAAGAGACTGACATGGTAGGTGTTTGGAAGAACCCCCCTCATCAAGAAGATGAAGCTTAATTTGAAGAAACTTAGTGATTTGGAGAGAAATCATAAGTATAGGGGAGGATTGTTAGGAATTAAGCTTAAACAGTTAATACGGCTGAATATATAAGTTGGTACTGCTGAACAGATTGAGGACAACACTGACAGTACAAAGTCAGTTAGTACGGTTGCATTAGAAGTTAGTACGGCTTATGATTTTTGTAAACGTGTAATAGATAATTATGGAAAAGATATTGTGTATATCTTATAGTATTAGATTATAGTTATCTTGTACAGGAATCCTTGGTCTATAAAAGGATTGCCTATGGTTAGGTTTTTAACATAGAAGTACGATTATCGTTTTATTAAGATTCAAGGTTGTAAACCCTAGTACTGGCTAGAGTACTCGTATTATTATCAATAATATTGAATCGTTGAAGTACATTGCATTCTTGTTTACTGTTTCATTGATCATACACATACAAAATCTTCTAAGTGTTTGCTAGTAAATTCCGCGTGCTAGTTAACATTATTCAAAGTATCTATCTAACAAAAGGAGTGTGTTAAGATCCGGTCAAAAATGCAAAAACCCCAAGTTTTGATTTTGTGCAAC
Source organism: Artemisia tridentata subsp. tridentata (assembly GCA_021014915.2). Classification (NCBI taxonomy): domain Eukaryota; kingdom Viridiplantae; phylum Streptophyta; class Magnoliopsida; order Asterales; family Asteraceae; genus Artemisia; species Artemisia tridentata. The sequence goes on from CP139506.1 coordinate 409,903,808, forward strand.
AAATAGAAATCCTAGACTCAGATTAGGAATTAGATTATGATTAGAATACTTACAGAGATGATTTAAGCACAAATTTGTGGTGAAGAATGACCTAATTTCTGAGTTTGGTGTGATAAGGGTCGAATTCCAGTGAGGTGTATGTTTTTGGGGAATGTAATGTACAGTAAAGGGTGTTTGTTTTAATAAGCTAAAAACTAGTTCAGCAAGCCGCGGATCCAAAACAAGGGTTCCGCCCTTGTTGTCGTTTGGTTCCGCAGGTTTAGGCTTGGAATTTGGTTATTGTCGTGTTTGGCTAATCTAAGGTTTAAGCTACGGTTTCATCTACTCACTAGGTTCCATTAATCCTAAACCAAGTCTAAGAAAGTTGAAAGGTTCTGTCTTAAGAGGTTTTGTGAGGATGTCGGCAATGTTGTCCTCTAAGGATACTTTTTCAATTGAGATGTTTCCCTTCTGAACATTGTCGCGTAAGAAATGATGTCGTATTTCTATGTGTTTGGTTCTAGCGTGTTGGACTGGATTTTTGTTGAGGTCGATAGCTCCTTTGTTGTCGCAAAGAATGGGAATATCATTGAGCTCAATTCCATAGTCGACGAGAGATTGTTTCATCCACAGGGCCTGTTGACAAGCTTTTCCTGCTGACACGTACTCGGCTTCAGTTGTTGATATTGTGAGGGCCGTTTGTTTCTTAGCAAACCATGAGGTGAGAAAATGTCCTACAAAAGTACAAATACCGCTTGTACTTTTCCTATCAACATAATCACCGGCATGGTCTGAGTCAGCATACACAATGGTTTCCATTTTCGTTCCTTTGGGATACCATAATCCTAAATGTGTGGTGCCTTTAATATACCTAAAGATTCGTTTAACGGCTTCAAGATGGGATATTTTGGGATCTTCTTGAAAGCGTGCACATAGACAAACACTAAACATAATGTCCGGTCTACTAGCTGTTAGGTAAAGTAAACTACCAATCATTCCCCAATATTTAGTGCTATCTACGGATTCACTTTCTTCATCCTTAGTGAGTTTAGTTTCTGAGGACATTGGTGTTTTAATAGGTTTTGAATCTTCAAGACCAAATTTCTTAAGCATATCCTTGATATACTTAGATTGGTTGAAGAACATCCCATCTTCTAATTGTTTTATTTGGAGACCTAAGAAAAAGTTTAGTTCCCCCATCATACTCATTTCAAACTCATCATGCATGATTTTTGAGAATTCATCGCATAACTCTTAGGATTCTAGACACACTGTAAGGTGGTTAAACCTTTGTGACTTTGTGTGTGTATGATATATTGAGTTAATATGATTAAGAATGCGGAATCTACTTAATCACACTTAGAAGGTTATTTGTATTATGGAAATGGAAAGTAATGCTTTTGTAACAAACAATGTTAACACAAAATGATTCAATATTATTAAGATAATAATACGAGTGATCTTGAGTTATCACTAGGGTTACAACCTTGAATCTTATGTTTCTATATCTTGTGATATTGTTGTGTGTGTTCTATTGTGTTTTCAGTTATGAAAGTTAGTTACAATTGGAAGTCACACTTAGAACTAGTCTAAGATCTTTCTTTTATAGTCCAAGAAAGATCTTTACAAATATTGTTAAGTCTTGTCGAACAACTTGCTAGCTTATCTTATGTGTGTCAGTAACTAAGATACAACATGTATCTATGTTTACAACTTGTTCTGTGAGTATAAGATAAAGACTGAGCACATGGGGTAAGATATTATCTACCGTGTATTCTTGACTTCAGTCAACCAGACTTAACGATAGAAGAGCAGAATTAATTTTGTTACTCACCAGAATTAATCGCTAGACTTAACCACCAGACTTAACTTCAATGACTAGACTTAACCAACAGATAACCAACAGACTTAATTCTGTACTCACCAGACTTAACTCTATAGTTACCAGATTTAATCACTTAAGAGATTTTCCCGATACTTAAACTTCAGAATATTTAATTCCCAACAATCCTCCCCTAAACATGTGAATCCATTTCAATCATGTTTTCTGAATTAAATGAGGAATTGTGAAGATCTTTCAAACACTTCATAGTCAGACCCTTGGACTGAACTTTCTTCAATTCTGAAAGATTGATATCTAACTCAGTAACTCATCTGCTTTCTGATCTTTGACTTCAACAATATCAACACACATCTTCAGTCTTCAAACATTGACCTAAAAGATGGTGCAATTTCCTTGGATGGAGGAATTATAGGAGGCAACGGTGCTGTGTATCTTGGATGATTTCAACAAGTGAAATCATCTATCAGCATGCCTTTGCAAGTGATGAACAAACGTAGTGAATTCAAATTGAAACTGAAAGCTCTCCCCTTTTGACCTAGATAGAACTTTCTCCTTTTGAATGCTTCATCTCTTCTGAATATATAAAATATCCCAGCTCTGTTCTTGTCATTTTCAAAACCTCCCCTGAATCCTTTGTCTTGTCTTCCTTTATTGGTTATTCTTCCTTCTTTGGGTTCATTACCTCCCCTGAGATATTTTCACCCCTTTATGAAAGAATTTTCACCTTGTACCAAAATATATCCTCCCCTTGGGTAAAGAACCTTTCCTTCTCCTCCCCTGTTTGGAAGATCTCTCACTATCATCTTATCTACCAATTAGAACTTGTTGTCATACAATATTGTACATGTAGCCATCAATTCCTTAAAAGTTAGTTTGGTGCCCTCATCACTTCTAGGTGTGTTAACTCCTATGAGAGGTGATTCATGGGGCAATAACTCATAATCCATCATTTGATGGTTTTCTGAGTCATTTTTATTCCAAAAATCCTTTTTAAGAAAACTTTTGACTTTTAGCAGTATGCATATGATTTTATTATGAAAAATCATACTGCTTTCAACCATTTTGAAGGGATTAAGTGTATAACAGACACTTAATCAAAATTTCGGTTTAATGCAACCTCTGGTTGTGTGAGAACCAATACTTTTCAGTTATAAATAACTGCCTGTGTAAAGATAAACCTATTCAAAAGGCTTTCTTGACAGGGTTTCCAGCTCATAGTAATTGTTACCTCTAACACAAGTGTTAGATTCACTGTTACTAGCTGTTCTTTCTATCAGATATCCTGAGATTAACACATTATACTTGAAAGTATAAAATGATAGAAAGTGAGTTGTATCAGTTACTTTCTGATCAACTAAGTCATCAATTCAATGTGAAATATGATAACCGGGTTTCAAGAAAGATGTTTTAAAGAATTAATTAACTTAGGTGTGAACCTTTGTTAAGAATTCCCAAACTCAGTCCATCATAAACCTGTTATGTCAGCAACTAGAACACATTATGCTGCTTCCATTTCACTTGAAACATCCTTTGTGCTCAAATATTCATACCTGAAATAGTTAGTCTAAAGCCAAAAGAACAATGTACAAAGTACTTGTCTTGTATTAGAATAAGCACAGAACTAACTGTATGAATAACACAATTTAAATTTGTACAAACAGCACAAACTTTTGTAATAGCAGTATTAACTGACAAATCCAGCAGTATTAACAAAAATTTATATACAAAAACACATTAGATTGAAAATTCAAGGATTAAGCATTCCAATACTTGCTACCAAGTATTGAAACCTTCCATCATCAAAAGCTTTTGTTAGTAGATCTGCAAAGTTTTTTTCTGAAGCTATTTTCATAACTTGAATTAACCTTTTCTCATTGCAATCTCTAATAAAATGATGTCTAATTTCAATGTGTTTTGTTTTACAATGTTGTACCGGATTTTTAATAATGCAAATTGTACTACTATTATCAATATAAATAACAGTGTTCAAGAAATTGTACCCATAGTCAAGAAGTTGGTTTTGAAGCCATAGGATACTTGCTAAAAGATAGCATCTGTTCACCAGGAATGGTCATAAGGAGCAAATTCCTTGCCTTTTGATCATTCCTCTTCTGTATCTTTTCATTATTGTTAGCTGGTCCAGTATTTCTTCTCCTTTCAGTTTTGCCTTCAAGAATAACATCTGAATAACCTAGTGTAAAAGAATCACCATACAGAATAATATCCCAAAGAGCATAATCTTGAACCATAAAATATTGATCAATTCTCAACCTCCACAACTCAAACTCATTATGTTTGATCATGGGCAACTTTGCAGCAACATTTGTAGCAGTATCTTGTGCATCCATTTCTACTTCTTCTTCTTCTAAAATCAACTATATCAACCTTGCTCTGATACCAACTTGTTAGGATTCTAGACACACTGTAATGTGGTTAAACCTTTGTGACTTTGTGTGTGTATGATATATTGAGTTAATATGATTAAGAATGCGGAATCTACTTAATCACACTTAGAATGTTATTTGTATTATGGAAATGGAAAGTAATGCTTTTGTAACAAACAATGAACATACAATGTTAACACAAAATGATTCAATATTATTAAGATAATAATACGAGTGATCTTGAGTTATCACTAGGGTTACAACCTTGAATCTTATGTTTCTATATCTTGTGATATTGTTGTGTGTGTTCTATTGTGTTTTCAGTTATGAAAGTTAGTTACAATTGGAAGTCACACTTAGAACTAGTCTAAGATCTTTCTTTTATAGTCCAAGAAAGATCTTTACAAATATTGTTAAGTCTTGTCGAACAACTTGCTAGCTTATCTTATGTGTGTCAGTAACTAAGATACAACATGTATCTATGTTTACAACTTGTTCTGTGAGTATAAGATAAAGATTGAGCACATGGGGTAAGATATTATCTACCGTGTATTCTTGACTTCAGTCAACCAGACTTAACGATAGAAGAGCAGACTTAATTCTGTTACTCACCAGAATTAATCGCTAGACTTAACCACCAGACTTAACTTCAACGACCAGACTTAACCAGCAGATAACCAACAGACTTAATTCTGTACTCACCAGACTTAACTCTATAGTTACCAGATTTAATCACTTAAGAGATTTTCCCGATACTTAAACTTCAGATATTTAATTCCCAACAATAACTCTTGACAAGTTGAACCGAATATAATGTCATCCACATATATCTGGACTATGATAATATGTGATCCCTTTTTCTTGGTGAAAAGAGTGTTGTCTACTAGGCCCATGGTATACTTATGGTCAACTAGGAAAGTTTTAAGTCGATCATACCAAGCTTTTGGTGCTTGCTGAAGTCCGTATAAAGCTTTCTTAAGTTTGTAGACATGATTAGGTTTTTCAAAATCGGCAAAGCCGGGAGGTTGTGCAACGTACATGATGAACTCAAATAAGTACATTTTATTACTATCATTTATCCTATCAATTTGACTTGTTTTACTATATTATGTTTGAGGATTGATACTTAATCGTTTACTTTTGTAATTCTCAGTTGAAAACAAGCATTTGGTGAAACTTGGCGATTTTGGACTAATTATGGAGCAAAACATGCATAAAGTGAAGAGTCTACTGAAATGGACAAGATCAAGTCAAATCTGCTCCAGATGCGTCGCATCTCACTCATTACATGCGCCGCATCACTATCAAGATCTCACCAGATACGATCCAAGATACAAGAGGACATGCGCCGCATCCAAAGATGAAGATACGCCGCATCTTCTGGCGGTGTACGAATATTCCTGAATCTTATAATCTTGGACCCCACGCGAAGTTAAGTACATGCGCCGCATCTACTTATAAGATGCGCCGCATCTCACCCTCAGACAGAAACTATAAATACCCCAAGACCAGACGAAATTCGTGTACGACATACATTATAACCGAAGACCGAAGAAAAGAAACCTAGGACGAATTCAGTCAAGGTAGCAGCACAAGACACACCCAAATCAAAGATATAAGAGCTGTAAGAAGGTGCTGCATATGTTTAATTCATTAAGTAGTTTTGTTTTATTGTGTTAGTAAACTTTAATTCATCAAGATTGGTGGCTTGTGTAATGTGACAACGGAAAGGTTGCACTCCCTTAAAACTGCTTTCTCATCAATTAAAGTTTATATGTTTGTGTCTTTGGTGACTTTTATTAGTGCATTGATAACCTCTGTGGCTAGCTGAGCGTTGATCGGTTCGCCATGCCTCTGCCCTCGCCTGTTTATTAGATGCCTATGTATTCTATGGTTTGTAGAAAAGTAGGAGAAAGATAAACGGGATAGTCATAAGTAATCATTAAGGGTTTACTCGCCGATAAGATTAGAACCAACGAGAAAGGACTTAATCTCGGTGCGTTGCATCGAACTATACACTTCATATAACACTAGCAATAAAACAAGTGACAAACTACTTATCATAAGGACAGCCCTCTTATTGTCTGGAGTATTTATCTGTGTACGTGTGTGCTACTTGTTGATTCGTGCCTATTGGTTTAGTTTATTATTTAATTTCAACCAAATCGTGCCAGTCTCTCAGGCTGAACCCCCTTGCGTTAGATTAGATTGTATAGCTAACTTAATATATTAAAATACTGATTAGAATAACTAGATAATACATTCCACTCTTAGTGATCGACACTCTACTTACCATTATATTCATACTGACCGGGTACACTGCTCGTTAAGTGTGTGTGTTATTGATAAGTCGGCTAAATATAAATTTAAAACTTGAGTAGGCATTAAAACTGCTAAACCGCAACGACACATCACGCGCATTAGTACACTTCCTCATTAAGAAAGGGATAATTACTAATATACCCCAGTTGCCCAAGTGCATTGCTTATCCGACCCTCTCACAGAAAGTTCTGATACTAGACCAGGGCAACTTTTCTGACCAACCACTGGATGACACGTGTCCGACCAAAATATCTAGTGTATTTTGGGTAACTTTGTAATTTCTTGATCTAAACTGGTTTTTTTTTGTCATTTTACATGTTATTCACTGTTTACCTCTTTATACCACACTGTAACTCCTCCAATTCAACCACTATAACTCCCTCCTCACCCCAATCCCTCCATAGCCAAAACCCCATCACCACCGAATCCCCACCATCGTCGTAACCCTCCACCGCCGCCGTAACCCTCCACCGTTGTAACCCTCCACAACAGCGATGTACGCGGTTAGGATAACAGCTCCCTGTGTTAGGATAACACATCAAAAACCTAATTCTTCTTCTTCAGGTATTTTTATTCTAATTAATTAATTAATTCAATTATGATTCGATTTGATTTTAATTTCACACGAGTTTAATTTTTCTTTGTATTAGATCTGGTCAAATTAATATTTCATATGTGGTATGGATGATAGTTAGATTGGGTTCAAAGCTAGATTGCTACCAAATGGGTTAAAAAATATATAAGTTTAGTAGAGCAATTGGTGAAACTGAATGTACACATGATGAGCTGCTAAACGGAACACAGTTGGTAGCTGCTGCTGAAGAGAAAGAATTACATTCGTTTGAAATTTATCCTGCTCAGGTATCTTTTTCATCCCATTGACTTTAAACTTTGACACATCTTCTGCATTTTTGGCTGTAAAAGTGGTTATTTGAATCAGAACAATACTTCATTGATTTAACAAATTTACTTGACAGGTCAAAAATGTAAAGGAAAGATGCTTGCCAAATGCTCTAAACTATCCCTTGTTGGAGGAGTATGATTTCCGCAATGATACCGTGAGTTCTCAAAGCTGTACATGTCTTTTTGTATTGATAATATAGATTGCGGAATTTGTTTTCCTTTTCTATGATTGCTAATTGTTTACTTGTACACATCAGATCAATCCGGACCTTGAGATGGAATTAAAGCCTCAAGCACGACCATGGCCTTATTAAGAGAAGAGTATTAGCAGGATGTTTGGAAATGGTAATGACGGGTCCTATTGGTTCTGTTACTGTTGAATTTGATTATGTTCTAAATTGTAAAAAGATTTATTATTGGAGTATAATCTTGTATCTTTGGATAAGAAACTTAACCTGTTTGACCCATTTGACCCATTCCCCTTTTTGCAGGTAGAGCAAGGTCTGGCATCATTGTGTTACCTTGTGGGGCTGGAAAGTCTTTAGTGGGTGTTTCTGCAGCCTGCCGAATAAAGAAAAGTTGTCTTTGTTTGGCAACAAATGCTGTGTCAGTGGATCAGTGGGCTTATCAGTTCGAGTTGTGGTCAAACATTCCTGCCGAATAAAGAAAAGTTGTCTTTGTTTGGCAACTTGAATGATGATATGGTGAAGCTATGGTGGAGATTTTCAAGAACCATAGGGGCCGGTGGATCACTACTCTCGACCTAAAAACAGTACATTATTTGCAATTAAGTTTCCATTTATTTGTTCTTTGTTAGCCATACATATTCTTGTGTACACCATAGGATACCATATATGTCTTATCCACTAATGGCAGCAATCTATGCTTACCTGATAATAGTGGTTATTCGTAATGATCTAAAGGACATTAGATAATAAGAACTCCTTAAGTTTTCTATATTTCGTGTTTTAATTCCTTACTATGCTCAAATAAAATTTTGTTTGATATAAATATTTCCCTCTGCTATAACAGAAACAAGTAAAAGAAATAGGATTATAACAATTGGTCAACCAAATAACCAGCCAACAAAAATTGTGTGTGCTATTCCCCATCAGGTTTCCATTATGAAGTTTAGTTAAACAGGTTTCGGTTATGAAGTTAAGTTATACACTCTAACGTGACCCTTAGGTAATTTCGTGTAACAACTGGTGAAACACATTTTACATCACTTCACTAGCTGTAGGGTATTCACAATGCAAGAAACACTTGTTTGAGGCCTTGATATGGATCGAATGAATAAGAACTAGAGAGAGAAAGTGGGAACTTCTAGAGAGAGAGAACTATGTGTATATTAGCTTGAAAGTAATGAGAGTTCCAACCCTTCCCACACAAGGGAAGGGGTATTTATACATACTACTTAATATGCCCCTAGTGGGCTGTGGAGAGAGCTGACAGAGGGTAAAGACCCGACCCACTCCACAATACTAATTAATAACTAATCTACTAATAATATTAATGATAATCCTACGAGCTATGATGAGCTAATAAGTACTCGGGGTGACCGAGTCTTCAGCTGAATATTCATATTCCTAACAATCTCCCCCTAAGGGAGGTCACCCCAGAAGTAATGTTCTGAAATTCAGCACTTCTTCCTTGGATCTTGACATCATAGCTCGTAACCATTGATTCTTCAATATCATAGATTGTTGTGCAAACATCCGTGATCTTAAGATGACTTCTCTTTTGTCTTGGCTGAACTTAGAGTAATCTTTGAAAGTATCATCCCACTTGAGTCTCAAATTCATCTTTCAGTAGTAGTTCTCCATGTGATGAAATATACTTAGAGCCGACATGCTCACACGATATGGTGTCATGATCTTCAGCATCAGAGTTAGCAAAAGCTGTGTTGAAGGTCTTTTAGGTTGATCATGACTTCTTTGATGATGATGTGGTGTGAGCATGTGGTGATGGATTGGCATCTTTTCTGCAACCAGCTACAGCATTCCACTGCTACAATCGCCAGAAGTTCCTGCATACGACAGTTAGCAATAATTCGACCGGTACTTACAAGTTTGGACTTCGAGATAGTCAACAGCATATTGTGAAAACTCTCTCAAATCCTTACCAAGACCGTTCCTAATCAAAAACCCACAGAGGGCTTTTTAAGATTTTACCGTAGTAAATCAACGATTAGGTGAGTCGCTGGAGATCACTCCACGACTGTAGACTGGTTGAAACCGCCGCGACCACTAAGCGTAATCCACGAGGAATTACCGAAGTGACCTGCTTTCAGGGCTGCTTGATGTTGACCCTGGCAGGAATTTCTATTCAATCATTGAGAATTACATTTGTAAATTCTCTCATAAATGTTCTGGCGGATTGCTAAGATCTGCGTAGGACTCATGAGTTTACAACTGGTGTCCTTAAAGTTGAACAACCAGTGTAGAAATAATTCGTGTCCCTATGAGATCTTATTATGCATCTCGTGGCTCTAGACTCGATAGTGCGATTTGATTTAGTGAGCGGAGGCTGGAGAGGACTGCCACCTTTTCAATATCATCTAACTCGGAGTGAGAGAGACGATAGAAATGTATTAAACTCTATGACAATTGAAACAAGAGTCCTTTGAGGGACCTTGAGTGGCTAGGGAGGGTTGTGCAGCGTATCACTGGGTCCATGATACTTTGTCTTCAATGCCAGCAATCAACTAAGTGATTCTGACAACATATGTATTGACCCGGTTTCTGCCTAAGTTGTAAGGAGGGCTATTTCTTTTCACCCTTTCTCTTTACAACTCTTTTTCATTCTTCAACCCCTTCAGTGCTTACCGAGACTTCATAACTAACACCTTGTTGGGTTCATTCCAGTGTTAGCTCCATCTCAGTCGGCACTCTTCCCTTATTCACTTTTCTCCTTTTTAATCATACCTAAGGACTTCTACACTAACTAGTGGATTGTCCCTGGGTAGATCCCTCCGGCTCTGGCGGGATCGTGGGAACTTGTACCTAACCTTACCATCCTTATAACTCCATTATATGAAATACAATGGTCGGTCTTTGTTGTTCTTTCACAATTGCCAAACCAAATCTTTGAAAAATCTCTCAAAGTGTTCATGATTTCGAAACACATTTTTGCAAACACTTGAGAGTTTTATATTTTTCAAATGCTCCCCCTCAACATGTGCTCGAGTGATAGTTTTATAAATTTGCACATGTTAGGTAGAGCTCGCATTTTTTGAATTGATCCACTTTCAGTGAACATGACCGATTCGAGACACGCTTACATCACTAGTTAGACTAGCTTGAAATTATTACCCGACCTGGTCAAGTCCACAGAAAGTTTCTCGAAACGGTACTCTCTACTCAGATACATCTTTTTCGAGACATGCTTACATCACTGGTTAGACCAGCTTGAAATTATTACCCGGCCAAGACGTATCCTTTCGATTGATGGCAATTCAAGTTTCGTCAATTCATTGGTGAAGTCTGAGCCTTGCTCACGTGAGATGCCAAATCCTTTGTATTGTTAAAACCATTTGCTCCCCCTTAATATGTGCATCGACATAAGAAAGATTTTAGCACATATGGAAGAGCTTGCTTTTATGACCAAAACATTTTGCTCCCCCTCAATATGTGCCTTGATATACAAAATGGTTTAGCACATACGGGAGAGCTTACATTAACTTCCAAATCATCACATTTTATCAGAATTTCATATTTAAATCACATTCTCTCCCCCGATCAAAAATTTCAAACCATTTGAGATTTGTGATCCCAAGTGATTTAAATAAGTTTAGAAAATTTGGGAGAAAATGTGGTCAGGTTTAAATGTATTCTGATTTTGAAGCATACTATGCTTCCCTTGAAACAACGAGAGAGTGTCACTGCTGATGTTGCACAAATTTGGCAAGTTGTCGGAAATTTGAACAAATATGCTCCCCCTCAATTAATGACCCGTTTTCCATGAAAAGAGCTGTAGTCATTCAATTGAGCGACGGGTATTTGTGAAAATTTAATTCAATTTACCACCTCGTGTAACATCAAGACTCTCTAGAAGAATCAATCAACATAAAGAGTCTGATGAAAAGAAGACTTCTCTTCTTATACACGACAAGACGCACTGAAACGTACATCAAGTCGGTGAAACATGGATATGAAGTAATCCATGCCCAGGTGAACATCACCCAGTTGGAGGAACAGCCATCCTTTTGGCGACGTGCTTTCCCCAGAGTGTATTGCGGGTTGCAGTATGAAGTAACTGCAAGCCATTAAGACATGTTTTAACTGATTAGTATAACTTCTACTCGAGCTTCATTTAAGGATCCGTGTCATTGTTGAATGACATTTCTAGATCCGTAAATGTTATCGATAAACAGAAGACATGCCTAGGTAGGACTATTTTTGGTATTTTCTGATTTTTTGATTTTTATGGTTTTTATAGGTTTTATATTTTTGTATTTTCTTTTTGATTTAAGATATATACAACTATGTACAAGGATATAAGAAGACAATCCTTTACTCCACCTTTTCTTCCTGAAGACACTTGAGGGTTTCAGGAGTCATGCTCTTCATGCCAAGGCGTGGGAGAATAAACTGAAACCTTTCTCTTGGGAGGGCCTTGGTGAAGATGTCAGCTAACTGAAATTCTGTCCTCACGAAGTATAGTTCCACAATTCCTTTTTCCACCTGCTCCCTAATGAAGTGATGCCTGATGTCGATGTGTTTTGACCTGGAGTGCTGAACATTGTTACAACAAAGAGCAATAGCGCTTTTGTTGTCACAATATAGGGGAATTTTGTTGTATGAGAATCCATAGTCCGAAAGTTGTGATCGCATCCAAAGGATTTGTGCACAACAAGCAGACATGGCAATGTACTCAGCTTCAGTAGATGATATGGAAGTACTCATCTGCTTCTTAGAAGACCAACTAACCAACTTTTCCCCTAAAAACTGAGCTCCTCCTGAGGTACTGCGACAAGTGTCTTGACATCCCGCATGATCAGCATCCGCGTAAGCCGTTAACTCCATTGCAGTGTCCTTAGGATACCAGAGACCCATATGAACTGTGCCTTGAAGATATCGGAAGATCCTTTTCACTGCTTCAACATGCTTCTTGGTTGGCCTGGATTGATACCGAGCACACATACACACAGCAAACAGAAGATCTGGTCTGCTAGCCGTGATATACATCAAAGATCTAATCATGCTTCGATATTTTGTTATATCCACTGGAATCCCTGAAGGATCTTCATCCAGCTTCGTTCTATCAACCATGGGAGTGTCAACAGGTTCACTTGAATAGAATCCAAACTTTTTCAAGATCTCGTTGGCGTATTTAGATTGATTAATGAATATGCCTCCGGGACTTTGAGAAACTTGTAATCCTAAGAAGAATGACATTTGTCCCATCATGGACATTTGGAACTTGGAATTCATCTCCTTTGAAAAACTATCACATTCACTAGGATCTGTTGAAGCAAAGATGATATCATCTACATAGATCTGAACTAGTAGTAGATGGTTTCTTGACTTCCTGGTGAATAGTGTGGGATCAACAACACCCTTGGAGAATCCGTTCACTAGGAGGAACTTGGACAATGTATCGTACCATGCTCTTGGCGCCTGTTTTAACCCATAAAGAGCCTTCTTCAAGCGGTAAACATGAGTAGGATGTTCAGCATCCACGAATCCTTCTGGTTGACTCACATAAACTTCTTCCTTTAAGTCACCATTCAAGAATGCCGTTTTGACATCCATCTGGTAGACTATCATATTTCGACTAGCAGCATTTGCCAGGAAGATTCTTATAGCTTCAATTCTAGCAACCAGAGCAAACGATTCTTCAAAATCAATGCCCTCTTCTTGTCTGAACCCTTTAGCAACTAGCCGTGCCTTGTTCTTTAACACATCACCATACTCATCAAGCTTCACTTTGAAGATCCACTTTAAAGCAATGATCATTGCAAGCTCTGGAGGAGGCACTAATTCCCATACTTCAAGTCGATCAAATTCATGGATTTCATCCTGCATAGCCTGGAACCAGCAATCTTTAGTCATTGCTTCTTTGACATCTTTTGGTTCGACTTTGGACAGTACAGAATTGAAGAAGCACCATAGTCCATCAGTGGCTAGTTGATTACGTGTGGATACTGGACGTGAGGGATTGCCTATGATGTTGTCGATTGGATGATCACTGGTCCATTTTCTGAGATGGTCGTGAGGTTGAGGGTTATGAACAGATGTAGCAGTGCTGTGTTCTTCAAGTGAGGATGTGTCTGAAGTATGTTCAGGAGCAAATATGTTTTCAAAAGGAACCTCATCAACATGAGCAAAAGGGTTAACTTCCAAAGAATGATTGTCTGAAGATTCTTGTATTACTGGAGAAGGTTGAGCGTTTGATGATGAAGGCGATTGACAGGCAGCTGGAGCATTGAGACTGACTGATACTGAAGCTGTTGGGCCTTCTGAACCTTGTGGGGCTTGAACCTCAGCCATAGGAAGTATAGCAGGTTCACTTGGGATGGTTCCATTCGTTGGCTCAAAGTATTCATCAAACATAGGATCGAATAACTTCTTCAACTCCTCGCATGTAGGTGGCACACAAGAATCTGCAGGCGTGGAATTCTGTACAAGTCCTGAACTAATGGGTCCAGGTGACAGAAGGTTAAGATCGGGTCCAGAACTAATTTGTCCTGAAGCAGGTTGCTCACTCAGCTCATCGAACGTAACATGAATGGTTTCCATGATTTTACGGGTTCTCTTATTGTAGATTCGATACCCTTTACTGTCTGGTGTGTATCCAACAAAAATACCTACATCTGCTTTAGCTCTTAACTTTCCCAAGTCTTGACTATCGATAGTTGGATAGCAAAGTGCACCAAACACACGGAGAAAAGAAAGATCAGGTTTCTTGTTATGTATTAACTCGAAGGGAGTCTTCTCATGAACAGGATGAATTAAGGATCGGTTTTGAGTGTAACATGCTGTTGCAATAGCCTCTGCCCAGAGAAACATTGGTGCCTTTGAAAATATAAGCATGGTTCTTGCAGCTTCCACCAGAGTACGGTTCCTTCGTTCAACCACTCTGTTCTGTTGAGGAGTGCGAGGGATACTTTTCTGATGCGTGATGCCAATACTTTCATAGAAATTACGGAGTTGTTGGTTAACAAACTCAGTACCATTATCAGTGCGGATGATTCTGACAGTTTTATCGAGCCTTACTTGCAGCTGTTTTATCAGTTTAATGATAACCTCTGGAGTTTCGTCCTTGGTTCTCAAAAACTTTACCCATGTGAACCGAGAATAATCATCTACTATCACCAGAACGTACTTCTTTCCATTTATGGTTTGTATTCTCATTGGACCGCACAAGTCCATGTGGAGGGTATGAAGAACTTCCAAGTTGGTGTTGATGGTTTTAGGCTTGTGGGTTTGTTTCTTGCTTTTACCCAGTTGACATGCAGAGCAGAGATGATCTTTCTCATATTTCAGTCTGGGCATCCCTCTAACAAGGTCTTTACGTGAAAGATTATTTATGGTACCGAAGTTCAAGTGGTTCAAACGACGATGCCACAGCCATGATTTTGTTTTAGAGGCTTTAGAAAGCAAGCATATGGGAGAGGACTTCAACATTTCTTCAATCGATATGGTGTATAGATTGGTGCCCCGACTGCCCTTGAGAAGATCTATACCATCCAATTCTCTGACGAAACATGTATGTTTTCTGAAAGCTACTTCCAGATCTGAATCACAAAATTGACCCACAGAAAACAGATTGTGCCCTAGTCCTTCCACATAATATACCCTTGAGATTACACTATCACCAAACACATAATCTCCATAACCCATAATAGCACCAAAGTGGTCGTTCCCAAATCTAACTGTCCCGATAAACTTTTTCACGAAGTTCTTGAGCCGCGAGCGATCCCCAGTCATATGTTTTGAGCAGCCTGAGTCCAAATACCACAGGACGATTTGTACGACCTGCATTTGAAACCAGACAACAATGGATAACTGAAAAATGTGGATCCCCAAGTGAAATTGGGGTCCGTTTGGTCAGCACACACATATTCTGGAACCACAGATTTCACAGATGCTACTGTCTTTACTGAGGAGACAGAACTAGAGGCAGGACAAGACCTAGATGGAAGGCATTGTGACTCTAAAGACAGGATTCTACCAGTTGGTCTCCATTCCTTATTCTTCACAATTTTATGCATATTCATTTTAGGTAATGATCTCTGTTTTCCTAAATTGAATTTCCTTCCAGTGGGTCTCCATTGATAGCCTACGCTAGCAAATGTTTTTCCTGTTGCTTTCCAAACCTTTTTGCATGCTTCAGTTATCCTACCATTCATAACATGGGGTGATGCAGAAGACATCAAGAAAGACACAACACATTCATCATGATTAGCAGAAATTAAACAATTGTCGCATGTTTTACAGATAGCATTAGAATTCGAATTAATTACAGTACTTTTGATACTAGAATCAACACGATTCATCCTACTCATTGCAAACTTATTGTTCCTAGGTTGGGCTTCTACATTCTTCAAGTGATCATTCTTAGCTGGCGCAGTCCTATCCTTTCTTGCATTTCCTCTAGACCTTGACCAGCTAGCTTGGGTGTCACTTTTTACTCCTGTAGAAGCATCGAAGGTAACATTAGTTTGTTTCTCTGTTACATGCCTTCCTGATAATGATGTGTTGGGTTCTGATGTTTTAGGTGGTAGATCAAAGGCTACATGCTTGTTCTCAACAGTGGATGATGATGCAACAAATCTATCTCTATGGCTGCTAAACTTAGGGATTGAGCCTATGGCATATTCTAAGTTTTCCTGAATCCTTTTCGTGAGTTTGCAGGCATAGACAACTGCCCTATCAAGTGGCTTATCAGTCCTATCCTCTTCAACTACCTCACGAAGTGTGTCAAGGCCCTCTCTAAGATGATCGAGATATGTTTGATGGGCAAAGCTGTTATTTCTAAGCTTAAATGGAATATGCCCAACATCAACATCATACTTTTTACAATCAGTAGCCTTTGGTGCATCACAATTACAAGTGGTGCATGGCATTTTACCTTTCACCCGAGCCTTAAGATTCTCAATTTCATTTGTCAAAGAGGTTATTTGATCATTGTGATTGCTTCTTGTAACTTTAATAGAATCATATAACTCTTTGAAGTGTTTTTTAACCTTTGAATTTTCTTCTCGATAACACTCATTTTCATAATGTAACATATTTATGGTGTTTTGATATTGAAAATTCTGAGAATCTGAAGACGAAGGTTTATTGGTGCCATACACTTCACACTTGTTGGATTTCAATTGGGCAATTTGGGCCCTCAGCAGTCGAATCGTGTTCGTGTGAGCTTGAATTGTCTCATCTCGTTTGCTTAATTCAAAATAAGTATCAAATTCAGGAGCATCCAAGGATGCCTTGTCATTTGATATTTTATGTTTTTCATTTAAATGTTGATGTTTCAATTGCAAATTAAGATATTCAACTTCTAATTTTGAAAAACGTTTAACC
The DNA here is from genome assembly GCA_021014915.2 of Artemisia tridentata subsp. tridentata. Taxonomy (NCBI): domain Eukaryota; kingdom Viridiplantae; phylum Streptophyta; class Magnoliopsida; order Asterales; family Asteraceae; genus Artemisia; species Artemisia tridentata. The sequence continues at coordinate 409,920,769 of CP139506.1, forward strand.
ATATTCTCATGGTCATCATTTTGAATTTTTTCAAGCAATTTTAAATTCTCCCCCTCAAGCTCAACAACACGATTCTGGGTGACATTTAACGCAATAGCATACTCATTAAATTGACAAGCAGACAATGCAGAATCAGTGACAGTGTAAAATACATCTTGTGCAATACATTTAGCAATCAATTTGTCGTTAGTAATGAGTATGTTTTTTCTTTCAATCTCTCGACTCTTAAGTTCTATTGCATATTCATTCACCTCATTTTCCATATCTTTAAATACTACTTCCATTTCTTTTATTTCGGCTTTAAGGGCAGTTTGCAACCCTTCAAAGTGTTCTTTAAGTAGTTTAAAGAATGGCATGACCTCATTTAAGTAACACCTTTTAGCATGTTCAAAACACCTTTCTCCCTCAGTAATACCAGAGGGTGTGATTCTCTTCTTGCATGTTTTATCGAAATCAGCAAACAGTTGCCAAAGCACATATAAGCTAATAAAGGTTTTACATTCAGTGGGAAGAGATAAAGGCACCAAATTCCTAGGTGTATTGGGAGGATACACCGTTATGGACGCAACTTTTCTAATGAGGGGAGTGTTAGCCTTAAGTTTTTCTACCTTAAGTCTTTCATTATCTTGTTTCCAGAAAATCTGTTCAGGTGTTAACTTCTTTTGAGGAGCAAACACAGTCAAACGATTTTCCTCACTATAGTCATGGGGTTTGATTATTATTCGTCTGACTACACACTCGGGATCCCTCATTTTCTCATTCATTCTTTCCTTTGTTCTCTCACTCATCTCCTCCTCCTCTTTAGTGTAGAGAAGCTCAGGCGGGTCATGATTAGGCATAAACATCACATTGGAATCATTTAATGCAGGTTGGGCTATCTTAGCAATCTCATGAATTGCTAATTTAGATCTACCTACATTGCTTTCACTATGCTTGTCACTTAACTTTCTGTGCTTATACATCATTTGGGCAGTCTGTCTGGTTTGGTCTTGTGTGTACAACTTATCTTCAAGCTTATTTTTTAACATCTTGAGTCTAGAGAAATCATTTAAAAGTGTTGATTCTTTTTGTTTGAATTCCAGCTTAAGTGTATTAACACACTTTTGTGCTTCCTGTTTCTGTTTGACAGACTGTTCTAGCTGACTTTTCAAAGAACTCAACTCTAATTTTAATGTTTCTTCTCTTACTCTAGACTCTTTAATAAGTGTACTCATTTGACCTTCTAATTTCTGCTCACGTTCATTAAGCTCAAACTTAGCACGCTGTTCATACATAGCCTATTGTTCTTTATAAATGTTAAGTCTAGTGATCAAGTCATCATCAGGGACAGGCAATTTGTTCTCATGGCACTCATATGCATTATCTAAATTACACGCATTATCTAAGGCACCTACATTACTTACAACACAAACATCATTATTTACAAAAGATTCACCATTTGGTACATCAGGCGAGTTGTTGTGATTCAAATACTGTTCATATGAAATAATATTGCTATTTTCCATGTCAACACTACTTGTGTCAGAAACATCTGCCTGATGTACTTCTTTGGGATTCTTTTGTCCCTCGACTATATTATATGTGTCATAAATTTTTAGTACCTCAGATATCACGGATGCATTAGAAGGACCAACTTGATTGGGAGATGAGACCAAAGAAGACAAATTAGCCATGAAGATTGTTTGAGCCGTAGGTTCATCATCTACATCCGAGTCAAATGCATCACAGTCATCTGCCTTGAAGATGTTAGGATCATTAAGTGCTAGATCCTGAACTGGTTGCTCATCCACATCTTTATCAAAAGTATTTCCCCCATCTCCTGCCAAGAACAATAACTCTTCCTCATCCAATACAGCTCCATTCTCTTGAGCTTGCATTAACAGCATCTTGTCTTTGAAGTAATCTGAGTTCTGAGGACGTTTAGGTTGATTGCAGTTTCTAGCAATGTGTCCAAGCCCCCCACAATTATAACACTTGATCTGTTTCCCTTGACCCTGATTGGCATTCCCTGCTCTATTCTGCACATACCCTCGACCCATGTTTCTTCCAGCTCTCCCTTGCACATTCTGAACCACAATTTTCCCATCCTCCACCATTGCTAGATTACGTGGGTTGGATGAATTCCTTAACTGATTGTTGGTCTGAGGGAGTGATGCTTGAAACTATTGAACCAGTAATGATACTTGATTGGTGAGGTTGTCAATCATTTTGTCGGTCTGAGAGTAGCCTGAGTCAAGTTGGGAACTCATAGCAGGTACTTGTGATTGAAGTTGATGATAGCTTGGGTTGGATGATGATTGGATTGTTGGTTGAACATTTTTCATGAATGCCAGTGGATCATTTGTAGTTGAAGGATTAAACTTTTCTCTCAGCACCCGATCGTAGACAGCATGCTTCTCATGTTGTTGCAGATATGCATACAGCTGTTCATAGTTGGTATCCCTTAAACCTTTGTTGAGTTTGACAGCAGTAACAAATCTGTCCCATTCAGGAGTCATGTTGTTCACAAACTTTGAGTTTAGTTGGATATTTGGCATAGTCATTCTGATCATCCTCATATCATTCACCAACTTATGAAATCTCACATAGTAGTCTATGATATTCTCTCCTGGATTCATTTTGAAATGCTCGAACTCATCATACAGCTGTGACTCCCGATCTTCCTTTGTGAGTTCTGACCCTGCCAACAACATTTTAACGTTGTCCCACACAGCTTTGGCTTCAGTGTTGAAATTGATGAGCTTGTATACATCCTTTGGAAGACCTTGAATGACTATGTTTGAGGCTCTAATGTCAGCATCATACCTCTTCTTTTCTTCTTCATTAAGATCATTGTAGCTTCTAGGTCTGTCGATGCCCCAAGTTACAGACCCATCTTCACCAGTTGTAACAACATCTCTGGTGGTACCCATCTGATATGGTCCATCGTCAATTGACTTTAGAATGTTAACTCCATTATCTTTACCCAAGCAATAAAGTCTTATCCTTTGTGCCCAAGACTCATAATCCGTCCTATCCAGCATAGGTGGACGAGTGTCAAATCCTGCTGCTTGAATATCATCTGATGATATGTTTGATGTGGTAGCCATAGTAACTACGGGATTTTACAGATCTTGTGATTTAACCGAGAAATCGAATCTTTCGCGGGAATTTCTAAAATCACCAAGACACAAACCGCTTAGACAAACCGCGTAGACACAAACCGAGTTCACGCTGCTGAGACAAACCACGTAGACACAAACCGAGTTCACGCTGGAGAGACAAACCGCGTTGATACAAACCGAGTACACGCTGCAAAGACAAACCGCGTAGACACAAACCGAGTTCACGCTGCAGAGACAAACCGCGTAGACACAAATCGAGTTCACGCTGGATAGACAAACCGCGTTGATACAAACCGAGTTCACGCTGGAGAGACAAACCGCGTAGACACAAACCGAGTTCACGCTGGAGAGACAAACCGCGTTGACACAAACCGAGTTCACGCTGGAGAGACAAACCGCATTGATACAAACCGAGTTCACACTGCAGAGACAAACCGAGTTGACACAAACCGCGTACGCACCTTAGAGACAAACCGCGTAGACACAAACTGCCAAACACGTCGCTTTCAATGCTTTTTGTCCTTTTGCCTAAACTAGTTAAAAAGACAAACCGCGTTCTCGATGTGACACAAACCGCGTTCAAGAACACGTCCAGAGTACACAAACCGCACCCAAGAACACTTGGATAAAAACACTCGAATCACCCAAAAATATCACACAAACCTTAAATCTGTGAATCCAAGCACCAAATACTACTCTTATACTATTCCTAAGCTAGAAAGTACAAGGTATAACAACTTCTAATCACTAAACAAAGCACAAAATGAAATATATGTAACTTATCAAATCGAACCAAAAAGCCTCAAAAACTAAACAAATCCGTGAATACCAACTCTCATGGACCTAACCATGGCTCTTGATACCAATTGTAGGGTATTCACAATGCAAGAAACACTTGTTTGAGGCCTTGATATGGATCGAATGAATAAGAACTAGAGAGAGAAAGTGGGAACTTCTAGAGAGAGAGAACTATGTGTATATTAGCTTGAAAGTAATGAGAGTTCCAACCCTTCCCACACAAGGGAAGGGGTATTTATACATACTACTTAATATGCCCCTAGTGGGCTGTGGAGAGAGCTGACAGAGGGTAAAGACCCGACCCACTCCACAATACTAATTAATAACTAATCTACTAATAATATTAATGATAATCCTACGAGCTATGATGAGCTAATAAGTACTCGGGGTGACCGAGTCTTCAGCTGAATATTCATATTCCTAACACTAGCCCTTGAGAATAAAAATTGTGATGAATGCCCAAATCAGTTGAAACCTTAAACATCAAACCTACTCTAACTTCCGCTGGTACATAGAAATGAAAAGTATATAAAACTTCTACCTACCTTTACTTGCATCTTTATGTCATGAGTATATTACGAGTAGTAGTTGAGAATCTTCCTCTGCTTTCAAGCACCTGTTATTCACATGGCATATATGTTAGACCAGTTAAAAAAAGGTGATCCAAAACAAAAGCATATTTACAAGTTAATTAATAAGACTCTTTCGTGAAACGTTTCATAAAGTTGAACAACACGGGAAAAACACAAAAAGCGTGATAACAATGTTTCAATATCTCATTGATTGTACTATTTACAAGTGGTAGGCAGCTTCCCTGTCACGTTCATGTTTGGAGCCTGGTCAGAGGAGCATGGTGTTCTAGGTGTTTTTGACAGTACCGATACTTTGTATTTTATAATCTATGTGTATCCTTCTTTTATAAGTTTGGAAATATGCTGATGGCAGTAGGATTGTTAAAACATATATCTTTGAGTTTTTTGACATATAACTTGTTTATCTACTTATGGCATAACTTAGGTGATTAGCACATGGGGATTGCGTAACAGTATAGACTTCCTTTCTTTGTCATACACCCGTCATGCAGAAGACATTCGACATGTAAGGATTCTTTCCCTCTTCTATTCTTTTGTAAGGTGGTCTATTTAAAACTTCGCTTCTTTCATAGACCTACTTGTTGGAATGCAAAACTAATTTTGTCCATGTATGTTGTCATGCAGGCTCGTGAACACCTCTCCAAATTGGGTGATCTCAATCAAACTCGAATATTTGCGAAGATTGACAATTTTGAGGTCAGATGCCAAATTTTCAAGCTACAAGTGAAGTGATCTAAGTGTCTCTTCTGTAATGACTGACACTCATTTTTTGTTGTAGGGCTTAACCCATTTTGATGAGATCCTACAAGAAGCAGATGGTATAATCCTTTCTCGTCGAAATCTGGGGATAGACCTGCCCCCAGAAAAGGTTCGTTTTATGACTAGACGTGATAACTTAATTGAGTGCTCTACCCGAAGAAGTTGTTCAATTCCAATGATTTTTCTCAAACATGCCTGCAATAGTTATATGAATTTCCAGTTCTTACATCCATCTTTCGTATCCAAAGTTGTGGAAGTTTCAAAATGGGCGGGTTGGGTAACGGGTCATTGTGATTTTCTACACCAGTCACAACGAGATGCGTTAATACTATACGCCTTTTCCCCAAAATTGTGTCTTTCCAAAAGTCGCACAAATTCCATCTTAAATGCTACTTTCGCTCTTCTAAAACTACATTTTTTTTTCTAATTTATAAATTTATTAGATACCCGACGGACTTTATTGCAAGATCGCAGCAGTAGTATTCGCCAACTAGCAGCACCTCAAGAAGCAGTATAAACTAGAACGAGCAGCATTATCCTGATTTTTTTGTAATCATTTAAGTTATTTGACTTTTTATTATGATGTATGTTCCACTTTATAAAGTGGATGTAGTTGTAGTAGTGACTAGCTAGAAACCAGGAAATGTTATCTCTTATGCAGTCTGTTGATATGCAGTCTGTTGATTTTGATGATCCTGCGACTGTACTTTTATGAATACAAGTAAACTGGTTTCTATGCATTTTCTACAGATAATACATTATCATCTGCTTATGCTGGTCGTTATGGGATTCTAGCTTGGAATGCATTCAAGGCTAGACCAGCTACACCTGTTTTGTGCAAATTCTATCAAGGCGGTTTTCAACCTCAAATGACTAGACGAGAAGCTGCTCTGAATCTTGGCGTCAGGTACACTACCAAAAACCTTTGGCTGCTCATTTGAATTCATATGAATCAATTTGATGAATTATGAATCAGGGGTTGTTTGGATGTATGTTGCTTGACAAAAAAAACTAATTAAAGTATGCTTTTTTGTAATCACACAAGGTAAAAGTAATCAGAAAACCAACTATTGAGATAAATGTGAAATTGCCTAATCTTATTCTAGGCAGTCAGTAGCATATAGCCGTGTTCAAAACACCCGTAATTAGAATTCCTTAGCTATGTAGTGTTCATCTTAAGATAGATTTCAGTTTTCTCATTTATTATCATCAGCCTATAAAAAACGCCAGCATTTGCTTTCCTTCTACGCTCAAAGTCTCTTTTACTTTGTATATGTTAATAATCGTTTTTTTGTTGGTATTGTATAGGGAAAGTACTGCACAAGATAAGGTAAGGGAAGCATATCGAAAGGTGATGGTTGCAAACCATCCAGATGCTGGTGGCAGTCACTATCTCGCTTCCAAAATTGGAGAAGCAAAAGATATGATGCTGAAGAAGACCAGGAACACAGACTCTGCTTTCTAATCTCCTAACAAGGAGGCCATTTTTAACGGAAACATAAATTTGTTATACATTAGAAAGTTAATGATCTATGTCCAAACTATATGTTTAGTGTTTCTTGAAATGATTCATGGAAATGGAATGGATACAACTCTGTCCTTGTTTGTTGTTGGAGTATATGATCAATCTGGTGTTGGATACATCTCAATACATTTGGTCAAAACCACTTGAGTCTTTGTTCTTTTGGGAATGATTAGAAAATGTAGTCAATGATTTAATTCTTAAAAAGAAGATTTAAGTTATGGGGAACTAGCTTCAAAACCACTTCTAAGTTCTAACGCTTAAAACTTGTAGTGCATTAGACACTAGGTCTCTAGGTGTGTTTCAAAACATAACATATGGTGAGACCATTGTTTCGGACAACGAAAGATTTGAGCTAGGCTTCTTTAGCCCAGGCAGTTCGAAGAATCAATACCTGGGGAGATGGTTTAAAAACACGTCACTTCATTCGGTTGTATGGGTTGCTAACCGGGACATACCTCTTATCGATAACTTAGCAAAAATGTAGGGTCTTCTGCTCATCAATCGTAGGGATTTTGTCTCTTGTTAGTAGCAACTCTAGGGTCATCTGGTCATCAAACTCCACATCTAGCAAAAATGTCAATCACCTAGTACCGCTCTTGAATAATGGAAATATGGTAACTAAGTATGAAAATAGTGTTTTATGGCAAAGTTATGATTACCCTATAAGTTTAGTTCAAGGTGCTTTGACGGCTAGTAACTTTTACACCTTATAGTTGACACAAGCATCAAGCTCCATTGATACTCAAAAATTAAGTAAAATCTGACATGTATCAATTATGATTAGTGAACATAGGCCCTTTTATACTCGACTACCCCTCTAACTTTGCCAAACGACAAATACAGTTCCTACAATTTCCTCGAAAGGTATTAGCCAAAACTAGACCATATAGATACTACTGCTCGATATGATTTTTCTGCTGCTAACGTTATTTGATACTACTGCTTTCGAGTTTTACTACTACGCGAGTTCTTAGTTTCTGCTGCTAGCTTCAAATTACTACTGTTCGTGGCCTAGGATAATGCTTCTCGTTCTAGTTTATACACAAGTTGCCCAAAAAATACACAAGTTGCCCAAAAAAAACACAAGTTGCCCAAAAAATACACAAGTTGCCCAAAAAAATACACAAGTTGCCCAAAAAATACACAAGTTGCCAAAAAAATACATGGTCTAGTTTTGGGCAACTTGTGTATTTTTTTGGGCAACTTGTGTATAAACTAGAACGAGCAGCAATTGGAGGACACTTGTTTCTGCTGCTAGCTTCAAATTACTACTGTTCGTGGCTGATGCGTGATTTTGCGACCTTACAACAGGTTTTACCTCTCGAGGGATCTCAAGAGGCTTGCAATCCCTACCAGGCAGTGTACCTGACCGATGTAGTATAGTGAAGTGGCAAGTACCGGGGGATTGATCGTTCTCTAGGGGAATAGTGTCGTTAGGATTGAAAAACTACTCAAATAGGTCTAAGGGTGAGGGAAGATTCTTTTTGTATTTTTATATTTTTATGGAAAGCAAGTAAAATCACGGGTTTGAAAGAGTGCGCGGAATTAGTTGCTAGTCAACTAACCCAAATAACTACAATTGCAATTAAAATAAAATAACTGAAAATGAAAAGGTAGTGGAACTTATATGGAGAGAAATGTGTTTACTTAGATTTCCTTACTCCTTAACTATCTTTTACCGGTTGATTAGTGTGTATTAATTGCGTGGATGATGGGTGTATTCCTTAATACCAATCGTGGGGTGGCGTACGTACTTCCCCAACTCTATAAGCTCCTACTTCACTCCTATGTCGAGCCGGCTAAGAAGCTCCTAACATGGGATCACTAGAATTCGCTCATGCATTAAATACAACCATAAAAACCTTAGTACGCATTGGTTCATGTTTCTTAAGACGTTCAAGCAAATTACCGTATAGGAAGTTAGCCAGTTTTCTTAAGCCTAACATCGATAAACAATCATCCAATACAATTAATAACACACCAACAACCAATAATCAATAGTTAGGTTTCATTAGATCTAAGAAAACACAAGATAAATCTAGCCTAGCATGTTAATTAAAAGACAAGAACAAGATATAATCAAACAACACATAGACATATTGAATGATTAATTGATTACTTATCTTCAATTAAACATGGGAGATCCAAGGGTATAAAACCCTTAAAAATGGCAGAAAATTCGTCTAGGGTTTCTCCTCACAAAGTTGCACACTATGAATAAAAATTGCAAAACTATATATAGAATTTAGGGGCTGACGGCGTCACGTTGTAGGAGGTGACGCCGTCACCTCGCCGCGGCTAGGGTTCCCGGATGGTCTTCCTGATTCCGTCCCTCTTTAATCCTCCAAAATCCACTCTGGCGCGTCAAGGGTTGACGCCGTCAGAATTGTGCTTGACGCCGTCTCTCTTTAACTTAAACCATGACGACCTTGATCAACTTAAAGGGTGACGCCGTCAGATTTCCATTGTAAAACTCTCTGGCGCGTCACGTGTATTTTGTCATATTCACCTCTTTTGCCAAGCCGTGACGCCGTCAGGAGCAATCCTTGACGCCGTCACATGTACTTTTCCAGCAGCTTTGGAGACTTTGTCGTTTTCTTCACTTTTATGCTCCAAAAACGTCCAAAATGCTTCCTTTTCCAGATTTCTTCTCCAAAGTACCTAAAATGACAAAAGGAACGATTTAGGGTAATATTTGATCAAATAAATACGATTTAGGGCTTAAATGACCCCCTAAAAGCGGTACACTTTTCGCTTCATCAAATACCCTTACACTTGAGATTTGCTTGTCCTCAAGCAAATGCGCTTTTATTCTAATCAAAATACAAGTTAGGGGTCATTTAATGCTAATATAAAAGTAATTACAACAAATAGTCGTTCCACTTTAATCATAATAAGCACGGAGATTACAAACTAGCACCTCACAAGTAGTGTTTAGATACTCACATCTCTCAGGTGTCATAAAAGTATATCTCATAAATGAAAATGGATAATATCTCTCACTACCTGTCATAGCAAATAGATTACCATAGGCTTGGGAAAGGATCAAAAACCTCCTCCACTAGGCATAAGCACCTAAGATAAACTATCAAAGAGGGCTTTTAAACGGGTTATAACGTTAGGTGTAGGGATATGATAAACACGGTTTTGTTGGATAAGGGATATTTTACTGGTGGCGAGTTAAAGATCTTGATTAATTACATGTACAATATGGCGTTGCTAAGCCAAGACTAGACTCGACTTAAGCTAAAAACAAAATAACAAAAACATAAAATAAACATAAAATGAAACGGGATGGTAGTCCGTATGTTTTTTCTACTTTTCTTTTTCTCATTTTTTTTGTATTTTTCTTGATTTTTTTGATTTTTTTTTTTTTTTTTTTTTTTTTTATTTTTTTTTTTTTTTGAATACACTCTTGCCCTACCATCCAAAATAATACATTGTAGGGGCGTTGCATTCCCCTTACACTTGAACTTTTACATAACTTTACAAATAACTATTCTAATGACTCGAATTAAGATAATCGAAACACTTGGAGTACTTTTAAAATATTTAGCACATATGGGGGTAATAATGTTGTTCTTCCCCATTACTCCATTACACTAGTACTTTACTCATGAGTCCCAATCGTCCTAAAACAATATGTACAAGGATATGACTCGACTTAGCAACCATGTAATCAATTAGATAATTAACTTGGGGTTTAAAGAAATGTTGTAACAATAATGCACTAAAAATGAGTGCATACAAGGTAGGCTAAGGCGATTTGGGTGTACATTTAAATGGGGTGTAACAAATTCTTCCTTTAAGTAAAATGCTTAAAGGTCGAAACGAAAAGATAGGCTCTGAGGGGTGTACTAGGGGTATCGTGTACTAAAAATGAGTACAACGCAAAGGGTGTGGGAGAATTACTTGACCAATGTAGCCAATGTAATTATAACAAAAACACAGGTGTAAAACAATGGGTTAATCCTAATGCCTCTTATCATGTAGTAAATCTAACTACACGAATGTAGTCTCACTTGTGGCCTCGGAATGGTCCTAACGCAAGTTCTAGAATCTAAGTGCTACCGGTACACACATCATAGCATAAATGCTTTTCCTACCAATTCTAGGGGCGAACCTCACATATTTGGGGGTGGAAAATTTTTTTAGTGGTACGGTTTTTGTGCTAGTCATATAACTCCTATCTATGAGACGCTCATTAAGATCAAAGTTTCACTCCTATATGTTGTAAAAAATTTTAAATTTGGCACTAAAATTGCCTTAACAGGTATTTCTCTCAGTTTTATTACACATCTACCATTAAACAAACAAAAATCAAGCGTAATAGCATTCTCTAAGGTATCGTACTTTACCCCCCCCCCCCTTACACTTAAGCTGAACATTGTCCCCAATGTTCAAATAACAAGATGTAAAAGTAAATATGGTAAAAGAATGAAATCAAATACTCTCCTGATTCGTTTGGTGGATAAAGAGGTAACGTGGTTAGATCTTCTTCCAAGGTAATGTTGAAGCTTCAAGACTAATGCATCGCCAAAAGCTAGATTCCACATACATCTCCTTGTCCAAAATAACCTGTTAAACCTGAGAAAACAAACACGAAAACCTGCATAACATCGGCGGGATAAATCTATATAAGGATATAATGCTTGTGGAATGATTATTTTGCAGATTCCTGGAGTTTATAAGTTAGAGATTTAATAAAAACTTTTTATGATTCCGGTAGAAAAACAAAACTTTCAAAAATTTCAGAAAATTAAAACCTGACGCCGTCAGGTTGTAAGGCCTGACGCCGTCAGAAATGATCTGACAGAATTCTCATGTTAAGTTTCCAGAAAATTTCTGGAAAAACCTATACCTTACTTCCTGGAATTCCTGCAAAACATCATTATGACTCGATACAAGCATTTGACTCAAACAATTACTAATATGTATGTTAATTTAATATTGTTATGATTCATGTTCATTTGTTCTAATAAACCGATTTGAATTTCCCTTACACTTAACTTTTGCAAAATACCTTTATATGTAGTTAAGACGAAGTTAAAAACAAGATAAAGCATTTTCACAATTTAGTTTCGAACATGAATCAATAATAATAAAAATTAAACATACATACGGAAGCAAATAAAATCAAACAAACAAATAAATAAACACACAAAGCAAATAAAGCTTGGGTTGCCTCCCAAGAAGCGCTTTTCTTTATTAACGAGTCTTGCAGCTAGACTCAAAGTCACGTACATTACGTGATTCCATCATTGGTCACGGTTTCTAGGCCATTCTCATGTCCGGTTTTATATTCTGGTCCTAATTTCAGACAATCCTTGTAGAAACCGGATATCCTTTCCATAACATAGTCTACTCCTTTACTTCTATCTTCATCATTCCTATAGTAGACCGCTTGCTTAAGCTCCTTCTCAACATTTGACAAGTGTTGGAATTGCTCTATCTTATATGGCATTTGGTAGTTTACCTCATCGGTCTCATCCTTAAATCTAACTATCCCTAAGGAAGGTTCATAAGTCATTCTAGAGACCTCAATAAATGGTTTTCCAAAAACTACTTGAGTTAAGCATGCATCGACTATTGGGCGGATATCTTCTACAATTACAAAGTCGGTGACATAGGTGAAGTTTCCTACATAAACTGGTAATCCCTTAACTCTTCCCGTGAAGTTACTCATCCAACCCTTATCAGGGAACATCCTATACCCAAGTTGATTTTTCATTATCAAGTTGTAGTGGGCTCTAGTCATGATGTTTATGGGCGATCTAAGGTCGATGTAAGCTTTCCACACATGCAAATGTCCGATGTTGCATGGTATGTTGAGATTAGAAGGGTCGCCTATTTTTATAATTGGTCTACCTAGGAAGTATGGTGTCTCGGGGTCATCGAATAAGTCTGTATGATATGCGCGCTCTTCCTTAGTGGGTAGCCTATTGAAGTAGTCCTCATCATCATCTACTTCTTCAATCTCACTTTTCCTAACTTCTTTATCAACCTCGACTTTCTTAACCTCATCCTCAGGTTCACTATTATCCTCATTCCTATCAATTGGTTTAATAGTGACAATGTTGACGAAGTGGACATGTTTGGATGAAGAGGGGTCTTTTACTTGGGGTCCGCTATTTGTGTTCCTAGCGTCCTTATGTGGAGGTGATAGCACTTGGTTATCGAGGGCTTTCAATAAGTTGTCAATTTTATTGGTCATCTCCGTTTGTTGTTGATTGAATTCGGATTCAAACTTGGCCAAACGGGCTTCTTGAGATGCCATAAATTGGGACATCAATCCTTCAAAGTTATTGGTACTACCATAATTGTTGGAAGGATTGTTATTGAAAGTACGGTTCGAGGGTGAACCGCTTGATTGGAAACGATTAGGTGGGTTGGAAGAATTGGTTTGTTGTGCGTTTTGGTTTTGTTTCCACCTAAGGTTTGGGTGATTTTCCATGAGGGGTTGTATGAATCACCGTAGGGGTTTGGCTCGGGTTTGAAAGTGTACCACTTGTCTCCCGCTCCGTCGGTACGCGAGGATGCGTAGTCCGCAAAAGCTTGTTCGGGGAGTTCCATGCAATTACGAGTGTCGTGGGGACCACTACATAATTCACACGAAGAAGTGATTTTGTTCACTTGGCTTGAAGGTTTAGGAGCCTCATAGGATTTCATAAGAAACTTGACTTGGTCTTCAAGTTCTATGATCCTACGGTCGGAAGTGCTTGAATTGTTCGAAGGCAAAGATATTGCCTTGACCGTTTTATTCAAATCACGGGGATCACTCCAACTTTCGTTGTCATAAAGAGCAAGATCTTCCAGGAGAGCCCATGATTGTTCCGCACTTAGATCACGTAGCTTACCACCGGCCGATTGGTCAATGGTTTGCCTCGTGGAGAGATTGATATGGTCATAGAAGATTTGGACTTGGAGCCAAAGTTCTATGCCATGGTGAGGGACTTTTTGGAGTAAGTCCTTGAATCGAGTCCATGCCTCGTAGAGGGTTTCGCCTTGACGTTGTTGGAACATCAAGATATCATTCCTTAGCTTGGTAGTTCTTCCTGGTGGGAAAAACTGAGCAAGGAAACGAGTGGTGAGATCATCCCAAGAGGTGATGGATCCTGCGGGTAGACGCTTTAGCCATTGACTAGCTTGGTCCCGCAGAGAGAATTGAAAGAGACGCAGTCGGGTCGTCTCTCGAGTGGCAACATCAAGGTCTATGGAATCAACGATTTTGAGAAAGTCCTTGAGATGTTGATTAGGATCTTCGGAACGAAGTCCATGGAATGCGCATCCGCTTTGCACCAACCGGATGGTGTCGGATCGCAAGGGAGTGACATTGGCTCCTCGAGTGAGCTCAATGGTGTTTCGATAGCCATGGTGGCTAGGATGGGAGTAGTCTCCTAAGGTACGGGCTCTAGGAGGTGGGTGTTGTTGTGGTGGTGGGTTGTTGGGATCAAGGATATTACCACCTTCCATGATGTCGGATGGTAATGGTTACGAACAAAGAAACGAAGAAAAAAGATAGACTAAAGAAAACCTAGAAAAATAAAATAAAAATCTCACTAGAAAGGAATCTAGTGAGTAGACCTAATAAAATAAAAATTCAACCTAAACAATAACTATTCCCCGGCAGCGGCGCCAAAAACTTGATGCGTGGTTTTGCGACCTTACAACAGGTTTTACCTCTCGAGGGATCTCAAGAGGCTTGCAATCCCCACCAAGCAGTGTACCTGACCGATGTAGTATAGTGAAGTGGCAAGTACCGGGGGATTGATCGTTCTCTAGGGGAATAGTGTCGTTAGGATTGAAAAACTACTCTAATAGGTCTAAGGGTGAGGGAAGATTCTTTTTGTATTTTTATATTTTTATGGAAAGCAAGTAAAATCTCGGGTTTGAAGGAGTGGGCGGAATTAGTTGCTAGTTAACTAACCCAAATAACTACAATTGCAATTAAAATAAAATAACTGAAAATGAAAAGGTGGTGGAACTTATATGGAGAGAAATGTGTTTACTTAGATTTCCTTACTCTCTAACTATCTTTTACCGGTTGATTAGTGTGTATTAATTGCGTGGATGATGGGTGTATTCCTTAATACCAATCGTGGGGTGGCGTACGTACTTCCCCAACTCTATAAGCTCCTACTTCACTCCTATGTCAAGCCGGCTAAGAAGCTCCTAACATGGGATCACTAGAATTCGCTCATGCATTAAATACAACCATAAAAACCTTAGTACGCATTGGTTCATGTTTCTTAAGACGTTCAAGCAAATTACCGTATAGGAAGTTAGCCAGTTTTCTTAAGCCTAACATCGATAAACAATCATCCAATACAATTAATAAAACACCAACAACCAATAATCAATAGTTAGGTTTCATTAGATCTAAGCAAACACAAGATAAATCTAGCCTAACATGTTAATTAAAAGACAAGAACAAGATATAATCAAACAACACATAGACATATTGAATGATTAATTGATTACTTATCTTCAATTAAACATGGGAGATCCAAGGGTATAAAACCCTTAAAAATGGCAGAAAATTCGTCTAGGGTTTCTCCTCACAAAGTTGCACACTATGAATAAAAATTGCAAAACTATATATAGAATTTAGGGGCTGACGGCGTCACGTTGTAGGAGGTGACGCCGTCACCTCGCCGCGGCTAGGGTTCCCGGATGGTCTTCCTAACGCCGTCCCTCTTTAATCCTCCAAAATCCACTCTGGCGCGTCAAGGGTTGACGCCGTCAGAATTGTGCTTGACGTCGTCTCTCTTTAACTTAAACCATGACGACCTTGATCACCTTAAAGGGTGACGCCGTCAGATTTCCATTGTAAAACTCTCTGGCGCGTCACGTGTATTTTGTCATATCCACCTCTTTTGCCAAGCCGTGACGCCGTCAGGAGCAATCCTTGACGCCGTCACATGTACTTTTCCAGCAGCTGTGGAGACTTTGTCGTTTTCTTCACTTTTATGCTCCAAAAACGTCCAAAATGCTTCCTTTTCCAGATTTCTTCTCCAAAGTACCTAAATTGACAAAAGGAACGATTTAGGGTAATATTTGATCAAATAAATACGATTTAGGGCTTAAATGACCCCCTAAAAGCGGTACACTTTTCGCTTCATCAGTGGCCTAGGATAATGCTTCTCGTTCTAGTTTATACATAAGTTGCCCAAAAAATACACAAGTTGCCCAAAAAAAACACAAGTTGCCCAAAAAATACACAAAGTTGCCAAAAAAATACATGGTCCAGTTTTGGGCAACTTGTGTATAAACTAGAACGAGCAGCAACTGGAGGACACTTGTGTATTTTTTGGGCAACTTGTGTATTTTTTGGGCAACTTGTGTATAAACTAGAACGAGCAGCATTATCCTAGACCACGAACAGTAGTAATTTGAAGCTAGCAGCAGAAACTAAGAACTCGCGCAGTAGTAAAACTCGAAAGCAGTAGTATCAAATAACGCTAGCAGCAGAAAAATCATATCGAGAAGTAGTATCTATATGGTCCAGTTTTGGCTAATACCTTTCCAGGAAATTGTAGAAACTGTATTTGTGGTTTGCCAAAGTGTAGTCGAGTATAAAGGGCCTATGTTCGCTAATCATAATTTTTGAGTATCAATGGAGCTTGATGCTTGTGTCAACTATAAGGTGTAAAAGTTACTAGCCGTCAAAGCACCTTGAACTAAACTTCTTAAGACATGATGTAGATTGCCAAAATACTAAGATTTAATACTTGTAATAAAATTGTATGGTATATGATACTAAAGTTTTTGAAGTAGATTGCCAAAATAAGATTTAATACTTTAATCACTTGAGAATGGCTAAAATCTTCACAACAGCTATATCATTCAAGCCAATAATACAAAATCTCCAGTGTCATACACAAGTAGTGAACATTATCAGCCTCAAAATATAAATATTACTAGTAAAATACAACAAACTCATTAGTATGTAAGTGAGAGCCATTGAAACCCGTCATATGTATTTGAGTAAACCGCTAAGCCAACTTCCATACAAAACTATTTTGAACCCATGAGTTTTTTCTTGGTGCCTTTATTTCTTGAATTACTGGTTTCAGGAGCCTCTTCGGCTTTTTGCTCCGCCTCTGACTCAGCCAGCTGCAATGTACACGAAAGGGAATATATTTTATTATTGAGTTGATAATCTATTATATGTTTATTTATTGCCAAAATCAAGCCAAACTAGTACCTCATCAAGGATAGGCTTAAGCTCTTTCTACCGAGTTTCAGCAAGATCAAAACCATCTTTACGAAGTTCCTGCAACAAGAAAAGAAGTCAACCAAACCTAGGTCAAAGATGAGAGAACAGTCAATAGAGACAACTAATTTAGGTGAAAAGGTCGAACCTTTCCGGTATGTGCATTATGTTCATATGCCGCCATTTGCCAGTAACTGTTTGTCCGCTTATAAAAGTCCTTCAGAGCTTCCACAGGCTTTACATGATAATATATGAATCAGCAAATGGTTCCAAATTAACGAAAATATTAAAAAGTCTACATAGAGCCAGAGATAATATTCCATAATAGATTGTGAAAACAGAATTACCGTTGGAGTTATTTGCAAGTCAGAAAGACCAAGGCTAGCTCTTATTTGCTCGATTCTGGCTTTTTTCTCCTTCCTTTGAAGTTCCTTCCTGCTTCTCTGTTTCGCCACCTAATGATTGAAGTAGGTTGGAACGGTTCGATCATACAACTGGATCTGTACACAGCATAAAACCAATAAGAATCAGTTGCCTTCTATGACAGATTACTTGCTCGAAAATTTACTACCGTAAAAGCTACAATATAAAGTTTACGCTATAATAGTCAACGTTCTATTGTTTATTACTAATGTTTGTAGATGTTGTTTAATGATACTAATGTTTGTGTCCTGCAATGGTTTGCTGCAATTAGCTAATTAATAAGAACAGAAGTGTTAATGGTGGGCAGTTTGTGTAACTGGTAAAAACGAGTTTGGGTTGAAATGGGTCGTTAATGTTACAAAACAGGTTGGGTTGACCAGCAAGCACTGCTATTCAGTTCTTCAATAAATTAAAAATTAGTTACTGCATTAGTAAATATTAACAAAATATATTAGTAATAAGTATTAGTAATAAGTAAAATATTTAAAATCCCGTTTGACCCATTTACCTTTTTAGTTATTAGTCTCAGGTTTTGACCCATTTCAGATACATGATGCTGGTGCCACATCCTCCTCCATAAAAACATCTTCAGAATCAGGGTTGAAACCAGGAGAAAAAGAAATGAACACTTTGCTTAGGAACGAAGCTTCGTCTTTGTTTTTCTTCAAAGCCCCAATCCGCTCTCGCTCGCCGATAACGCAATTCCGGGAGGAGTCGGTAGTTGGGCACTGGATCCCTTCGGACCTGGAGAACGTGTGACGCTGAGTCGGGGTTTGGTGAACCAACAGGTCGCTCCTCTAGTTGAAGTATCGGGCCCCTTTTTTGTTGCCTAGGTTACACCTTCGGAATACCCCAGAAGGGCATTTTTCTTTACTCCCCCCAATCTTCGAGCTTCTGTAACCATAAAATAGCAAGCAGTAAATAAAAAAAGTATCAAAGAAGCTACAATACGTACCTAAAACTATTAGGGTCGTTCGGTTGAGTAGTAGAAATAGTACGAAAGTCTCATATACAAGTATCGGGAAAACCCAACCCAAAACTTGTCTGACCCGCCCAAAATGCCACCTCTGCTATTATTATCAAACCCTACATTAAAGCTTACAATAAGAATGTAGGTAGCATACCTTCATCAAGCTGAAGACCCCATATATCTTTGAAGTTTCAGAAAAAGAAAAGAATAATAAGAAGGTAACATGGGATTTACCTTTCGCCCCTTCATTAAACATACTCCTTGAGTTGAGATAATAAAATTACCATCCAATACGGCTTTAGCAACATCGGTAGCCTCAACGCGAGTGGGCCTTAAGTTGTCGGTCATGCTGTCTACGACACGGGTAATTACTACAGGCTTTCCAGCCATGTTGCACTTGTAAACAACTGCCTTTTGAAACAAAAACACCTAAGAACACCGAACAGAACCAATAGATGTTAGGATGTAGGATCGTGTTAATTTTCACATTATAGTGCATGATTTCGTCATTGGAATTGAACAACTTCTTCGGGTAGAGCACTCAATTAAGTTATCACGTCTAGTCATAAAACGAACCTTTTCTGGGGGCAGGTCTATCCCCAAAATCCATTGATCGTTTCAAGTTTTAAAATACAATATATTTTGAAAATCTTGAGTAACGTAGCTCTGATGCCAATTGTGAAAAACTAGAAGGGGGTTGAATAGTTTTTACCGTTTTTAAAATTAATTTGCTTTGTGACTTAACGTGCTTTTCAAAGTAATTTCACACAAACAAGTAATATAAGTAAGTAAGTAGAGAAAAGAACAATCAAACCACAGCATGGAGATTTATAGTGGTTCGGCTACAAGGACTCTCTTCCTTGCCCTACTCCACTCCTCGAGCCTCTAACTCGAGAGTTTTTCTTCACTAAGAAACAAACTCCCTTCTCGGCAGAGAAAACCTTTATACACGTCGCTTACACTTTATCCGGTACTAAGCTAAACATCGGGTTCTTTACAAGGGTACAACCACTCCCGTTGGTTCTTTAACAAGGGTACAACCACTCCCGTTTACTCTATGTGTTTTGAGGACTAAAACACTAACCGGAGTCTACTGAATGAATGGTATAACAATGATGTGTAAACTCTAACTAATTACACAGTATCAAATTTTCAAGACTTGCAACAGTATGTTGAAGCTTGATCCTTTTTGCTACAAAAAGGAAGATCACTAAGAATGAAATGAATGATATGGGTTAGTAATGTATAAATGAATGAATATATAATTTATGCTATGTAAGTGATGAGTGTGCCTGAATGATCAGCTTGCTATTTATAGGCAAAGCTGATCAACAGGGCACGGATTTGGCGGATCCCAAAAATTGGATCCGCCTTTGTACTGGTTTGGTTCCGCGGGGACCAGACAGCTAAGATTCTTACAAATCTTTTCATATCATTCTATATCTTGACAAGTCATTTCCAGATCTTGTAAAGTCAACTTTGTTACTTAAAGATCTTACCAAAATATTTCCCAAATCCTCAAGATATCAAAATGAGGTATGCTATGATGTCATGTTAATATTTCTAATTTAAGAAATAAAAGTAAAACATGTAAATGTAAAATGTATATATGTAATGTGATTCCTAGTGATCATGTAATGTGTAAATATGTTTTAAAAGACTTGTTACTATAAATGTAAAAGACTTTAACTTATATTTATGCTTTGTTTAAAGATAAACTTTGTAATTGTTATTAAAAAAATTAAGCAAAGATCGTAAAATATAAATAACGTTTTTAGGACGATATTTGTATTAACACATTTTTTATTTATGTAAATATACAAACAATCATAACATTTCCTTATTTATGTAACAGCCAAGAGAAAAAGATCATGGATGTGGATATTTTATGTGGAAGAGTGAATTTGATGACTGGTTACGTGTAATTTCTTCTGCTTCAACATCTCAAGGTGATGGATTTGCACCAACAGAGTGCTCAAACTGTAATGCCAAAGATCTTAGGATAAACATGCTGGAATCACAAAAACAGGTGCTAGAGACAAGAGTAAGGATGCTGGAGGCAAGACTTGAAATGGCAACGAATCCCGACGACCACAACCACGCATGTCAGTCGGCTGCAATACTCCGTGAGCTGTTAGGTGAGATGGACAATCTTCATATGTAGTGTTGTTGTTGTTGTTGTTGTTGTTGTTGTTGTTGTTGTTGTTGTTGTTGTTGTATAATAAAATGTTGTTGTTGTTGTTGTGAAAACTTAAGTATTTCACGAGGCTTCTTTAACAGCCGTCGTGCACCTTCGTTAGCGGCGGTGATCTACCTATCTTTTGTTGACCAGGTTCTGAGTTAACTAAATTATGGTGTCCAAACACCCCTTTAAACAACGGGGTATTTCAAATATACAATTTTCCAACACTAAATTACATATGCATAAAGAATGGAACTGAAGGAACAATATCACAATTAACAAACACGAAGGCAAACATTTTATTTAAAACACGCAAGAGTTCTCAATCACATACATTTCATACAGACTCAAACGAAACAATTTGACAAGCAAACGAAACAGATCAAACAAAACAACTCGACAAGCA